>OY856413.1:234868424-235100924 GCA_963693085.1 Alisma plantago-aquatica | reverse complement strand
ATGCATATAGTATGAATAGCTCAATGGTAACACATAACATATATAGGATTGGAAACCAATTTAACATATAGGTGCATATGTTCTATGATCAACATCTTATATAATTGGACACACATATTAACATAATAACATATATGTGGCTAAAATGTTAGTGAATTCATGAAATTTCTCACATATGCTTTCTTTGATAAGTAATATACATATAATAACTAATATATGTATAATGAGAGGTAAAATATGCTTAATACATGAATCACATTAACAATTTAAGTTTTCAATTCCATGGATATGATAATGTACCATTATCTAGATATATTGAATTGATGGAATTAATATGATAAATAAGTGAAATATGGAAATTCGTGCATGAAAATATAAAAAAATCATTTGTCAACTATGTGAAGATAATGGGACTCACTCTACTCAAAGTTGATGATAATCATGTAACAATAAAATAAATATAATGGTGATGACCCTAAAACTCTCATTGCAACAAAACTTATAAAAGGAAATCTCAAATCCTAAAACTAATGACAAAATTCATATTCCTAGGGTCCTAGTTAGCTTGGGTGCCAAGTTTGAGATTAAATGAATAAATTTAGATGCCTTAAGTTCAATTAGAAAAGACAATATAAATTACAACCTATAACATTAGATAAATATAGGAACAACTTCAGAAGTTGGAATTAATGGTTAAATCAGAATTTGCGTGTCTTAATTATTCTAGGAATATATTTTCATAATTATCGAATATTGTTAACTTCCCTGGTTTAGTTAGAGAAGGAAATGAGTAATTGATATATCTAAAAAGGACTAAAATGTAATTTATCTCTTGTTTTTCCTAGAGTTGACAATTTACTTTTCGTGACACTTGATTCTCTTTCGCCTACCTTCTATTTCTAGACTACATCCCTATAAAATGGTTTCACATTATCATTGATATTCTCTGCCAATTTTCTTTCTCCACAATCAATGGTTTTTTGAGATTCTTTCTCCCTTGTATTTATGATTCTTTCCCCTTCCTATTGAACCCTTATTTAACCCCTGAAGTCTACTATATATGAGATTCCCTTTATGCCATCTCCTATTTTTCTTGACAAAATCTTTCTCCCCTATTTTGTTGTTTGTTTCCTTCTTCTTGCAACCACGAGACATTAGACCCCTACTAAAACACCTTCGTACATCCAATGGACCTTCCCAGACTTCTCTCTGGAGCTAGTTTGGCCTCATTATCTCACAAACACTTTTCCCTCCATGGGTCATGTCGTCAGGACTCCCCCAAGTTTGATGACAGGTTTTGCACTCCCCAATGGTGATAGAAAAATTGCACAAATCCTCTCCATGGTACCCCCAAAAATTCTTTACCCTTAGACTCTTCATCTGAGTACTAGATAGCCTTGTAGGTTTGAAAAGAGTTATGCAACTTGTTTCTTCTTCTTCTTCTTCTCATTTTGGACATTTTCTATACTAATTTCCTCATTGTTTTGTCCACTACATAGTTTCTAGTCCTTTCTCTAGTTCAATTTTTCTCTAAGGTTTTCATTTGATTGGTTTCTTGTTTTCCTTTCCTTTCTTATCCATGGAGAAGTGCTTCTCTAGAGCTCCTTATCATTGTGGGGCTCATTTGTGGGTTTGTTGAGGCCGTCTATGTGTGGAGAACTCAAAACAATGCACCATAGTATCTATCTTCCATGTATGGTAGGATTGCTTCTTGAGATTTAGCCCCTTTCTCCATTGTGGTCCTCTACATGTTCATGAGTTTAAGAATGAAGCAGAGAACAATGTTTCTCACAACTTTACTTGTTTTCCCAAATTTTATTTTGATTCTTGTCATGCCATCAAGGGTAGGAATCTCTTTTCACCCCATTAATTTATTTACTTTATAAATGCTAAGTTGTTCCTGTGTGCCTGGCCGGTCCAGATGGCCATCACCGATTGGCCATTTCAATGGGTTCTTGCAAATTGATAAATGCTATATGCGTGGCTTTATAATTCTTTTTGATTGGGAACTTATTCTACAATTCTTATTAAATTATTTTTAGCTTAGAAAAATAAATGAAAATATGTTTGGGAAATATCAACTTATTCTTTATCCAATGGTACCAGTTTCATTGCCATATTCCAATCTAATAAATATATGATTTTTATTCTTTTTTTGAATTGGTTAGAATTTTATAAAATTCATAACTAATAATATATAAGTCAAACATTAAAGTAAAATTTCTTATAAACTTAGTAAAATATAATCTATTATATCACATGGTTTTCATGACCTAATTCAATAGTAACAAAAGACAAATTTTAAGGTTTATGTAAATAATATGAAGTTAGCCTTAATTCGATATATACGTTTAATAGATGGTTTGAGAGTTTGTCATGGAACTAGTCTTTACTCTGTATATATCTAGACTCAATCCGAGGTATGTTTCGTCTCCTATCAATCATATTGGGCAATCACCTAAATTCCTCTTTCACTTGGTCCTTTGGACATATTGTCGTATACACTTTTCTCTTTGTTATAGGAGATTGACTCATTCAAGTACTTATATGTTGATATTGATCTTGTGACCTACCTATTTTATGGATATTCTCATTGGACTTTGATATGTATTTTGTTCATTTTATTCTATGAGTATTTGATACCCCAACCTTCTTGTGGTGAACTTTATGATCTTATGTTTCACTTGACTTATGAATATTATTGGTTGTTTGTTTATGGGTCCTCCGACCCCACACTATAACTGTTGGATGATCTCATCCTATTGTTTTAAATTGACTACATTTCTTCCCTCAACATTGTTAATGGCTTAGACTAATTTTATTTCTAGTAGTGGTACATATGTATAACCATATTGTCGGACATGTGTATCCCGTCCTGAGTTCCTGTATTCCACTTGTATATATATAAAGGGTGCATGTATTCCGCCCATGGTGTGTGTTTTCCACCTAATGCATTTTGTTTGAGATCATATGATTTCTCAACCCATCTTGAAATAACATTAATCTAATGTTGTTTACATGCACTGCTTACGGTTTGTGATGTTATTATTGTGGCATTGTTCTAAGACAAGATATCTTATACTACTAATTATCATCTTATTGAAATTCATGTTCTTTAGATATCCACTTGGATGATACTTTCCTTTTGGATGGCATGCCTAGTTATATTTGATGTCCTTTTTCCTAAAGTTGGTAAATTTATATTATATGCACATACCAACTTTAATGCTTACAACAACTACTTTGCCTTCTCTTGTGGTGTAAGCTTCCAACCCCTAGGTAAAAGATATAGAAGAGTTGACATGATGGAGTAGACCTAGTTGGTGAAGCTGAATTTAGAATATAGACTTGGAATAGCTTGGATTCCCTCTACTTAGATCATGATGTTGTTACTTTCATGTAAATCCCTCCACGGGAGATTATTATGTAAACTTTTAAAATTGAATATAATCATTACATATATTATACTGTCATACTTTGGTTATTCTTGTATATAATCATTTGAGAAAAGAAAAAACTACACATATTCCAGCATTCCTACTAGTGCGTTTGGATTAGATGGATTTATTCCTAAAATTAAGTGAGGTGTGGATCCCCTCTGAGGTCCCACTCCTTACAGGATCCTTGGACCATCTAAATATCTCCCCATGGTATCAAGTAGATGATGATAGGTTTTGATTTTTAATCAAGTTTTATTATTTTTCCTTGATGGACCTACGTTCCTTCTCGTATGAAATTGAGTCAAAATGAGAAAAATTCAAAACATGCAAAATATGCTTGGCCTCTGTTAAACCCAAAGATATCAATACATCTCAACACCCAGTCCTATAAATTAGAATGTAGAGAATAAAAGCACAAGGGACAAATTTCTCTTTTTGAAAGTTGAGATTGATGCCCAGTCATTCATGACTATGCTTGCAAATGCAGATATGATGTTTTGGTAGTGCCACCCTAAAAGCTCACTAGAGAGTCTTTAGGAAACCCTGGGATACCTATGAGGCCATCCTAGTAGTATGAATGATTTGAGCATGGTACAAGGATTTTGTCTCACTACATTTGACCAACTAACTCAGACTGCATGGACCATTGCTCATTCTTTGGACCAACCTAACATAGACTAGGACCCTCAAAAGTCATCAGTGTATTTTGTTTTTGCTTTAGGACTTGAATAAGTGGGAGGCATGTTAAAGCTATTCGGTTTTCATGAACACATGATGAATAATCATTGATCACCTTCATCACCCACTCGATTCCCTAGTGAAAACACTATTAAATCAACCAACAGTTCAAATCCCCATGAGTAATTCTGATCATAGTGAACTATCTTACTTGACCAGATGCTCTCTAATCTTACAAATTTCTTGAATGACAGGTTCTTATTCTGAAATAACATGGATCGAGTTATTTGTAGTTTTTCCTAACCTTATAATTTTATCCAAGATTAATTTGAATATTAACTTTTATGGACAAGGAAAGGATTAAGTTTGGATTGTTTATAACACCCAAATTTAGCCATTAATGCTAATTAATTAGATGTAATTTTGTGTTTGTAATAACCTTGATATGCCCTAATTATCCTAGATACTAAGATTATCATAACTTATCTCTTTTTGAAGATGTAGTTGCTCAACCAATCAACTTTGGGACTTTTAGGCACCAAATTAAAGAAAGCACTGATTCCCTTGATCTATCCTAACAAAACCAGGTCAGTTTCCCTAAAACTTGGTCGGCTTCAGCCCTTGCACAACAACAAAAGTCAATTCCCCATCAAACATTTTTTGGTGGATTATGACTAATGAAAGTTGACCAATGGACCATCAACTGATGGTCACCTCTGATGCCACGACACTAATCAAAGGAGTGCATCAACAACCATCTTCAGGTGGCATAAAAGTAGACCAATTTTGATAAAATTGTCCTGATTTTTTCATGTCGCCCATCAACCCTTTTTTGTCAAAAGACACTCAAAGAAATACGTTGATGGTCAAGCTCGATGTCCTATTCTGATGGTGGACACCAATGGCTACCTTTGATGATCACAACGATGGAAGTCAAACCTCGCCAAACATGTAAGACCCCTGACCCAACTCTATGCTTGATCTTGCTTTCTTATCATAATAATACACTTAAATCCCTAACCTAATCATGTGACTGACGTGGTATTTGAACACACTAACAAACTCACTCAGGGTTGAAATCCCCGAGCTTTTACCAAAACTAAAGTGCAATAATACCACCCACAAGCAGACGAGTCTTATCGCAGTATAGTTAAGGATCGAACCCAAAGGACAACGCTTTTAAGAATCCTTGTCAGTGGAAACGAGCTCAAGTAAAACTAATATTTAGAACGATTGGTTGATTTGAGGTTATTTAAACTAATTGCAAGAAAGTAAAAGATGAATTAAAATTGGGGTTTAGATCAATGATATGGAATCACTGGGATGGTACCGGGTTTCACCACTGCTACACACGCAAACATATTCAATCGTGAACAATCCAGGAAAGATATAACAATCCAAGTAGAGCTGCTGCAAAACCCCCCAAACGGGCGTCAGGTTCGCCTAAGCATCACCTTAGGCATCAGATGTCTCGTCACCATCCAAATCACTTTACTTACGGCTCAGAAGATACAGAAATCCACGGAGGTTGTGGGCCCCCTGTACAGGCGTCAGGCACATAGAAGCATCACCGAAGGCTAGATGGCTCATCCCCTCGTAGATCATACACTTACGACCTCGATGGAATCCCATCCTATTTCTAGTTTGGGAGTCAGCCGCATTAACTGATAAGCAAGCAGGCGGTTAATATACGAGCAAACACCGACAATTAACAAGAAGATACAAAATCCAACTAAGGATATGAACCCCCTATACAGGTGTCAGGTGCACAAAAGCGTCACCGAAGGCTAGATGACTCGTCCCCTCGCAGATCATACACTTACGACCTCAAGGAACCCTTTTAGAAGTTCTCGTCAAGGAGTCTAACTTGTTAAATGCAACATAGGAAGAACAAAGTTGAAAGCAAGCAATTAACCAAACTACGAACATAACAGTTAATGACGAAATAAAGAGTTATATACATTGTCATGGAGAGTTTAACAAAAGAACATGGTTTCCATGGGCAGCGGGGCTAGTCCCCGCACCCCAGTGAAAAGGTACTACTTGCTCATGATGCGAGAAATAAGAAGGATGAGAAAGAAAGAGAGATCCGCCATGAGCTCAGTGCAGAAGGTAGTCGCAGCTCAGTGAAGAAGACACAACCTTCTACGTCGTGTCAGAGCAGATCTGGACGCGCACAGGAGTTGCCAAGACAGACCATACAGTCTCCCTTGCTCCGTCTTCCTTCTCTCTTCAGCCTCCTTGGTTGCAGCACGGGCAGTAGGTGGAGTGGAACTGGCGGAAATTGGACTGGATTTGGATCACAACTGTGTTCGGGCATCCTGGTGGCGTCCGGATCCGATGCCCCAAAATGAGGACCCTTGGGGTCCTATTTATAGGCTCAGATCTGTCCCCAAACGGTTTGGAGACCGTTTGTTAAAATATCTCCTCCAAACGGTCTGGAGACAGTTTCTACCAAACGGTCTGGAGATCCTTTGCTACCAAACGGTCTGGCGTCCGAAAAGCGACTTCACACTGTCTTCACATGAATATGCAGCAAACGGTCCTGAGTGCACAACATTCGATCTTCATTCGGTCTTCACAATCGCAGCAAATGGTCTTGAGACCGCATGGACTCAAAAGGTCTTGAGACAGCATGGACCCAAATGGTCTTGAGACCGCATGGACCCAAACGGTCTTGAGACCGCATGGACCCAAACGGTATTGAGACCGCATAGACCCAAACGGTCTTGAGCAGCAATCAGCCATGCGGTTTACAGCTCACGGGATCTACTTCAGCAAACGATTTTGGCATTCAGTCATTGTATCTTCCAACAAACGGTCTTAAGAATGCATGGACCCAAACGGTCTTGGGACCGCAAGGGCTCAAACGGTCTTGGGACCGCAAGGGCTCAAACAGTCTTGGGACCGCAAGGGTTCAAACAGTCTTGGGACCACAAGGGCTCAAACGGTCTTGGGACCGCAAGGGCTCAAACGGTCTTGGGACCGCATGGGCTCAATAGCTTGGTTAGATTCTTGATCGGAGCCAGAGATGAAGTTGGACCTTGACTACTTGTTCAGTTTTGTCGAAACCTGCATTGAATGAACAATATTTAGTTAAAACCTTGATAATCGAATCAGCTAAGTAGTTTTACACATTATGATTCATATTTGAGTGAAAATGTATGAATAGAGTTGAATTTGTTCCAAAGAGATAATTGATTTCCATGATGAATATGCACTCATCAAAATACCCATAACTTAAACGTTGCTCGTCCTCGAGTAACACAAAATCTGAAATAGTAGCCAAATGAATACTTTCAATTCGTGTGATTGCTTCATCTTCACATCACTAATGTTTTCTTTCTGCTCAATATGACTCAATATCTCAACCTCCTGGGATCACTAAACGCATCTTACCATATCTTCGTTCCTGAGTTCGTTTTCCAATATCACTTCCTCCTCACTTTTTCCATCAACAAGCATGTCAAAGATTTTGGTAAGAGTCCAGAGATACCCACAGAATCAACAAGTGTGCATTCGATCTGACACTGGTGTTTTTCAGGATAGTAGGGGCATGCATTGTGCCATTAGGTAGAAAAAGGAGTGAAAGGAGGTATGGAAAGAAGAGGTAAATCTCTCCTCTATTCGACTCGAGATTTTTATTTGCTTTGGAATTTCATTTATTGCATTTTTTGTGTGAATCTCTCCTCTATTCGACTCGAGATTGCATTTCTTTTGTGTGCATTTTGGCATCTTTTGTTTGCAAATCTCTCCTCTATTCGACTCGAGATTGCATTTTTGGTGGTACGCCCCTATTTATTTGCGCGGGGTATGGAAGAAGCGGATAAGGAGGGAAGTGGCGTGCCACCCCGAACTTAGGGTTTGGCACATATTCGACTATTTTTGTTTCTTTTGATGAATGGAGGGATACGAAGATGATATAAGAGGTGTAGAAGAGAGCTCAGATCAGAATGCAACTTGATTTACAATTCAAAGTATCGGGTTGTTCTCTTTGTCGTACTCTGCTCAAATAATGACTTGATGAGGATCCAGTGGAGATTCCATATTATTGTTCCACTAGTCAGTTAGGAAGCACAACGTGTTTGATCCCTATCAGTTTGACAGATACTTATCATTTTTGCAAAAAGTATCATGAGGTTAGGAATCATAAGCTTCACAAGATGATTTCAAGCAAAAGGCTTGTTTCAAAAATTGGTCCTTTTGAGGATTTACTTCGAATAAGGAGGGTATAATGATTGAAAATGCATAGCAAATATGTTCAATCTCTTTCAAAAACATAATTTTTTTTTGAAAATTTTGAATTTTTTTTATCAAGAATGTGATAGTGAAAACTTAAGTATGAAAAGAGGGTGTAGGTGGAAAGTGAGGTACATACCACCCACCCTCCACCCCGAACTTAGAGATTTTCTCATCTCGAGCAAACCCTAAATCCAAGATGGAGGGGAAAAATCATGCCAGAATGACCATCAGGTGTGGTTGCGTTCTGAATAGCGCGCATCCTCTTTATCTGAAAATCTTAAGGGTAAAGGGCAGTTAGATCTTAAAAATAGCATCTTGAGAAGTGAATTTTATTTAAGGAAAAGTTAACTAGAAGGTAAAAACAAAAATCTGAAAAGAAAAGTAAAACGGATTTATTGATCGGGTTGCCTCCCGACAAGCGCCTTTGTTTTACGTCGATGGCTCGACTAAATTCTTCAGCGTCACGATGGGTCCTTTGGATTGGTGAGTTCCAGCATTGTGTCGGTGCCTATGTCAATCAAGGTGAAATATCTCTTCAAGCGGTGACCATTTGCTATATATTTTCCTGACTTTTCACTCCATAAAGAGAAAGCACCATGTGGGGAGATGCTTTTGACAAAGTAAGGTCCAGACCAGCGGGAACAGAGTTTTCCTGGGAATAAATTTAATCTTGAGTTGAATACCAGAACTTGATCTCCCACTTGTATGTCTTTTCTCTTCAGATGTCCATCGTGCCAGAGTTTTGTGTGTTCTTTGTAGATTCGTGCATTCTCATAGGCTGTCATCCTGAGTTCATCCAACTCTTGGAGTTGCAGAATCCTGGTCTGGTCTGCTTCTTTCATATCAAAGTTCAATTGTTTAATTTCCCACCATGCCTCGTGTTCCAGTTTGACTGGTAGGTGGCAAGCCTTTCCATATATTAATGGAAAAGGTGTAGTCCCAATGGGAGTTTTATAAGCAGTACGATAGGCCCATAAGGCATCGTTGATTTTTGTTGACCAGTCCTTTCGATTGCGTCCAATAGTTTTTTCTAGAATAGCCTTTAGTTGACGGTTAGAGACCTCTACATGTCCACTTGTTTATGGATGGTAAGGTGAGGCTACCTTATGCGTTACACCACATTTTCTCAGTAAAGCTTCAAAGCTTCTTTCAAGGAAGTGGGACCCTCCTTCAGATATCACAGTTTGTGGTACTCCAAAATGGGGGAAAATAATATCTTTGAATAATTTGATGACGGGTTTGAAATCATTAGTGACGGTTGTTTTAGCTTCAACCCATTTTGAGATGTAGTCCACCGCCACTAGGATGTATGAAAATACATGAGAAGATGGTAATGGACCCATGTAGTCCACCCCCCAAACATTGAATATCTCTACTTCTTGCCATAGGTTCAGTGGCATCTCATCTCTCTTTGTTATATTACCTGTTCGTTGACATTTGTCACATGATAGGACAAAATCGTAAGAGTCTTTGGATATGGTTGGCCAGAAGAATCCACATTGAAAGACCTTTAAAGCAGTCTTTTTAGAGATCATATGTCCTCCCACAGGTCCTGAGTGACATTGTTCCAGAATAGATTGCACTTCTTCTTCGGCGATACAACGTCTGTACTAACCATCAACACATAGTTTAAAAAGATATGGTTCATCCCAGTGATATTGCTTCACATCATGCATGAACTTCTTCAGTGCATTCCCTATGCATTGGGGATGGATGACCCCAACAACAAGGTAGTTTACAAAATCTAAATACCATGGTACAACTACTGAGACCATCATTAGTTGATCATCTGGCAGGGAATCATTGATCGGAATCTTCTCTGTATCCAGAGTGTGGATGCGACTGAGGTGATCTGCTACAACATTTTCCGTACCCTTTTTATCTCTTATCTCTAAATAAAATTCTTGTAATAAGAGGATCCATCTAATCAACCTGGGTTTCGCATCTTTCTTTGCCAAAAGGTAGCGAATGGCAGCGTGGTTTGTGTAGACAATGACCCTTAAACCAATTAGGTAGGATCTGAACTTGTCAAAGGCATACACGACTGCTAGAAGTTCTTTCTCGGTAGTTGCATAATTCCTCTGGGCTTCATCGAGAGTTTTTGATGCATAATAGATCACATACTGTTTCTTTTCTATACATTTCCCTAAAACAGCGCCAACAACATAATCACTGGCATCACATATGATTTCAAAAGGATGGTCCCAGTCGGGAGCTCTAATGATGGGGGTAGTTGTAAGGGCCTTCTTTAGTGTGTTGAAGTTTTTGACACATTCTTCATCGAAATTGAAATCAGTATCCTTTAGCAGCACGTTCGTCGTCGGCTTCGTTATCTTGGAAAAATCCTTTATGAATCTTCTATAAAATATGGCATGACCAAGGAAAGCATGAACCTCTTTTACATTTGTGGGAATAGCCAATTTAGAAATCACTTCAATCTTGGCTTTATCTACTTCAATTCCTCTATTGCTAACCCTATGACCCAGGACAATGCCTTCTTTTACCATAAAATGGCATTTTTCCCAATTTAGCACAAGATGCGTTTCTTCACAACGTTTGAGGACCAGGGAGAGATGCTTTAGACATGAATCAAATGAGTCTCCGTATACAGAAAAATTATCCATGAAAACATCCACGATAGTTTCAGTAAGACCCGCGAAAATGGAATCCATGCAACGTTGAAAAGTGGAGGGTGCATTACAGAGACCAAATGGCATTCTCTTAAATGTGTATGTTCCGAATGGGCAGGTGAAAGTCGTTTTCTCTTGATCATCTGGGTGTATAGGTATTTGATAGAATCCAGAGTAACCATCAAGATAACAGAAATATTCTTGGTGAGCCAACCTTTCGAGGACTTGATCAACGAAGGGCATAGGAAAATGATCTTTTCGAGTTGCCTTGTTTATTTTCCTATAATCTATGCACATCCTCCACCCTGGGACTGTTCAAGTGGGGATGAGCTTGTTATTTTCATTCCGTATAACAGCTGTTCCACCTTTCTTCGGAACTACATGTACTGGGCTTACCCATGGTGAATCTGATATCGGATAGATTATTCCAGCTGTGAGAAGTTTAATGACCTCACGACGGACCACTTCCTTCATATTAGGATTCAACTTCCATTGATGTTCAATCGTCGGCTTGTGATCTTCCATCATAGGGATCTTATGCATACACAATTCTTGGCTGACCCTAGTGAGGTCACTCATTTTATAGCCGATGGCTTTCTTTCTTTCCCTTAATTTCTTTAGGAGTTTATTTTCTTGTTCAATAGTTAGATCGGAATTTATAATAACTGGGCAAACCTTGAGATCATCTAAAAACATGTACTTCAGTCCTTCGGGTAGGGGCTTCATTTCGGGAGCCTCTGGTTTTTCCCTTGTTTCTTCTGTAGTTTCCATAGCCTTGAGTTCTTCACTAGTTGATTCAACGTCTTGTTTGGCAGAGTCGAGGTATTTGATGTAATCCTTTGCTCGTTCATCGATTGGTTCATCAACTGATTGGTTTGATAGAGCAATTTCCAAGGGATCATATGATTCATGATTCTCTTGGGTTAAAAGTGACATTTTCTCAATGCAATGAATCAAATATACTTCTTCTTGCATACTTGGTCTTCTCATACTTTCAAAAACTTTGAATTCGAGAGTCTCTTTGCCTAATCTGAGCAGTAAGGTACCAACTTCAACATCAATTAGGGCTCTTGCAGTGGCCAGGAAAGGACGACCGAATATGAGAGGATATCTGGTATCTTCTTTTATATCAATAATGATGAAGTCGCATGGAACATATGTGTCCTTGCCTACCTGGACTGGGACATCTTTGAGGATTCCTAACAGACGTTTTGTTGAATGGTCTGCGAGCTGTATAGTCATGCCAGTAGGAAGCAATTCTGCAAACCCTAGTCTTTTACACAGGCTTAGTGGCATAATCGAGATGCTTGCGCTGAGATCTACCAAACCTTTCTTGCATGATGAGTCGCCAATGTGACATGAGATTCCAAAGGATCCCAGGTCTTTTTGTTTCTTTGGCATCTTGCTCAATATGATATCCAATGTAGTTGTAGCCAATTTTACTATCTCATATTCTTCAGTTATATACTTCCTGGTGAGGAGTGACTTTAGGTACTTAGTCCAGGCTGGTATCTCAGCCAGAGCGTCTAAGAAGGGTATATCAACATGAAGTTTCTTCATAACATCTTTAAACTTATTGAACCTAGCTAGTATCAAGCTTGGTTTGCCTCAGGCGGGACGGGAAGGGTATACGAGGCTTATATATAGGAATATCAGGTTCTGGTATTTCAGTTTCTTCATCAATAGATTTCTCAGGATTTCCATTATCTGTCTTATCTTTTTTTGATTGAGACTCTAGTGTTGTTGAATTTTGGACAATCACAGGTTCATCTCCGTCTGTAATAACCACAGGTGTCTCTACTTGGGGATCCGAACAGTCTTTTCCTGAGATGGTGGTGACTGCCTTCAACTATTCAGGATGCTTGGGATTGTTTTCGGGTTGGCCGGCAAAGACTCCAGCTGGTGGCTTTATGCTAGCTGCAAGTTGAGCTAGTTGAGATTCAATAGCCTTCTGTTGAGCTTGTTGGTTGGCTATCATAGTTTGCTGAGTTTGCAACATCTTTTCAATGGCTAATAGCTTGTCATCAGAAGAGATGGGTCCTTCTTGTTGTCCTTGGTGTTTCTTAAGATTCTGATACTGAGAGTTGTTTTGATAGTTATTGTAGTTCCTATTATGAAAGTTCCCCTTGAAATTTCCTTGACTCCCAAAATTATGTTGATGATTGTACTGGAATCCTGGTGGGCCTCTTGGTTGATTGTTTGAACCAAATTGATGTGAGTTTACTGCTCTAGAGGGGTTTCCATATTGAAAACCTGGGTGATTCCTATTCTGATTCGGATTGTAATAACTTTGCCCATGAATTGTGTTGATAGCATTAAGATTTTCCATCTGATAATTATCTCCTTGTCCACATACATTTCTTAGTACGACGTCATAGAGAACATTGCATGATAAAGTGGAATGATCAGTGCTCTTACATGCTTCACAGAACATGGAAGTGGACTTGACCTGTTTCGATTGCCGAGTGGGTGAACATCCTCTTCCAATAGCAGCTAGAGATGATTCAATATGGTCTTGCTTGGCAACTAAGACCTTCAAGGTTTCCGCGACTCGGGAATGGCTTCGGCCATAGCTATTTTCAAGACTCCTTTACCTACAGATCTACCCCAATTGGCTTGATTTTCTACTCCCAGGGTGACGACTCTCCATGCGCTGTCATAACTTTGATGCATGAAGTTTCCCCCAAATGAGGAATCTAGAAACATCTTGATATCATCATCCACACCCCTATATAAAATTTCGATGAGTTGATTCTTAGGAGTTCCGTGGTGTGGACATTTGCGCAGAAGCTCTTTGTACCTATCCCACACTTCAGTGAGAGTTTCTCCAGGGACTTGAGTGAAATTTGTTATCCGGCCCCTAATTTCATATGTAAGAGATGGAGGATAGAACTTTTCCAGAAACACATTTTGGAGTTGTTCCCAGGTGGTGATGGGTGTTTCACTTTGTAAAGAGTTGTACCAACTTATGGCTCTATCAGCAAGGGAATACTTGAAGATACGGAGTGGAATGGCATCATCAATGACTCCATTTTGCTTTGTCATAGCACATAGATCGATGCATCTTAGAAGATGTTCTTGGCTGTCCTCTGCTTGTTTGCCATAGAAATGGTTGTTTTGAAGCAATATGATCCAATGTGTCCTAATCTCAAAATTGGCAGCATTGATGGGAGGAGGCTGTAGTGGATGATGAACATTCGCAGCCTTCGGGATTGAGAACTCTCTAAGATTCTTCTGTAGTTCAGCTGCTTGCGCTGCTGCTTGTGCTGCTACGATTTCCTGTTGAACCGCAACCCTAGCTTCTTGCCTGAGCCTCTCTCTTTGTGCATTGATGGCTTGAGTCGCCCTTCAGGCTACCTCTTCTTCTTGTGCCATCCTTTCTTGATTCTCTCTGATCTGACGATGGAAGGTTCTGTCTATTTCAGGATCCAAGCTCGCTGTGAGTCCGGGGCTGTCCGAACGGTGCATACACTATGCGTTGGGTTGTACCTGAAAATTAGAAAGATTTTGAAAATGAGATCCAAAAAGTAGAGTCAAATTCAAGTAGATAATCGATTGTTTCAAAAGAAAAGAAAAATCCTAGATTAGTCTTAAGAGAACTAGATTTGACTGACTGATTCCGTTGTCCCCGGCAACGGCGCCAGAATTTGATGTGGTATTTGAGTGCACTAACAAACTCACTCGGGGTTGAAATCGCCGAGCTTTTACCAAAACCAAAGTGTAATAATACCACTTGCAAGCAGACGAGTCTTATCGCAGTATAGTTAAGGATCAAACCCAAAGGACAATGTTTTTAAGAATCCTTGTCAGTTGAATCGAGCTCAAGTAAAACTAATATTTGGAACGATTGGTTGATTTGAGGTTATTTAAACTAATTGCAAGAAAGTAAAAGCTGAATTAAAGTTGGGGTTTAGATCAATGATATGGAATCGCTGGGATGGTACCGGGTTTCACCACCGCTACACACACAAACATATTCAATCATGAACAATCCAAGCAAGATATAACAATCCAAGTAGAGCTACTGTAAAACCCCCCATACGGGCGTCAGGTTCGCGTAAGCATCACCTTAGACATCAGATGTCTCGTCATCATCCAGATCACTTTACTTATGACTCAGAAGATACAGAAATCCACGAAGGTTGTGGGCCCCCTGTACAGGCGTCAGGCACACAGAAGATGATAGAAGAGAGTTCAGATCAGAATGCAACTTGATTTACAATTCAAAGTACCGGGTTGTTCTCTTTGTGGTACTCTGCTCAAATAATGACTTGATGAGGATCTAGTGGAGTTTCCATGTTATTGTTCCACTAGTCAGTTAGGAAGCACAACGTGTTTGATCCCTATCAGTTTGACAGATACTTATTATTTTTGCAAAAAGTATCATGAGGTTAGGAATCATAAGCTTCACAAGATGATTTCAAGTAAAAGGCTTGTTTCAAAAGTTGGTCCTTTTGAGGATTTACTTCGAATAACGAGGGTATAATGATTGAAAGTGCATAGCAAATATGTTCAATCTCTTTCAAAAACATAAATTTTTTTGAAAATTTTGAATTTATTTTATCAAGAATGTGATAGTGAAAACTTAAGTATGAAAAGAGGGTGTAGGTGGAAAGTGAGGTACTTACCACCCACCCTCCACCCCGAACTTAGAGATTTGCTCATCCTGAGAAAACCCTAGGAAAAATCATGCCAGAATGACCATCAGGTGTGGTTGCGTTCTGAATAGCGCACATCCTCTTTATCTGAAAATCTCAAGGGTAAAGGGCAGTTTGATCTTAAAAATAGCATCTTGCGAAGTGAATTTTATTTAAGGAAAAGTTAACTAGAAGGTAAAAACAAAATTTTGAAAAGAAAAGTAAAACAGATTTATTGATCGGGTTGCCTCCCGACAAGCGCCTTTGTTTTACGTCGATGGCTCGACTAAATTCTTCAGCGTCACGGTGGGTCCTTTGGATTGGTGAGTTCCAGCATTGTGTCGGTGCCTATGTCAATCAAGGTGAAATATCTCTTCAAGCGGTGACCATTTGCTATATATTCACCTGACTTTTCACTCCATAAAGAGAAAGCACCATGTGGGGAGATGCTTTTGACAAAGTAAGGTCCAGACCAGCGGGAACAGAGTTTTCCTGGGAATAAATTTAATCTTGAGTTGAATACCAGAACTTGATCTCCCACTTGTATGTCTTTTCTCTTCAGATGTCCATCGTTCCAAAGTTTTGTGTGTTCTTTGTAGATTCGTGCATTCTCATAGGCTGTCATCCTGAGTTCATCCAGCTCTTGGAGTTGCAGAATCCTGGTCTGGTCTGCTTCTTTCATATCAAAGTTCAATTGTTTAATTGCCCACCATGCCTTGTGTTCCAGTTCGACTGGCAGGTGGCAAGCCTTTCCATATAGTAATGGAAAAGGTGTAGTCCCAATGGGAGTTTTATAAGCAGTACGATAGGCCCATAAGGCATCGTTGATATTTGTTGACCAGTCCTTTCGATTGCGTCCAACAGTTTTTTCTAGAATAGCCTTTAGTTGACGGTTAGAGACCTCTACATGTCCACTTGTTTGTGGATGGTAAGGTGAGGCTACCTTATGCGTTACACCACATTTTCTCAGTAAAGCTTCAAAGCTTCTTTCAAGGAAGTGGGACCCTCCGTCAGATATCACGGTTTGTGGTACTCCAAAACGGGGGAAAATAATATCTTTGAATAATTTGATAACGGGTTTGGAATCATTAGTGACGGTTGTTTTAGCTTCAACCCATTTTGAGATGTAGTCCACCGCCACTAGGATGTATGAAAATCCATGAGAAGATGGTAATGGACCCATGTAGTCCACCCCCCAAACATCGAATATCTCTACTTCTTGCCATAGGTTCAGTGGCATCTCATCTCTCTTTGTTATATTACCTGTTCGTTTACATTTGTCACATGATAGGACAAAATCGTAAGAGTCTTTGGATATGGTTGGCCAGAAGAATCCACATTGAAAAACCTTTAAAGCAGTCTTTTTAGAGCTCATATGTCCTCCCACAGGTCCTGAGTGACATTGTTCCAGAATAGATTGCACTTCTTCTTCGGCGATACAACGTCTGTACTAACCATCAACACATAGTTTAAAAAGATATGGTTCATCCCAGTGATATTGCTTCACATCATGCATGAACTTCTTCAGTGCATTCCCTGTGCATTGGGGATGGATGACCCCAACAACAAGGTAGTTTACAAAATCTAAATACCATGGTACAACTTCTGAGACCTTCATTAGTTGATCATCTGGCAGGGAATCATTGATCGAAATCTTCTCTGTATCCAGAGTGTGGATGCGACTGAGGTGATCTGCTACAACATTTTCCGTACCCTTTTTATCTCTTATCTCTAAATCAAATTCTTGTAGTAAGAGGATCCATCTAATCAACCTGGGTTTCACATCTTTCTTTGCCAGAAGGTAGCGAATGGCAGCGTGGTTTGTGTAGACAATGACCCTTAAACCAATTAGGTAGGATCTGAACTTGTCAAAGGCATACACGACTGCTAGAAGTTCTTTCTCGGTAGTTGCATAATTCCTCTGGGCTTCATCGAGAGTTTTTGATGCATAATAGATCACATACTGTTTCTTTTCTATACATTTCCCTAAAACAGCGCCAACAACATAATCACTGGCATCACATATGATTTCAAAAGGATGGTCCCAGTCGGGAGCTCTAATGATGGGGGTAGTTGTAAGGGTCTGCTTTAGTGTGTTGAAGTTTTTGACACATTCTTCATCGAAATTGAAATCAGTATCCTTTAGCAGCAGGTTCGTCATCGGCTTCGTTATCTTGGAAAAATCCTTTATGAATCTTCTATAAAATCCGGCATGACCAAGGAAAGCATGAACCTCTTTTACATCTGTGGGAATAGCCAATTTAGAAATCACTTCAATTTTGGCTTTATCTACTTCAATTCCTCTATTGCTAACCCTATGACCCAGGACAATGCCTTCTTTTACCATAAAATGACATTTTTCCCAATTTAGCACAAGATGCGTTTCTTCACAACGTTTGAGGACCAGGGAGAGATGCTTTAGACATGAATCAAATGAGTCTCCGTATACAGAAAAATCATCCATGAAAACATCCACGATAGTTTCAGTAAGACCCGTGAAAATGGCGTCCATGCAACGTTGAAAAGTTGCAGGTGCATTACAGAGACCAAATGGCATTCTCTTCAATGTGTATGTTTCGAATGGGCATGTGAAAGTCATTTTCTCTTGATCATCTGGGTGTATAGGTATTTGATAGAATCCAGAGTAACCATCAAGATAACAGAAATATTCTTGGTGAGCCAACCTTTCTAGGACTTGATCAATGAAGGGCATAGGAAAATGATCTTTTCGAGTTGCCTTGTTTAATTTCCTATAATCTATGCACATCCTCCACCCTGGGACTGTTCAAGTGGGGATGAGCTCGTTGTTTTCATTCCGTATAATAGTTGTTCCACCTTTCTTTGGAACTACATGTACTGGGCTTACCCATGGTGAATCTGATATCGGATAGATTATTCCAGCTGTGAGAAGTTTAATGACCTCACGACGGACCACTTCCTTCATATTAGGATTCAACTTCCATTGATGTTCAATCGTCGGCTTGTGATCTTCCATCATATGGATCTTATGCATACACAATGCTTGGCTGACCCCAGTGAGGTCACTCATTTTATAGCAGATGGCTTTCTTTCTTTCCATTAATTTCTTCAGGAGTTTATTTTCTTGTTCAATAGTTAGATCGGAATTTATAATAACTGTAAAATCCTTGAGATCATCTAAAAACATGTACTTCAGTCCTACGGGTAGGGGCTTCATTTCGGGAGCCTCTGGTTTTTCCCTTGTTTCTTCTGTAGTTTCCATAGCCTTGAGTTCTTCACTAGTTGCTTCAACGTCTTCTTTGGCAGAGTCGAGGTATTTGATGTAATCCTTTGCTCGTTCGTCGATTGGTTCATCAACTGATTGGTTTGATAGAGAAATTTCCAAGGGATCGTATGATTCATGATGCTCTTGGGTTAGAAGTGACATTTTCTCAATGCAATCAATCAAATATACTTCTTCTTGCATACTTGGTCTTCTCATACTTTCAAAAACTTTGAATTTGAGAGTCTCTTTGCCTAATCTGAGCAGTAAGGTACCAACTTCAACATCAATTAGGGCTCTTGCAGTGGCCAGGAATGGACAACCGAATATGAGAGGATATCTGGTATCTTCTTTTATATCAATAATGATGAAGTCGCATGGAACATATGTGTCCTTGCCTACCTGGACCGGGACATCTTTGAGGATTCCTAACAGACATTTTGTCGAATTGTCTGCGAGCTGTATAGTCATGCCAGTAGGAAGCAATTCCTGCAAACCCTAGTCTTTTACATAGGCTTAGTGGCATAATCGAGATGCTTGCGCCGAGATCTACCAAACCTTTCTTGCATGATGAGTCGCCAATGTGACATGAGATTCCAAAGGATCCCAGGTCTTTTTGTTTCTTTGGCATCTTGCTCAATATGATATCCGATGTAGTTGTAGCCAATTTTACTATCTCATATTCTTCAGTTATATACTTCCTGGTGAGGAGTGACTTTAGGTACTTAGTCCAGGATGGTATCTCAGCCAGAGCGTCTAAGAAGGGTATATCAACATGAAGTTTCTTCATAGCATCTTTAAACTTATTGAACCTAGCTAGTATCGAGCTTGGTTTGCCTCAGGCGGGACGGGAAGGGTATACGAGGCTTATATACAGGAATATCAGGTTCTGGTATTTCAGTTTCTTCATCAGTAGATTTCTCAGGATTTGCCTTATCTGTCTTATCTTTTTTTGATTGAGACTCTAGGGTTGTTGAATTTTGGACAATCACAGGTTCATCTCCGTCTGTAATAACCACAGGTGTCTCTATTGGGGGATCCGAACAGTCTTTTCCTGACATGGTGGTGACTGCCTTCAACTGTTCAGGATGCTTGGGATTGTTTTCGGGTTGGCCGTCAAAGACTCCAGCTGGTGGCTTTATGCTAGCTGCAAGTTGAGCTAGTTGAGATTCAATAGCCTTCTGTTGAGCTTGTTGGTTGGCTATCATAGTTTGCTGAGTTTGCAACATCTTTTCAATGGCTGATAGCTTGTCATCAGAAGAGATGGGTCCTTCTTGTTGTCCTTGCTGTTGATTAAGATTCTGATATTGAGAGTTGTTTTGATAGTTATTGTAGTTCCTATTCTGAAAGTTCCCCTTGAAATTTCCTTGATTCCCAAAATTATGTTGATGATTGTACTGGAATCCTGGTGGGCCTCTTGGTTGATTGTTTGAACCAAATTGATGTGAGTTTACTGCTCCAGAGGGGTTTCCATATTGAAAACATGGGTGATTCCTATTCCGATTCGTATTGTAATAACTTTGCCCATGAATTGTGTTGATAGCATTAAGATTTTCCATCTGACCATTATCTCCTTGTCCACATACATTTCTTGTACGACGTCATAGAGAACATTGCATGATAAAGTGGAATGATCAGTGCTCTTACATGCTTCACAGAACATGGAAGTGGACTTGACCTGTTCCGATTGCCGAGTGGGTGAACATCCTCTTCCAATAGCAGCTAGAGATGATTCAATATGGTCTTGCTTGGCAACTAAGACCTTCAAGGTTTCCGCGACTCGGGAATGGCTTCGGCCATAGCTATTTTCAAGACTCCTTTACCTACAGATCTACCCCAATTGGCTTGATTTTCTGCTCCCAGGGTGACGACTCTCCATGCGCTGTCATAACTTTGATGCATGAAGTTTCCCCCAAATGAGGAATCTAGAAACATCTTGATATCATCATCCACACCCCTATATAAAATTTCGATGAGTTGATTCTTAGGAATTCCGTGGTGTGGACATTTGCGCAAAAGCTCTTTGTACCTATCCCACACTTCAGTGAGAGTTTCTCTAGGGACTTGAGTGAAATTTGTTATCCGGCCCCTAATTTCATATGTAAGAGATGGAGGATAGAACTTTTCCAGAAACACATTTTGGAGTTGTTCCCAGGTGGTGATGGGTGTTTCACTTTGTAAAGAGTTGTACCAACTTATGGCTCTATCAGCAAGGGAATACTTGAAGAGACGGAGTCGAATGGCATCATCAATGACTCCATTTTGCTTTGTCATAGCACATAGATCGATGAATCTTAGAAGATGTTCTTGGCTGTCCTCTGCTTGTTTGCCATATAAATGGTTGTTTTGAAGCAATATGATCCAATGTGCCCTAATCTCAAAATTGGCAGCATTGATGGGAGGAGGCTGTACTGGATGATGAACATTCACATCCTTCGCGATTGAGAACTCTCTAAGATCCTTCTGTAGTTCAGCTGCTTGCGCTGCTGCTTGTGCTGCTACGATTTCCTGTTGAACCGCAACCCTAGCTTCTTGCGTGAGCCTCTCTCTTTGTGCATTGATGGCTTGAGCCGCTCTTCAGGATACCTCTTCTTCTTGTGCCATCCTTGCTTGATTCTCTCTGATCTGACGATGGAAGGATCTGTCTATTTCAGGATCAAAGCTCGCTGTGAGTCCGGGGCTGTTCGAACGGTGCATACACTATGCGTTGGGTTGTACCAGAAAATTAGAAAGATTTTGAAAATGAGATTTAAAAAGTAGAGTCAAATTCAAGTGGATAATAAATTGTTTCAAAAGAAAAGAAA
The DNA here is from genome assembly GCA_963693085.1 of Alisma plantago-aquatica. Classification (NCBI taxonomy): domain Eukaryota; kingdom Viridiplantae; phylum Streptophyta; class Magnoliopsida; order Alismatales; family Alismataceae; genus Alisma; species Alisma plantago-aquatica. Next base: position 235,079,252 of record OY856413.1, on the reverse strand, counting down.
AATCCTAGATTAGTCTTAAGAGAACTAGATTTGACTGACTGATTCCGTTGTCCCCAGCAACGGCGCCAGAATTTGACGTGGTATTTGAACACACTAACAAACTCACTCTGGGTTGAAATCACTGAGCTTTTACTAAAACCAAAGTGCAATAATACCACCTGCAAGCAGACGAGTCTTATCGCAGTATAGTTAAGGATCAAACCCAAAGGACAATGTTTTTAAGAATCCTTGTCAGTTGAATCGAGCTCAAGTAAAACTAATATTTGGAACGATTGGTTGATTTGAGGTTATTTAAACTAATTGCAAGAAAGTAAAAGCTAAATTAAAGTTGGGGTTTAGATCAATGATATGGAATCGCTGGGATGGTACCGGGTTTCACCACCGCTACACACACAAACATATTCAATCGTGAATAATCCAAGCAAGATATAACAATCCAAGTAGAGCTGCTGCAAAACCCCCCATACGGGCGTCAGGTTCGCGTAAGCATCACCTTAGGCATCAGATGTCATCATCCAGACCACTTTACTTACGACTCAGAAGATACAGAAATCCACAGAGGTTGTGGGCCCCTTATACAGGCGTCAGGCACACAGAAGATGATAGAAGAGGTGTAGAAGAGAGTTCAGACTAGAATGCAACTTGATTTACAATTCAAAGTATCGGGTTGTTCTCTTTGTCGTACTCTGCTCAAATAATGACTTGATGAGGATCCAGTGGAGATTCCATGTTATTGTTCTACTAGTTAGTTAGGAAGCACAACGTGTTTGATCCCTATCAGTTTGACAGATACTTATCATTTTTGCAAAAAGTATCATGAGGTTAGGAATCATAAGCTTCACAAGATGATTTCAAGCAAAAAGCTTGTTTCAAAAATTGGTCCTTTTGAGGATTTACTTCGAATAAAGAGGGTATAATGATTGAAAATGCATAGCAAATATGTTCAATCTCTTTCAAAAACATAAATATTTTTGAAAATTTTGATTTTTTTTATCAAGAATGTGATAGTGAAAACTTAAGTATGAAAAGAGGGTGTAGGTGGAAAGTGAGGTACGTACCACCCACCCTCCACCCCGAACTTAGAGATTTGCTCATCCCGAGCAAACCCTAAATCCAAGATGGAGGGGAAAAATCATGCCAGAATGACCATCAGGTGTGGTTGCGTTCTGAATAGCGCGCATCCTCTTTATCTGAAAATCTCAAGGGTAAAGGGCAGTTAGATCTTAAAAATAGCATCTTGCGAAGTGAAATTTATTTAAGGAAAAGTTAACTAGAAGGTAAAAACAAAATTTTGAAAAGAAAAGTAAAACGGATTTATTGATCGGGTTGCCTCCCGACAAGCGCCTTTGTTTTACGTCGATGGCTCGACTAAATTCTTCAGCGTCACGGTGGGTCCTTTGGATTGGTGAGTTCCAACATTGTGTCGGTTCCTATGTCAATAAAGGTGAAATATCTCTTCAAGCGGTGACCATTTCCTATATATTCACCTGACTTTTCACTCCATAAAGAGAAAGCACCATGTGGGGAGATGCTTTTGACAAAGTAAGGTCCAGACCAGCGGGAACGGAGTTTTTCTGGGAATAAATTTAATCTTGAGTTGAATACCAGAACTTGATCTCCCACTTGTATGTCTTTTCTCTTCAGATGTCCATCGTGCCAAAGTTTTGTGTGTTCTTTGTAGATTCGTGCATTCTCATAGGTTGTCATCCTGAGTTCATCCAGCTTTTAGAGTTGCAGAATCCAGGTCTGGTCTGCTTCTTTCATATCAAAGTTCAATTGTTTAATTGCCCACCATGCCTTGTGTTCCAGTTCGACTGGCAGGTGGAAAGCCTTTCCATATATTAATGGAAAAGGTATAGTCCCAATGGGAGTTTTATAAGCAGTACGATAGGCCCATAAGGCATCATTGATTTTTGTTGACCAGTCCTTTCGATTGCGTCCAACAGTTTTTTCTAGAATAGCCTTTAGTTGATGGTTAGAGACCTCTACATGTCCACTTGTTTGTGGATGGTAAGGTGAGGCTACCTTATGCGTTACACCGCATTTTCTCAATAAAGCTTCAAAGCTTCTTTCAAGGAAGTGGGACCCTCCGTCAGATATCACGGTTTGTGGTACTCCAAAATGGGGGAAAATAATATCTTTGAATAATTTGATGACGGGTTTGGAATCATTAGTGACGGTTGTTTTAGCTTCAACCCATTTTGAGATGTTGTCCACCGTCACTAGGATGTATGAAAATCTATGAGAAGATGGTCTCTACTTCTTGCCATAGGTTCAGTGGCATCTCATCTCTCTTTGTTATATTACCTGTTCGTTGACATTTGTCACATGATAGGACAAAATTGTAAGAGTCTTTGGATATAGTTGGCCAGAAGAATCCACATTGAAAAACCTTTAAAGCAGTCTTTTTAGAGCTCATATGTCCTCCCACAGGTCCTGAGTGACATTGTTCCAGAATAGATTGCACTTCTTCTTCGGTGATACAACGTCTGTACTAACCATCAACACAGTTTAAAAAGATATGGTTCATCCCAGTGATATTGCTTCACATCATGCATGAACTTCTTCAGTGCATTCCCTGTGCATTGGGGATGGATGACCCCAACAACAAGGTAGTTTACAAAATCTAAATACCATGGTACAACTTCTGAGACCTTCATTAGTTGATCATCTGGCAGGGAATCATTGATCGGAATCTTCTCTGTATCCAGAGTGTGGATGTGACTGAGGTGATCTACTACAACATTTTTCGTACCCTTTTTATCTCTTATCTCTAAATCAAATTCTTGTAATAAGAGGATCCATCTAATCAACCTGGGTTTCGCATCTTTCTTTGCCAGAAGGTAGCAAATGGCAGCGTGATTTGTGTATACAACGACCCTTAAACCAATTAGGTAGGATCTGAACTTGTCAAAGGCATACACGACTGCTAGAAGTTCTTTCTCGGTAGTTGCATAATTCCTCTGGGCTTCATCGAGAGTTTTTGATGCATAATAGATCACATACTGTTTCTTTTCTATACATTTCCCTAAAACAGCGCCAACAACATAATCACTGGAATCACATATGATTTCAAAAGGATGGTCCCAGTCGGGAGCTCTAATGATGGGGGTAGTTGTAAGGGCCTGCTTTTGTGTGTTGAAGTTTTTGACACATTCTTGATCGAAATTGAAATCAGTATCCTTTAGCAGTAGGTTCGTCGTCGGCTTCGTTATCTTGGAAAAATCCTTTATGAATCTTCTATAAAATCCGGCATGACCAAGGAAAGCATGAACCTCTTTTACATTTGTGGGAATAGCCAATTTAGAAATCACTTCAATCTTGGCTTTATCTACTTCAATTCCTCTATTGCTAGCCCTATGACCCAGGACAATGCCTTCTTTTACCATAAAATGGCATTTTTCCCAATTTAGCACAAGATGCGTTTCTTCACAACATTTGAGGACCAGGGAGAGATGCTTTAGACATGAATAAAATGAGTCTCCGTATACGGAAAAATCATCCATGAAAACATCCACGATAGTTTCAGTAAGACCCGTGAAAATGGCGTCCATGCAACGTTGAAAAGTTGCGGGTGCATTACAGAGACCAAATGGCACTCTCTTAAATGTGTATGTTCCGAATGGGCAGGTGAAAGTCATTTTCTCTTGATCATCTGGGTGTATAGGTATTTGATAGAATCCAGAGTAACCATTAAGATAACAGAAATATTCTTGGTGAGCCAACCTTTCTAGGACTTGATCAACGAAGGGCATAGGAAAATGATCTTTTCGAGTTGCCTTGTTTAATTTCCTATAATCTATGCACATCCTCCACCCTGGGACTGTTCAAGTGTGGATGAGCTCATTGTTTTCATTCCGTATAACAGTTGTTCCACCTTTCTTCGGAACTACATGTACTGGGCTTACCCATGGTGAATCTGATATCAGATAGATTATTCTAGCTATGAGAAGTTTAATGACCTCGTGACGGACCACTTCCTTCATATTAGGATTCAACTTCAATTGATGTTCAATCATCGGTTTGTGATCTTCCATCATAGGGATCTTATGCATACACAATGCTTGGCTGACCCCAGTGAGGTCACTCCTTTTATAGCCGATGGCTTTCTTTCTTTCCCTTAATTTCTTCAGGAGTTTATTTTCTTGTTCAACAGTTAGATCAGAATTTATAATAACTGGGCAAACCTTGAGATCATCTAAAAACATGTACTTCAGTCCTTCGGGTAGGGGCTTCATTTCGGGAGCCTCTGGTTTTTCCCTTGTTTCTTCTGTAGTTTCCATAGCCTTGAGTTCTTCACTAGTTGCTTCAACGTCTTCTTTGGTAAAGTCAAGGTATTTGATGTAATCCTTTGCTCGTTCGTCGATTGGTTCATCAACTGATTGGTTTGATAGAGCAATTTCCAAGGGAACGTATGATTCATGATGCTCTTGGGTTAGAAGTGACATTTTCTCAATGCAATCAATCAAATATACTTCTTCTTGCATACTTGGTCTTCTCATACTTTCAAAAACTTTGAATTTGAGAGTCTATTTGCCTAATCTGAGCAGTAAGGTACCAACTTCAACATCAATTAGGGCTCTTGCAGTGGCCACGAATGGACGACCGAATATGAGAGGATATCTGGTATCTTCTTTTATATCAATAATGATGAAGTCGCATGGAACATATGTGTCCTTGCCTACCTGGACCGGGACATCTTCAAGGATTCCTAACAGACGTTTTGTCGAATTGTCTGCGAGCTGTATAGTCATGCCAGTAGGAAGCAATTCTGCAAACCCTAGTCTTTTACACAGGCTTAGTGGAATAATCGAGATGCTTGCGCCGAGATCTACCAAACCTTTCTTGCATGATGAGTCGCCAATGTGACATGAGATTCCAAAGGATCCCAGGTCTTTTTGTTTCTTTGGCATCTTGCTCAATATGATATCCGATGTAGTTGTAGCCAGTTTTACTATCTCATATTCTTCAATTATATACTTCCTGGTGAGGAGTGACTTTAGGTACTTAGTCCAGGCTGGTATCTCAGCCAGAGCATCTAAGAAGGGTATATCAACATGAAGTTTCTTCATAGCATCTTTAAAGTTATTGAACCTAGCTAGTATCGAGCTTGGTTTGCCTCAGGCGGGACGGGAAGGGTATATGAGGCTTATATACAGGAATATCAGGTTTTGGTATTTCAGTTTCTTCATTAGTAGATTTCTCAGGATTTCCCTTATCTGTCTTATCTTTTTTTGATTGAGACTCTAGTGTTGTTGAATTTTGGACAATCACAGGTTCATCTCCGTCTGTAATAACCACATGTGTCTCTACTGGGGGATCCGAACAATCTTTTCCTGACCTGGTGGTGACTGCCTTCAACTGTTCAGGATGCTTGGGATTGTTTTTGGGTTGGCCGACAAAGACTCCAGCTGGTGGCTTCATGCTAGCTGCAAGTTGAGCTAGTTGAGATTCAATAGCCTTCTGTTGAGCTTGTTGGTTGGCTATCATAGTTTGCTGAGTTTGCAACATCTTTTCAATGGCTGATAGCTTGTCATCAGAAGAGATGGGTCCTTCTTGTTGTCCTTGCTGTTGATTAAGATTCTGATACTGAGAGTTGTTTTGATAGTTATTGTAGTTCCTATTCTGAAAGTTCCCCTTGAAATTTCCTTGATTCCCAAAATTATGTTGATGATTGTACTGGAATCCTGGTGGGCCTCTTGGTTGATTGTTTGAACCAAATTGATGTGAGTTTACTGCACCAGAGGGGTTTCCATATTGAAAACCTGGGTGATTCCTATTCTGATTCGGATTGTAATAACTTTGCCCATGAATTGTGTTGATAGCATTAAGATTTTCCATCTGACCATTATCTCCTTGTACACATACATTTCTTAGTATGACGTCATAGAGAACATTGCATGATAAAGTGGAATGATCAGTGCTCTTACATGCTTCACAGAACATGGAAGTGGACTTGACCTGTTCCGATTGCCGAGTGGGTGAACATCCTCTTCCAATAGCAGCTAGAGATGATTCAATATGGTCTTGCTTGGCAACTAAGACCTTCAAGGTTTCCGCGACTCGGGAATGGCTTCGGCCATAGCTATTTTCAAGACTCCTTTACCTACAGATCTACCCCAATTGGCTTGATTTTCTGCTCCCAGGATGACGACTCTCCATGCATTGTCATAACTTTGATGCATGAAGTTTCCCCCAAATGAGGAATCTAGAAACATCTTGATATCATCATCCACACCCCTATATAAAATTTCGATGAGTTGATTCTTAGGAATTCCGTGGTGTGGACATTTGCACAGAAGCTCTTTGTACCTATCCCACACTTCAGTGAGAGTTTCTCCAGGGACTTGAGTGAAATTTGTTATCTGGCCCCTAATTTCATATGTAAGAGATGGAGGATAGAACTTTTCCAGAAACACATTTTGGAGTTGTTCCCAGGTAGTGATGGGTGTTTCACTTTGTAAAGAGTTGTACCAACTTATGGCTCTATCAGCAAGGGAATACTTGAAGAGACGGAGTCGAATGGCATCATCAATGACTCCATTTTTCTTTGTCATAGCACATAGATTGATGAATCTTAGAAGATGTTCTTGGCTGTCCTCTGCCTGTTTTCCATAGAAATGGTTGTTTTGAAGCAATATGATCCAATGTGCCCTAATCTCAAAATTGGCAGCATTGATGGGAGGAGGCTGTACTGGATGATGAACATTCGCAGCCTTCGGGATTGAGAACTCCCTAAGATCCTTCTGTAGTTCTGCTGCTTGCGCTGCTGCTTGTGCTGCTACGATTTCCTGTTGAACCGCAACCCTAGCTTCTTGCATGAGCCTATCTCTTTGTGCATTGATGGCTTGAGCCGCCCTTCAGGCTACCTCTTCTTCTTGTGCCATCCTTACTTGATTCTCTCTGATCTGACAATGGAAGGTTTTGTCTATTTCAGGATCAAAGCTCGCAGTGAGTCTGGGGCTGTCTGAACGGTGCATACACTATGCGTTGGGTTGTACCTGAAAATTAGAAAGATTTTGAAAATGAGATCCAAAAAGTAGAGTCAAATTCAAGTAGATAATCGATTGTTTCAAAAGAAAAGAAAAATCCTAGATTAGTCTTAAGAGAACTAGATTTGACTGAATGATTCCGTTGTCCCCGGCAACGGCGCTAGAATTTGACGTGGTATTTGAACGCACTAACAAACTCACTCGGGGTTGAAATCGCCGAGCTTTTACCAAAACCAAAGTGCAATAATACCACCTGCAAGCAGACGAGTCTTATCGCAGTATAGTTAAGGATCAAACCCAAAGGACAATGTTTTTAAGAATCCTTGTCAGTTGAATCGAGCTCAAGTAAAACTAATATTTGGAACGATTGGTTGATTTGAGGTTATTTAAACTAATTGCAAGAAAGTAAAAGCTGAATTAAAGTTGGGGTTTAGATCAATGATATGGAATTGCTGGGATGGTACCGGGTTTCACCACCGCTACACACACAAACATATTCAATCGTGAACAATCCAAGCAAGATATAACAATCCAAGTAGAGCTACTGTAAAACCCCCCATACGGGCGTCAGGTTCGCGTAAGCATCACCTTAGGCATCAGATGTCTCGTCATCATCCAGATCACTTTACTTACGACTCAGAAGATACAAAAATCCACTGAGGTTGTGGGCCCCCTGTACAGGCGTCAGGCACATAGAAGCATCACCGAAGGCTAGATGGCTCGTCCCCTCGCAGATCATACACTTACGACCTCGATGGAATCCCATCCTATTTCTAGTTTGGGAGTCAGCCGCATTAACCGATAAGCAAGCAGACGGTTAATATACGAGCAAACATCGACAATTAACAAGAAGATACAAAATCCAACTAAGGCTGTGAACCCCCTATACAGATGTCAGGCGCACAAAAGCATCACCGAAGGCTAGATGGCTCGTCCCCTCGCAGATCATATACTTACGACCTCAAGGAACCCTTTCAGAAGTTCTCGTCAAGGAGTCTAACTTGTTAAATGCAACATAGGAAGAACAAAGATGAAAGCAAGCAATTAACCAAACTATGAACATAATAGTTAATGATGAAATGAAGAGTTATATACATTGTCATGGAGAGTTTAACAAAAGAACATGGTTTCCATGGGCAGCGGGGCTAGTCCCCGCACCCCAGTGAAAAGGTACTACTTGCTCATGATGCGAGAAACAAGAAGGACGAGAAAGAAAGAGAGATCCGCCATGAGCTCAGTGTAGAAGGTAGTCGCAGCTCGGTGAAGAAGACACAACCTTCTACGTCGTGTCAGAGCAGATCTGGATGCACACGGGAGTTGCCAAGACAGACCATACAGTCTCCCTTGATCCGTCTTCCTTCTCTCTTCATCCTCCTTGGATGCAGCACGGGCAGTAGGTGGAGTGGAACTGGTGGAAATTGGACTGGATTTGGATCGGAATTGTGTATGGGCAGCCTGGTGGCGTCCGGATCCGATGCCCCAAAATGAGGACCCTCGGGGTCCTATTTATAGGCTCAGATCTGTCCCCAAACGGTTTGGAGACCGTTTGTTAAAATATCTCCTCCAAACGGTCTGGAGACCGTTTGCTTCCAAACGGTCTGGAGACTGTTTCTACCAAACAGTCTGGAGATCGTTTGCTACCAAACGGTATGGCGTCTGAAAAGTGACTTCACACAGTCTTCACGTGAATATGCAGCAAACGGTCCTGAGTGCACAAAATTCGATCTTCATTCGGTCTTTACAATCGCAGCAAACGGTCTTGAGACCGCATGGACTCAAACGGTCTTGAGACCGCATGGACCCAAATGGTCTTGAGACCGCATGGACCCAAACGGTCTTGAGACCGCAAGGACCCAAACGGTATTGAGACCGCATAGACCCAAACGGTCTTGAGCAGAAATCAGCCATGTGGTTTACAACTCACGCGGTCTACTTCAGCAAACTATTTTGGCATTCGATCTTTGTATATTCCAGCAAACGGTCCTAAGACCGCATGGACCCAAACGATCTTGGGACCACAAGGGCTCAAACGGTCTTGGGACTGCAAGGGCTCAAATGGTCTTGGGACCGCAAGGGCTCAAACGGTCTTGGGACTGCAAGGGCTCAAACGGTCTTGGGACCGCATGGGCTCAATAGCTTGGTTAGATTCTTGATCGGAGCCAGAGATGAAGTTGGACCTTGACTACTTGTTTAGTTTTGCCGAAACCTGCATTCAAAGAACAATATTTAGTTAAAACCTTAATAATCGAATCAGCTAAGTAGTTTTACACATTATGATTGGTATTTGAGTGAAAAGGTATGAATAGAGTTGAATTTGTTCCAAAGAGATAATTGATTTCCATGATGAATATGCACTCATTAGTGATGCACCTTAATTACATGTGGCATGCTTATATTTTTAGTTTGGTCCAGTTTAGATGATGTTTGAATTAGTTACACATATATGTTCTTGTTTTAAACCTTGTTGCAATTTACCCATGTTCAGTGTTTATCTTGCAATTTTTCACATGCATGTTGTTCGTCACATGTTATGGCATCATGTTGCAGAAAGAGTGATGCCCCACAACTTTGTTGCACCTTGGTTTGATGAGGTGGCATCATGTGTTGATGTTCTAGGGTTTGCTTGGATGACCTAGTTTGATGTTAACCATATGTGTTAACTGTTGGTTCTCTTGGTTGTTAGTGGCCACCTTGTTGTTTCTTCGACCATGGTGTCTTTGGCTAATGAGTTTTGAGTACACCGATTGATCTTGGTGGTCGATGAGTGATGAGTGCATACTCATCATGGAATTCAATTATCTCTTTGGAACAAATTCAACTCTATTTCACACCTTTTCACCCAAATATGAATCATAATGTGCAAAACTGCTTAGCTGATTCAATTATCAAGGTTTTAACTAAATATTGTTCATTTAATGCAGGTAACCAAGATATTCCACTCATGCGGTCCCAAGACCATTTGAGCCCTTGCGGTCCCAAGACCGTTTGGGTCCATGCGGTCCCAAGACCATTTGTGGGAATGCACGAATGACGAAATCATTTGCTAAAGAAGACCGCACGAGCTGCAAAACTGCATGACCGATCGCGGTCTCAAGACCATTTGGGTGCTTGCAGTCTCAAAACCGTTTGGGTCCTTGCGGTCTCAAGACCGTTTGGGTCCTTGTGGTCTCAAGACCGTTTGGGTCCTTGCGGTCTCAAGACCGTTTGGGTCCATGCGGTCTCAAGACTGTTTGGGTCCATGCGGTCTCAAGACTGTTCGCCGCAACTGTGAAGACTGAATGCCGCGCACTCAAGACCGGTTGTTGTATATTCGCGCTGAGACCATTTGAGCGACTGAATAGAAGACCGTCCTCAAGACCGTTTGGCAGCAAATGGTCCCCAAACCGTTTGGCACCAAACGGTCTCCAAACCAGACCGTTTGGAGGAGATATTTTCAACAACTTAGTCCAGACCATTTGGGATCAGATCTAAGCCTATAAATAGGACCCCAAGGGTCCTCATTTGGGGGCATCAGATCCGGACGCTGCCAGGCTGCCAGAGCACAACTCTGATCAAATTCCATTCCACCTACCACCCGTGTTGCAACCAAGGAGGCTGAAGAGAGAAAGAAGGCGGAGCAAGGGAGACTACCCGGTCTGTGTTGGAAACTCCCGTGCACGTCTAGATCTACTCCGACACGACGTAGAAGGTCTTTTCTTCTTCACCGAGATGCGTCTACCTTCTGCACCGAGCTCATGGAGGATCTCTCTTTCTTTCTCATCCTTCTTGTTTCTCGTGCCATGAGCGAGTAGTCCCTTTTCACTGGGGTGCGGGGACTAGCCCCGCTGCCCATGCAAATCATGTTCTTTTGTTAAACTATCCATTGCAATGTATATAACTCTTCATTTTGTCATTAACTGTTATGTTCGTAGTTTGGTTAATTACTTGCTTTCATCTTTGTGCTTCCTATGTTGCGATAACATCTATACATAGGTTTGAATGTCATTTAACATTTTAGACTCCCTAACTAGAAATAGAAGGGGATTCCTTGAGGTTGTAAGTGTGTGATCCGTGAGGGGACGAGCCATCTAGCCTTCGGTGACGCTTCTGTGCGCCTAACGCCTGTATAGGGGATTCACAACCTTATTTGGATTTTGTATCTTCTTGTTAATCGTCGATGTTTTCTAGTATGTTAACCGCCTGCTTGCTTATCGGTTGATGCGGCTGACTCCCAAACTAGAAATAGGATGGGATTCCACCGAGGTCGTAAGTGTATGATCTGCGAGGGGACGAGCCATCTAGCCTTCGGTGATGCTTCTGTATGCCTAACGCATGTATAGGGGGCCCACAACCGCCGTGGATTTCTGTATCTTCAGAGTCGTAAGTAAAGTGATCCGGATGGTGATGAGACATCTGATGCCTAAGGTGATGCTTATGCGAACCTAACACCCGTATGGGGGGTTTTGCAACAGCTCTATCTGGATTGTTATATCTTGCCTGGTTTGTTCACGATTGAATATGCTTGCGTGCGTAGCGATGGTGAAACCCGGTACCATCCCAGCGATTCCATATCATTGATCTAAACCACATCATTTATTCAACTTTTTACTTTCTTGCAATTAGTTTAAGTAACCTCAAATCAACCTATCGTTCTAAATATTAGTTTTACTTGAGCCAGATTCATCTGACAAGGATTCTTAAAAACATTGTCCTTTGGGTTTGATCCTTAACTATACTGCGATAAGACTCGTCTTCTTGCAGGTGGTATTATTGCACTTTGGTTTTGGTAAAAGCTCGGCGATTTCAACCCCGAGTGAGTTTGTTAGTGCGTTCAAATACCACATCAAATTGTGGCACCGTTGTCGGGGACAACGGAATCAGTCAGTCAAATCTAGTTCTCTTAAGACTAATCTAGGATTTTTCTTTTCTTTTGAAACAATCGATTATCTACTTGAATTTGACTCTACTTTTTGGATCTCATTTTCAAAATCTTTCTAATTTTCAGGTACAACCCAACACATAGTGTATGCACCGTTTGGACAGCCCCAGACTCACAACGAGCTTTAATCCCAAAATAGATAGAACCTTCCATCATCTAATCAGAGAGAATCAAGCAAGGATGGCACAAGAAGAAGAAGTAGCCCGAAGGGTGGCTCAAGCCATCAATGCACAAAGAGAGAGGCTCATGCAAGAAGCTAGGGCTGCGGTTCAACAAGAAATCCTTGCAGCACAAGCGGTAGCGCAAGAAGCAGAACTACAGAAGGATCTTGGAGAGTTCTCGATCCCGAAAGTTGCGAATGTACATCATCCGGTACAACCTCCTCCCATCAATGCTACCAATTTCGAGATTAGGGCACATTGGATCACATTGCTTCAAAGCAACCCTTTCTATGGCAAAAAAGCGGAGGACAACCAAGAACATCTTCTGAGATTCATCGATCTATGTGCTATGACAAAGCAAAATGGAGTCACTGATGATGCCATTCGACTCCGTCTCTTCAAGTATTCCCTTGCTGATAGAGCCATAAGTTGGTACAACGCATTGCAAAGTGAAATACCTATCACCACCTGGGAACAACTCCAAAATGTGTTTCTAGAAAAATTCTATCCTCCGTCTTTCACATATGAAATTAGGGGCCGAATAACAAATTTCACCCACGTCCCTAGAGAAACTCTCGCTGAAGCATGGGATAGGTACAAGGAGCTTCTACGCAAATGTACACACCATGGAATCCCTAAGAATCAACTCATCGAAACTTTCTATAGGGGTGTGGATGATGATATCAAGATGTTTTTAGATTCCTCATCTGGAGGAAACTTCATGCATCAAAGTTATGACAGCACATGGAGAGTCATCACCGTGGGAGCAGAAAATCATGCCAACTGGGGTAAATCTGTAGGTAGAGGAGTCTTGAAGGTAGCTATGGCGGAAGCTATTCCCGAGTACAAGTCCATTACTGAAACCTTGAAGGTCTTGGTTGCCAAGCAAGACCATATTGAATCATCTCTAGATGCCATTGGAAGAGGACGTTCACCTACTCGGAAACCAGAACAAGAAAGTCCAGTTCCTTGTTCTGTGAAGCATGCAAGAGCACCAATCATTCCACTTTATCATGCAATGTTCTCTATGACATTGTTCTAAGAAATGTATGTAGACAAGGAGATAATTGTCAGATGGAAAATCTTAATGCCATCAACAACATTCTTGGGCAAGGTTATTACAATCCGAATCAGAACAGGAATCACCCAGGTTTTCAATATGGAAACCCCTCTGGAGCAGAAAACTCACATCAATTTGGTTCAAACAACCAATCTAGAGGCCCACCAGGATTCCAGTACAATCAACAACAGAATTTTGGGAATCAAGGAAATTTCATGGGGAACTTCCAGAATAGGAACTACAATAACTACCAAAACAACTCTCAGTATCAGAATCTTAATCAATATCAAGTAAAACAAACAGGACCCGTATCTTCTGATGACAAGCTATCAACTATTGAAAAGATGTTGCAAACTCAGCAAACTATGATAGCTAACCAACAGGCTCAGTAGAATGCTATTGAATCTCAACTAGCTCAACTTGCAGCTAGCATGAAGCCACCAGCTGGAGTCTTTGCCGGCCAACCCAAAAACAATCCCAAGCATCCTGAACAGTTGAAGGCAGTCACCACCAGGTTAGGAAAAGACTATTCAGATCCCCCAGTAGAGACACCTGTGGTTATTGCAGATGAAGATGAACCTGTGATTGTCTAAAATTCAACCACGCTGGAGTCTCAATCAAAAGAAGACAAGACAAATAAGGGAAGTCCTGAGAAATCTACTAAGAAGAAGTCGAAACACCAGAACCTGATATTCCTGTATATAAGCCTCGTATACCCTTCCCATCCTGCCTGAGGCAGACCAAGCTCGATACTAGATTCAACAACTTTAAAGAGGCTATGAAGAAACTTCATGTTGATATACCCTTCTTAGACGCTCTGGCTAAGATACCAGCATGGACTAAGTATCTAAAGTCACTCCTCACCAGGAAGTATATAACTGAGGAATATGAGATAGTAAAATTGGCTACAACTACATCAGATATCATATTGATCAAGATGCCAAAGAAACAAAAAGATCCGAGATCCTTTGGAATTTCATGTCACATTGGCGACTCATCATGCAAGAAAGGTTTGGCAGATCTTGGAGCGAGCATATCTATTATGCCACTAAGCCTGTGTAAAAGACTAGGGTTTGTAGAATTGCTTCCTACCGGCAGGACTATACATCTTGCAGACAATTTGATAAAATGTCCGTTAGGAATCCTTGAAGATGTCCCGGTCAAGGTAGGCAAGGACACATATGTTCCATGAGACTTCGTCATTATGGATATAAAAGAGGATACCAAGTATCCTCTCATCTTTGGTCGTCTATTCCTCACCACTGCAAGAGCCCTAATTGATGTTGAAGCTGGTACCTTACTGCTCAGATTAGGCAAAGAGACTCTCGAATTCAAAGTTTTTGAAAGTATGAGAAGACCAAGCATGCAAGAAGAAGTATATCTGATTGATTGCATTGAGAAAATGTCACGTCTGACCCAAGAGCATCATGAATCATATGATCCCTTGGAAATTTATCTATCTGACCTATCGATTGATGAACCAATCGACAAACGAGAAAATGATTACATCGAATCCCTCAACTCTGCTAAAGAAGACGCTGACGCCACTAGTGAATAACTCAAGGCCATGGAACCACAGAAGAAACAAGCGAAAAACCAGAGGCTCCCAAAATGAAGCCCCTACCAGAAGGACTGAAGTACATGTTTTTTAGATGATCTCAATGTTTGCCCAGTTATTATAAATTCCGATCTGACTTTTGAATAAGAAGATAAACTCCTGAAGAAATTAAGGGAAAGAAAGAAAGTCATCAGATATAGAATGAGCGACCTCACTGGGGTCAGTCAAGCACTGTGTATGCATAAGATCCCTATGATGGAAGATCACAAGCCGACTAATGAGCATCAACGGAAGTTGAATCCTAATATGAAGGAAGTTGTCCGTCGTGAGGTCATTAAACTTCTCACAGCTGGAATAATCTATCCAATATCAGATACGCCATGGGTGAGCCCAGTACATGTTGTCCCAAAGAAAGGTGGAACAACTGTTATACAGAATGAAAACAACGAACTCATCCCCACTCGAACAGTCACAGGGTGGAGGATGTGCATAGATTATAGGAAATTAAACAAGGAAACTCGCAAAGATCATTTTCCCATGCCCTTCCTTGATCAAGTCCTAGAAAGGTTGGCTCACCAAGAATATTTCTGCTACGTCGACAGTTACTCTGGATTCTATCAAATACCCATACATCCAGATGATCAAGAGAAAATGACTTTCACATGCCCATTCGGAACATACACATTTAAAAGAATGTCGTTTGGTCTCTGTAATGCACCCGCAACTTTTCAACGTTGCATGGATGCTATTTTCGTGGGTCTTACTCAAACTATTATGGAGGTCTTCATGGGTGATTTTTCAGTATATGGAGACTCATTCGATTCATGTCTAAAGCACCTCTCCATGGTCCTCCAACATTGTGAAGAAGCACATCTTGTGCTAAATTGGGGAAAATGAAATTTCATGGTAAAAGAAGGCATTGTCCCGGGCCATAGGGTTAGCAACAGAGGAATTGAAGTAGATAAAGCCAAGATTGAAGTAATTTCTAAATTGGCTATTCCCACAAATGTATAAGAAGTTCATGCTTTTCTAGGTCATACAGGATTTTACAGGAGATTCATAAAGGATTTTTCCAAGATAACTAAGCCGATGACAAACCTGCTACTAAAGGATACTGATTTCAATTTCAACGAAGAATGTGTCAAAAGCTTCAGCACGCTAAAGCAGGCCCTTACAACAACCCCCATCATTACAGCTCCTGACTGGGACCATCCTTTTGAAATTGTGTGTGATGCCAGTGATTACACTGTGGGTGCTGTTTTAGGGCAATGTATAGAAAAGAAACATTATGTGATCTATTACGCATCAAAAACTCTCGATGATGCCCATAGAAATTATGATACTACTGAGAAAGAACTTTTAGCGGTCGTGTATACCTTTGACAAGTTCAGGTCCTACCTTATTGGTTCGAAAGTCATTGTCTACACAGACCATGCTGCTATTCGTTACCTTCTGGCTAAGAAAGATGCAAAACCAAGGCTGATTAGATGGATCGTCTTATTACTAGAATTTGATTTAGAGATAAGAGATAAAAAGGGGATGGAAAATGTTGTAGCAGATCACCTCAGTCGCATCCACGCTCTGGATACTGAGAAGATTCCGATCAATGATTCCCTACCAGACGATCAACTAATGAGGGTCTCAGAAGTTATACCATGGTATTCATATTTTGTAAACTACCTTGCTACTAGAGTAGTCCATCCCCAATGCATCGGAAATGCACTGAAGAAGTTCATGCATGATGTGAAGCATTATCACTGGGATGAACCATATCTTTTTAAACTTTGTGCTGATGGTTTGTATAGACGTTGTATCGCCGAAGAAGAAGCTCAATCTATTTTGGAACAATGTCACTCAGGACCTGTGGGTGGGCATATGAGCTCTAAAAAGACTGCTCTAAAGGTTTTGCAATGTGGATTCTTCTGGCCAACCATATCCAAAGACTCTTACGATTTTGTCCTATCATGTGACAAATGTCAAAGATCAGGAAATATAACAAAGAGAGACGAGATGCTGCTGAATCTATGGCAAGAAGTTGAGATATTCGATGTTTGGGGGGTGGAGTACATGGGTCCATTCCCATCTTCTCAGGGATTTTCATACATCCTAGTGGCGGTGGACTACGTCTCAAAATGGGTTGAAGCTATACCAACTGTCACTAGTGATTCCAAACCCGTCATCACATTATTTAAAGATATTATTTTTCCCCGGTTTTGAGTGCCATGAACCGTGATATCTGACGGAGGTTCCCACTTCATTGAAAGAAGCTTTGAAGCTTTACTGAGAAAATACGGTGTAACACATAAGGTAGCCTCACCTTACCATCCACAAACAAGTGGATAGGTAGAGGTCTCTAACCGTCAACTAAAGGCTATTCTAGAAAAAAACTGTTGGACGCAATCGAAAGGACTGGTCAACAAAAATCAACGATGCCTTATGGGCCTATGATACTTCTTACAAAACTCCCCTTGGGACTACACCTTTTCGATTAATATATGGAAAGGCTTGCCACCTGCAAGTCAAACTGGAACACAAGGCATGGTGGGCAATTAAACAATTGAACTTTGATATGAAAGAAGCAGGTCAGGCTAGGATTCTGCAACTCCAAGAGCTGGATGAACTCAGGATGACAGCTTATGAGAATGCATGAATCTACAAAGAATGCACAAAACTTTGGCATGATGGACATCTGAAAAGAAAAGACATACAAGTGGGAGACCAAGTTTTGGTATTCAACTCCAGATTAAAGTTATTCCCAGGAAAACTCCGCTCACGCTGGTGTGGACCATACATCGTCAAGAGCATCTCTCCACATGGTGCTTTCTCTTTATGGAGTGACAAGTCAGGAGAATTTATGGCAAATGGTCACCGCTTGAAGAGATATTTCACCTCAATTGACATTGGCACTGAAACAATGCTGGAACTCGCCAATCCAAATGACCCACCGTGAAGCTGAAGAATTTGGTCAAGCCATCGACGTAAAACAAAGGTGCTTTTTGGGAGGCAACCCGATCAATAAATTTGCTTTACTTTTCTTTTCAAAATTTTGTCTTTACCTTCTAGTTAGCTTTTCCTTAAATAAAATTTGCTTTGCGATATGCTATTTTTAAGATCTAACTTCCCTTTACCCTTGCAAATTTCAGATAAGCGAATGCGCGCTGATCGGAACGCAACCACACTCGATGGTCATTACAGGCGTAATCTCTCCCCTCCATCTTGTATTTAGGGTTTGCTCGGGATGAGCAAATCTCTAAGTTCGGGGTGGAGGGTGGGTGGTACGTACCTTCCACCCTCTTTTCATACTCAAGTTTTCTCTATCATAAAAATTTTCAAAATTCTTGAACAGATACTTGATGAATTTTTGACACTTGTTGATAACTCTTGATTTCATTTAAAGTCACTAACTATTTTTCTATGCATGTTCAATCATTATATCCTCCTTATTCGAAGTAAATCCTCAAAAGGACCGATTTTTGAAACATGCCTTTTGCTTGAAATCATCTCGTGAAGCTTATGATTCCTAACATCATAATACTTTTTGCAAAAATGATAAGTATCTATCAAACTGATGGGGATCAAACACGTCGTGCTTCCTAACTGACTAGTGGAACAATAACTTGGAATCCCCACCAGATCCTCATCAAGTCATTATTTGAGCAGAGTACGACAAAAAGAACAACCCAGTATATTGAATTATAAATCAAGTTGCATTCTGATATGAACTCTCTTCTACACTTCTTCCATCATCTTCGTATCATCAAAAGAAACAAAAATAGCCGAATATGTGCCAAACCCTAAGTTCGGGGTGGCACACCACTTCCCTTCTTATCCGCTTCTTCCATACCCCTCACAAATAAATAGGGGCGTACCACCAAAAATGCAATCTCTAGTCGAATAGAGGAGAGATTTGCAAACAAAAGATGCCAAAGTGCACACAAAAAGAAATGCAATCTTGAGTCGAATAGAGGAGAGATTTGCACCCAAAAAAATGCAATAAATGAAATTGCAAAACAAATAAAAATCTTGAGTCGAATAGAGGAGAGATTTACTTCTTCTTCCCATACCACCCTTCACTCCTTTTTCTACCTAAGGGCACAATGCATGCCCCCACTATCCTGAAAAACACCAGTGTCAGATCGGATGCATACTTGTTGATTTTGCCGGTATCTCTGGACTCCTACAAAACTCTATGACATGCTTGTTGTTGGAAAAAGTGAGGAGGAAGTGATATTGGAAAATGAACTTAGGAACGAAGCTATAGTAAGACGTGTTTAGTGGTCCCAGGAGGTTGAGGTATTGATTCATACTGAGCAGAAAGAAAACATCCGTGATGTGAAGATGAAGCAATCACATGAATTGAAAGTATTCATTTGGCTACTATTTCAAATTTTATGTTACTCGAGGATGAGCGACGTTTAAGTTCGGGGTGTTTTGATGAGTGCATAATCATCATGGAATTCAATTATCTCTTTGGAACAAATTCAACTCTATTTCACACCTTTTCACCCAAATATGAATCATAATGTGCAAAACTGCTTAGCTGATTCAATTATCAAGGTTTTAACTAAATATTTTTCATTTAATGCAGGTAACCAAGCTATTCCACGCATGCGGTCCCAAGACCATTTGAGCCCTTGCGGTCCGAAGACCGTTTGAGTCCTTACGGTCCCAAGACCGTTTGGGTCCATGCGGTCCCAAGACCGTTTGCGGGAATGCACAAATGACGAAATCGTTTGCTAAAGAAGACCGCGCGAGCTGCAAAACTGCATGACCGATCGCGGTCTCAAGACCGTTTGGGTCCATGCGGTCTCATGACTATTTAGGTCCTTGCGGTCTCAAGACTGTTTGGGTCCTTGCGGTCTCAAGACCATTTGGGTTCTTGCGGTCTCAAGACCGTTTGGTTCCATGCGGTTTCAAGACCGTTTGGGTCCTTGTGGTCTCAAGATCATTTGGGTCCATGCGGTCTCATGACCATTTGGGTCCATGCGGTCTTAAGACCGTTCGCCGCAACTGTGAAGACTGAATGTCACACACTCAAGACCGGTTGCTGTATATTCGCGCTGAGACCGTTTGAGCGGCTGAATAGAAGACCACCCTCAAGACCGTTTGGCAGAAAACGGTCCCCAAACCGGTTGGCATTAAACGGTCTCCAAACTGTTTGGAGGAGATATTTTCAGCAACTTACTCCAGACCGTTTGGGATCAGATCTAAGCCTATAAATAGGACCCCAAGGGTCCTCATTTGGGGGCATCGGATTCGGATGCTGCCAGGCTGCTAGAGCACAACTCCGATCAAATTCCATTCCACCTACCACCCATGTTGCAACCAAGGAGGCTGAAGAGAGAAAGAAGGCGGAGCAAGGGAGACTTCCCGGTCTGTCTTGGCAACTTCCGTGCACATCCAGATCTACTCCGACACGACGTAGAAGGCTGTTTCTTCTTCACCGAGCTGCGTCTACCTTCTGCACCGAGCTCATGGCAGATCTCTCATTCTTTCTCATCCTTCTTGTTTCTCGCACCATGAGCGAGTAGTCCCTTTTCACTGGGGTGCGGGGACTAGCCCCGCTACCCATGCAAATCATGTTCTTTTGTTTAAGTCTCCATGACAATGTATATAACTCTTCATTTTGTCATTAACTGTTATGTTCATAGTTTGGTTAATTGCTTGCTTTCATCTTTGTGCTTCCTATGTTGCGATAACATCTATACGTAGGTTTGAATGTCGTTTAACATGTTAGACTCCCTAACTAGAAATAGAAGGGGATTCCTTGAGGTCAAAAGTGTATGATCCACGAGGGGACGAGCCATTAGCATTCGGTGACGCTTCTGTGCGCCTAACGCCTATATAGGGGTTCACAGCCTTAGTTGGATTTTGTATCTTCTTATTAATCGTCGATGTTTGCTAGTATGTTAACCACCTTCTTGCTTATCGGTTGATGCGGCTGACTCCCAAACTAGAAATAGGATGGGATTCCACCGAGGTCGTAAGTGTATGATCCACGAGGGGATGAGCCATCTAGCCTTCAGTGACGCTTCTGTGTGCCTAATGTCTATATAGGGGGCCCACAACCTCCATGGATTTCTATATCTTCAGAGCCGTAAGTAAAGTGATCTGGATGGTGACGAGACATCATATGCCTAAGGTGATGCTTAGGTGAACCTAACGCCCGTATGGGGGGTTTTGCAGCAGCTCTATCTGGAATATTATATCTTGCCAGGTTTGTTCACAATTGAATATGTTTGCGTGCGTAGCGGTGGTGAAACCCGGTACCATCCCAGCGATTCCATGTCATTGATCTAAACCACATCTTTCATTCAGCTTTTTACTTTCTTGCAATTAGTTTAGGTAAGCTCAAATCAACCAATCGTTCTAAATATTAGTTTTACTTGAGCTAGATTCAGCTGACTAGGATTCTTAAAAACATTGTCCTTTGGGTTCGATCCTCAACTATACTACGATAAGACTCATTCGCTTGCGGGTGGTATTATTTCACTTTGGTTTTTAGTAAAAGCTCAGAGATTTCAACCCCGAGTGAGTTTGTTAGTGCATTCAAATACCACGTCAATGAGCCAAGATACCCTAAGGTTTGAGTCTATGTGGTCACTAAGGTTTGGATCTCCTATGGTCATTATGTTCTCGTTGACCAATTGAGCTTTTGGGATGAGTTTTCTTCGACCGATGGGATACCCTAGACCAATTAGGTCAGGGAGTTTCTTTGGTTTTAAGGATCCTTGTGTATGCATAGTTTTAGTGCTTGCATGGCTGAGTTTTGAGGGATAAGTGGCACATGTGTGTATGAAACCTAACATCCTTTACCTCTCTCCTACCATTGGGTATATATAACCCTCTCTTAGAAGAAAGTGATCCTTTTGCACCCTCTTCTTTCCCTCTTTCTTAGATCTCATCCCTTGTATTCTTAGTGGTGGCCGATCCCTTGCATGTGTGATCTAGGGTTGGAGAAACTCCCCTTTGGCGATCCTTAAGTGTTCCTTGATCTTGGTAAGTAATCTCTCTTTCTTGATCTTTGTTTTCTTGCAACCCTACCTCTCTTCCTTCTCTTGGCTGAATCCATGGGTTGTCATTGTGGTTCTTCTTGAGGAACTCCTCTCTCTTTTGGCTGAATTCAGGATTCTCCATGCCAATTCCTAAGTTGAGATGAAGATCACCTCTCTTCTTTGCCTTCATGGCCTAAGGTTTTTCCTCTTTTTTGTGCTCCTTTAATCTATGGTGTTGTTTCCCTCTTTCAGGTGATGCTAACTTGACCATGAGCTGGTGATTAGGCTTGGGGTTTCCTCTCTTCCCTTGGAGCATCTTGCTCTTGGATTGGTTTCTTCACAACCAAGGCGTGTTATATAATCCTCTCCTCAATTATTGTTGCACTTAAATTTTCATGCTAATAATCCATGTATAAAACATGGTTATAATTAGGATGATGATATCTTTAGTTAGGGTTGTGTTTACGTGGTGGTATTGAGTAGATTAACTCTTTTTTCAAAACCCTAATTCTTATAACCGAGATCTTATTGAAGATGGAGGTGTTGATTCTAACATGCACATGCTAAAAGTTGGTTTTCTTCTCACGATCATGGTTTTGCTCCCTTTTCTTGGATCATGGGTTGGTTTTATATACCTGGGTGATGGTTGAAATGTTGGATTTGCTTTCTTGCTTCATGGTTTAGTTTTTCTCTCATGTTGATGGTGGATTTAGGGTTTTGGAGATGATCCTTGCCCTATGTTTTACTCCTTGGTGGTTTTAGTTTCATGATGGTGATCAACTTTTTTTATTCATGTATTGGAGGTGGTTTTCTCTCTCTTGATGTTCAACATGATGTGGTCTATGGTTGAAGAGTTTTTATGGTTTTGGGTTGCTGAGTGTGGACCTACTTGTGAGGTTTCTAAGGTGACACATTTATCTCCAATCGTTGAGCTTTCCCCTCACGATCTTTGATCGCCATGCCCTTATGTTCTTCAGTCTATGATGGTTTAAGTGTTGTTCCTTCGATGATGCACTTGACTTAATTGGTCAATGGGATGGTGCTAATATCTTTTTTCGATGACCTTATGTGGTTCTATTAATTAAAAGACATGTCTTGCTTCTCTTTGGTCGCTATGGGTTAATAGATGTGGATGATGAGGGTGATCCACCTCTTCAACTGAGGAAGATGGTGTGGCCTATTTCTCTCCAATCGATGAGATTTTCTGTACATATATTTTCCCTATGTGGTTGACCTAGTGATGATGGTGGTTTACTCTCTTGATTCCAAGAATGTTGGAGATCATGATATTATGGTTTAATGTTAATTGGTGATTTGAAACCCTAATTTGGTTAGCTATGTTGAAATCTAACCCTAATTGCAAGTACATAACAGTGTTTCATAGATTGCTTGAGTATGTAGCATGTTGATAGAATGTTTTCTCTCTCCTAAACTTTTGTAACCCTAACTAGTTATCATATGTTCATTATGGTTCTTGAATGCATGATTATGCCAATGTTATGTGTAACATGTGCATGGTGGTAATGATGAGACATGGAAAAATATTGATGTTCTTGCAATGAACGAATGGTCTTATTACCTTAGTAATGGCTTTGTGCCCTAATTTGAGGTGATATCCTCTGGTGATGTGATGAGGGATTGAGTGGTAGTGGGACCGTACCATGTGGTGATGTGATGAACTTTGTGCATCATATGTTTGGTATCCTATGAAGTTGCATTCTACCCTTATATTTGTAGAATTCTATTAAGGTTTGCTTGTAGCTTGATTGATGCAATAAAAGACACTCAATAGGCTTTAAATAATCAAGTGGAACCCTAATCATGTAGTTGCCCTGGCCATAGATCCATTCTAGTGTCAAGACTTGCTGGATGGTGAAACAAGTATTTCTAAGGGAAAATCAGAGCGCATATTGTTGAGTATGCAAGGTGCAAGTGACTAAGTGTCCTTGACATACCGACTCCATGGTTTTTTGAGGATGATTGTTGTCATACCTCGGTAAGAGAACGGTTGTAGTCTTATCTCAATATATATTATGTGATAGTAGGACAACTCTAGTTGTACCTCAGATGTTTGGGTTTGTATACCATGTTCACTAGTGTTGTGACCTATATACCAAGGTGGACTAGATCATTTTGCAGTTGGAATCTATGTCACCACAATAGACTTGTATTGACTGAGGGAGGTTGAGATCTTAGGTTTCTGGCTCTCCTAAAGATCTTGTATGGTACTGATTATGACTAAGAAGTGGTCGGTTGGGATTGAGTGGTGTACCTCAATTCCTTAGGGCATTAGTTACATGACATAATACAGTCATGTAGTATATCTATTTAGTCTTAAACACGATTCACATTACAAGTTTACCCTTTCTTGTTTCTTGTACTTCTCAGTTACAGTGTAATGTGGTTAGAGAAGTTAACTATTATACATGTTCACATTCCTACTTAGCATGTAACTATGCCTATCTGTGGAGACTACTTAACTTGTGTATCCTATGTAATCCATTTTAAGTATTCATTTAGCTAAATTTGATTAAAATTCTTAATATTCTAGAACTATACATTGTAGAAATAACCATTAGTGAGAGTTATATCTCTCACTGGGACATTGGTCTCACCCCATGGGCTTCCACATCTTTTAGGTGGTTGTCCGACATGGTAGAGATCATGTTGTTGAGGGAGAACAACTCAGAGAGTCGTAGATGATGAAGGTTGGATAGATGCTTGTTTTGTAGTAGAGTCCTATATGTCATCCCTATACTCTCTGGTCTAGGAAGGGATGTGTTTTGTAGATGATCTGTATATTGGTTTGGAAGTATACTGTGGCTTGTATATGTGGCTTGTATATGTGAACCAATATCTTTTGTAATAGGTGTGTAGCATATGACCACTATAGAGATGTGAATATCTAACATGGTATGCCATATCTTACAAGTTGTGTACCTTGATGTAATATGTTTCCGCACATTTATGGTTATTTGAGATATGTTTTAATTTACTAGCTCTTTTGGTTAAATGCATGTTTATTTGTTAATCACATGTTTGGTTTTGAGCTATCTCATTTTTGTGGCGTTGGTGCATTACAAGTTTGGTTGGTGTCAGAGATATAGGTTCACTAAGTCTATAAGGACATAAGACTAGGGTTGTGTATGTTCTTGGATTCTCGACCATATCTTATTATGGCTTTTGCTTATTCAGATATGTTTGGAGAGAAGGAAGAACATGCTGAGATTAGTGTTAGAGCACCAAGAGGTGGTTCTAGGAGGTAGGTAAGAGTAGATGGGTGCCCAAAGAACCTCCGTTGACCAAGAAACTATGGCTAATCTACTTTTTAGTTCATGTTTGGATAGTTGATGGCCACAATTTTGGATATGGAGGATCGAGCAGATGTACCTCAGGCTGGGGTTGCTATCCCCAGTGCAAAATCCTAGGGTTCTAGGAAGAACTTTGAGAGGTTGTAGAGGTATGAAAGACCTGAAAGACACAAATATGTGGCTAACTGAGTTGGAGAAGGCATTTAAGATCCTCAATATCCACGAAGAGGACAAGGTGAAGCACACAGTGTACCTACTAAAGGGCAGTGCTAGCCATTGAGGAGGCATTGAGGAGGAGAAGATACACGTTGTAGTGATCAAGTGGGAAGAGTTTGGTGCGAGTTTGTGAGATGATACTTCCCAGAGATGTATCTGGATAAGAAGGTCTCACAATTTGAGAAGATCCGGCAAGGATCGACGATGATCGATGAGTATGAGGCAAATTTCATGGAGTTGTTAAGGTTTCATCCTCACATGGATGTGATAGACAATGAGAGATATGATAGTTTGAGAAGGGATTGGGCACAAAGTTGATGACAATAGTGTTAGCTTTAGTGAACTGAGAGAGGTTTGCTACGTTTGAGGAGTCTATGAGATGGATAGAGCATTCTGCTATAGAGAATTGTGAAGCCAATGCTAAGAAGAGACCATCTCAGTTTCTAGGGCTATATTCTGGAGGCTTCAAGAAACTTAGGTTTTCATCACCACAGTCACTACAAGGATTTGTAGTTCCATCATAATGATATCAATCAAGGGTAGAGGCTATAGTTTTCCGCCAAATAGAGCACACAGTGCAACATCAGTATCAGCGATAGGGTCATCTAGGCCATAGTATGATTTTAGGACGTGTCACAAGTGTGGACATGTGGGGCATATCAAATGGTTTTGCCCTATGAAAGACTAGGGGGAGACAATCAACCATTATAGAGTCAACAAGGTTGCCAGTGGTAGCAGTTCAACAATGGTGGTGGTAGAGGACGTGGTCAAGCATCACAGGCAGGATCCTCTAGACAAGCTAGCATAGGGTTGGGGCGACAACAAGAAATGGCTCAATTCTACACTCCGAGTCAACTAGAGGGAGTAGTCAATCCACAGGTCATGACAATTCAGATGGAACTTTGTCATTCTGATTTGTTTGCATCTTCTTTTGTATTTGTTTTGGTTGACCTGGGTGTGACACACTCTTTTATCACCAACGACATGATATGTAGTTGTTCTTTTCTTGTTAGTCATAGATCTGATAGTCTCCTTCTAGAAACCCCTTTGGTTGGTTCCACTGAGTTGTGGGAGGTTTTTCCATCCTATATTCTTTCTTTCTCAGGATGCAACATTCAAGTAGACCTTATGCCGCTCAACATGCATCAATTCGATGTGATCCTTGGGATAGATACCTTGGAGAAGTACTGAGTGGTCTTGGATAGTAGCTTTAAGGTGGTGACATTCTTTGATGGTGACATTTCTTGGATCTTCCAAGGATATAGGAAGATTCTTCTGACATTCTTAGTGCCTGCTATGACAACAAAGAGGCTGATCAGGCAAGGGTGGGAGGCTTTCTTGGCACATGTGGTGGATACCAAGGTGAGGAGTCCTAGTATATAGGAAGTTCCTATTATGCAAGAGTTTGAGGATGTGTTCCTTGTAGTGTTTCCCAGTGTTCTGCCTCTTAGAGAGATTGATTTTGAAATCAATCTTATTCCTGGTACACGATCGATAGCACGATCACTGTAAAAGATGGCACTACCAGAGATGCAGGACTTGAAGAAGTAGTTGCAGGAGCTGTTAGAAAAGGGCCTTATCATACTAAGCACTTCCCCTTGGGCCCTTGGGGTGCTCGCATTTTGTTTCTCAAGAAGAAACATGGTTCTATAAGGTTGTGCATTGACTATTGAAAATAATAAGGCGACAATCAAGAACAAGTACCCCTTGCTGAGGATAGATGACCTATTTGATCAGTTGAGAGGTGAAATAGTCTTCTCAAAGATAGATTTGAGGTTAGGATACCATTATTTGTGGATCAAGGTGGATGACATACCCAAGTTAGCTTTTAGGACTAGGTATGATCACTAAAAGTTTGTGGTTATGCTGTTTTGGCTAACCAATGCACTGAAAATGTTCATGGATATGATGAATAGAGTGTTTAGGCCTTATCTTGACTAGTTCATGGTAGTGTTCATCGACAACATCATGATATACTCCAAAGACAACCAACAACATGAGTAACATCTATGACGATCTTTGACATTGTTGAGGCAACACACATTGTACGCTAAGTTTAACAGATGTGAAATTTTGACTAAAGAAGGTGTCTTTTCTTGGGCACGGGTCCTTTAAAATTTTGAAGGATATGTTGACCATTGCACCGATGTTAGTGCTGCCAAAGCAAGGGAGAAGTTGGCACATGTGTATGCGGATGAGATATTCCGTTTGCATGGTATCCTGATGATGATAGTGTTTGACAGAGGTCCTTAGTATACCAGTCATTTTTGGGAACGTCTACACATAGGCATGGGTACACAATTGAGGTTCAACGTCATGTTTCATCTACATATAGTTGGACAGTCAGAAAGGATCATTCATATCTTGGAGGGTCTGTTAATAGCTTGTGTTATGCAAATTTTGGGAAATTGGGATGCACATATGAGTTTGATGGAGTTTTCTTACAACAACACTACCAGAGAAGTATCGACATGGCACCTTAGGAGGCCTTGTATGGGAGTGTTGTCATTCACCTACTTTGTTGGTTTGAGATAGGTGAGTATCAACTTTTGGGTCCTGAACTTGTACAACATACTACAGAGAAGATCAAAGTGATACAACAAAAACCTGAAGGCAGCCCAGGATAGACATAAGTCCTATGCTAATAATCATCATAGGCCTTTGGAGTTCCAAGTGGGAGACAAGGTGTATCTCAAAGTCTCTCCTTAGAAAGGTGTGCTGAATGGAAAGTACCACCAAATTGATACAAATCTCTATGTGCACAGGAAAGCAAAGGCCATAGAGAAGAAAAATGCTCCCTCATAAGGGATGAACACACAATGTCTTGACGAGGCCCAACAACCAAAACCCATGAGAAGATACTATCAAAAGGCTCTAGTTCATTTATAGTTTTAGAAGACATGTAAGACGAGGAAAATGCCATAGTGGTTCTTACTAGTGGTTGATAAATGAGCTCCATCTGA
The DNA here is from genome assembly GCA_963693085.1 of Alisma plantago-aquatica. Taxonomy (NCBI): domain Eukaryota; kingdom Viridiplantae; phylum Streptophyta; class Magnoliopsida; order Alismatales; family Alismataceae; genus Alisma; species Alisma plantago-aquatica. Next base: position 235,051,078 of record OY856413.1, on the reverse strand, counting down.
GTAGTTTCATGAGATCATTGTAGGTCATTTATCATGTTTCTAGTTTCCTAAGAAGACTTTTATGACTCTTTCAAGGAAGAAGGGTAAGTTGGATCCCATGTTTATGGGACCTTACCCAATGGTGGTACATGTTGGGAAGGTGGCTTATAGGTTGGAGATACCGCTAGAGTTGCACGAGTTGCATCCTATCTTCTATGTTTTGATGTTGAGGAAGTCACCCAGATAAAAAGAAAGTGTTGTAGCCAGAGGAGGTTGAGTTGGAGGAGGATGTGTCGTATGTTGAGGGTCCTATGTTGATCCTGGATAAGAGGGTGAAGAAGTTGAAGAAGAAGAATATAGTGTTGGTTAAGGTTTTTGGAATCATCATGTTGTGGAGGAAGCCACGTGGGAGTTAGAGGATGAGGCGCATATGAAGTACTTATCTTTGTTTATGTAGAAATTCGGGGGCAAAATCCTTGTTAGGGGTTTATTGTTGTAAGAGCCCTGACCTAGCTCTATGCTTGATCTTACTTGATTAGCATAATAAGATGCTTAAAACCCTAATCTAATCCTATGATGTGCTTTAATAATACGTGACTTGCTTATGTTTTTAGTTTGGTCCAATTTAGATGATGTTTGAGTTAGTTACACATATATGTGCTTGTTTTGGACCTTGTTGCAATTTACCCATGTTCAAGGTTTATCTTGCAATTTTTCACATGCTTGTTGTGACTCACATGTTTTGGCATCATATTAGAGAGAGAGAGTGATTCCCCACATCATTGTTTCACCTTGGTTTGATTGAGGCGGTATCATGTGTTGATGTTCTAGGGTTTGCTTGAATGCCCTGGTTTGATGTTGAACATGTGTGTTGACTATTGGCTCTCTTGGTTGTTAGTGACCACCTTATTGTTTATTCAACCATTGTCTCTTCGATCAATGAGTTTTGAGTACATCTAGTGATTTTGGCTGTCTATGAGCCAAGATAGCCTAAGGTTTGAGTGTATGCGATCACTAAGGTTTGGATCTCCTATGGTCGTTATGTTATCTTTGACTGATTGAGCATTTGGGAAGAGTTTTCTTCAACCGATGGGATACCATAGACAAGTTAGGTTGATGAGTTTCTTTGTTTTGTTTGAGCCTTGTGCATGCATCGTCTTAGTGCTATCATGGATGAGTTTTGAGGGAAAAGTGGCACATGTATGACACCTAACCTCCTTTACCTCTTTCCTACCCTTGGATATATATACCCCTATCTTCGCATGCAAGTGATCCTTTTGCACCCTCTTCTTTTACTCTTGCTTGGAGCTTGTCCCTTGTGGTCTTGGTGGTGGATAAGAGCTCAACCTTGGTGCAAGGTGGTAGATCCCTTACATGTGTGATCTAGGGTTGGGGCAACTCCCCTTTGGCAAGCCTTTGGGGTTCCTTGATCTTGGTAAGTGATATCTCTTGCTTGACCTTTGTTTTCTTGCAACCCTACCTCTTTTCCTTCTCTTATCTGAATCCATAGGTTTCCATGGTGGTGCTTCTTAAGGAACTTCTCTCTCTTTTGGCTGAATTCAGGGTTCTCCATGATAATGCTTAAGTTGAGATGAAGATCACCTCTCTTCTTTGTCATTTTGGCCTAACATTTTCTTCTTTCTGGTGCTCCTTTAACCTATGCTTTTTCCCCTCTTTGAGGTGATGCTAGCTTGACCATGAGGTGGTGATCAATCTTGGGTTTTTCTCTCTTACCTTGGAGCTATTTGATTGGTTTCTTCACAACCAAGGTGAGCTATATAACCTTCTCCTAGATTATTGTTGCACTTAAGTTTTCATGCTAATAATCCATCTCTAAAACGTCGTTCTAATTAGGATGATTATGATATATTGAGTTAGGATTGTTTTTATATAGTGGTCTTTCATAGATTAAATCCTTTTTTTTAAACCCTAATTCTTGTACCTGAGATCTTGTTGATGATGGAGGTGTTGGCTCATACATGCACATGCTAAAAGTTGGCTTTCTTCTCATGATCATGGTTTTGTTCCCTTTCTTGGATCATGGTTTGGTTTTATATACTTTGGATGATGGTTGAAACATTGGTTTCTCTTTCTTGCTTAATGGTTCAGTTTTCCTATCATTTTGATGGTGGATTTAGGGTTTTGGAGATGATCCATGCACCATGTTTTACTCCTTGGTGGTTTTGATTTCATGATGGTTATCAACCTATTTTGATCATGTGTTTGATGTTGTTATCTCTCTCTTGATGTTCATCATGATTTCATCTATGTGGTCAAAGAGTTTTGATAGTTTTGGGTTGCTAAGTGTGGATCTACTTGTGAGTTTGCTAAAGTGACATGTTTCTCTTGGGTCAATGAGATTTCCCTTCACGATCTTCGGTCACCATTCCTTTATGTTCTTCAGTCAATGTTGGTTTAAGTGTTCTTCGATCGTTGATGTACTTGACTCAAGTGGTCACTGGGATGGTGTTGTTCTCTTTGTTCGATGACCTAATGTGGTTCTCTTCGATCAAAGACATGTCTTGTTTCTCTTTGGTCTTTATGGGTTAATACATGTGGATGATGAGGGTGATTCACCTCTTTAACCGATGAAGATTTTGTGAACTATTTGTCTCCAGCCGATGATTTTTTGGGACATATGTTTTCTTTGTGTTGTTGACCTAGTGATTATGGTGGTTGACTCTCTTGCTTCAAAGAACGTGGGAGATCATGATAATTAGGGTTTAATGTTAATTTCTGATTTGAAACCCAAATTCGGTTAGCTATGTTGAAAACTAACCCTAATTGCAAGTACATAATGATGTTTCTTACTTTCTTGAGTAAGTAGCATTTTGATAGAATGACATCTCTGTCTAAACTATATAACCCTAACCTATTATCATATGAGCATTATGGTTCCTGTATGCATGATTATGCTGAAGTTATGCGTATCATGTGTGTGGTGGTAATGATGATCCTTGATGAGGCATGGAAAGATAATGTTGTTCTTGCAAGGAACTATGTGAATGGTCTTATGACCTTGTTAATGTATTTATGCCCTAATTTGAGGTGATATCCTCTGGTGATGTGGTGGGGGTTTGATATCCCATGATAATGTGATAATGGTGATGGACATATGAGTGGAAATGGAATAATACCATGTGGTGATGTGGTGAGCTTTATGTATCATATGTTTTATTTCTTTTGAAGTTGCACTCTACCCTTGTCTTTGTAATATTCTTTTATGGTTTTTCTATAGCTTGATTGATGCAATAAAAGACACTCAATTGGATTTAAATAATCAAGTGGAATCCTAATCATGTAGTTGCCCTGGCCATAGATCCATTCCAGTGGTAGGACTTGCTGGATGGTGAAACGAGTACTCCTAAGGGAAACTCGGAGTGCATACTGTTGAGTATGCGAGATGCAAGTGACTAAGTGTCTTTGACATCCTGAATCCATGGATTTTGAGGATGGCATCGGTCTAGACATAGTAGGAGAATGAATGCATTTGTGTCTCAGTATATATCATGTGATAGAGGACAATACGGTTCTACCTTGTATGTTTGGGTTTTTATACCCCATTTACTAGTTTCGTGACCTATATTCCAAGGTGGACTAGGCGGTTTTGTAGTTGGAATCCATATGTCACTGTGGCATACTTGTATTGACCGAAGGCGGTTGAGATCTTAGGATTCTGGCTCTCCAAAAGATCTTGTATGACACTGATTTTAACTTAGCAGTGGTCGATTGGGACTGGGTGGTATACCTCAATCCCTCATGGCATTAATTAAGAGACGTAATACAACCATGTAGTATCCTTAGGGCATTAATTAAGAGACATAATACAACCATGTAGTATATCTATTTAGGGTTAAAAATGATTGACATTGGATGTTTACCCTTGCTTGTTTCTTATACTGCTCAGTTAACGTGGTTAGAGAAGTTAACTGTTATACATGTTCTTCATATTGCTTCTTAGTATGTTACTATGCCTATCTGTAAAGAGTTCTTAACTTGGTTATCTTGTGTAATCAATTTTAAGTATTTGTTTTACATAATATTCTCATAAATGCTTAATCTGCTATAACTATACATCTTACTGTAGTAATAATCATTGGTGAGAGTTATATCTCTCATACGGACGTTGGTCTCACCCCGTGGGTTTCCACATCTTTTAGGTGGTCATCAATAGTGTGGTAGAGATCATGCTGTTGAGGGAGAGCAGTTTAAAGAGTAGTAGACACTGAAGGTTGGATAGGAGTTTTTTGTATTAGAGTCCTATGTCTCATCCTTGTACTCTCAGGCCTGAGAAAGGATGTGTTTTGTAGATGATTTGTATAATGATATATGTTTTGACAGTTTTCCATGGCTTGTATATGTGAACTGATATCTTTTGTAATAGGTGTGTGTCTGATGGCCACTGTATAGATGTGAATATCTGATATGGTTTGCAATATGCTTGATGCAATAGCTTTCTGTGCAGTTATGCTTATTTGAGATCGATTTTAATTTTCTTGTTCTTTTGGTTAAATGGATGTTTAGCTATTAATCACGTGTTTGGTTTTGAGTTATATCATTTTCTTGGAGTTGGTGGGCCACATTTCGGTTCAAGATCAAGAATAGATTTAGGTTAGGGGTCTTACAAGACCGATGGCATACAAATGGCCCAGTTCATGGAAACTATGCTAATTTCATCCCCATTTATAGACATTTCACCAACTATTATAAAAATATCTCCTTGGCCATCAAGCCTAGGGGTTTGCATCTTTTTGGTCCCCTAACCCCCATATTAGAGTTCCAATGTACGAGATGGATGAGCATATCACTCCTATGTCTATCCCATCAACCTACCCATATTTTCCATCTACCTACACCATCTTCCATCCACCGTCTCCACCTATGACTCCCTTCCATAAAACTCGGTCTCCATCATCCACACCACATACTTTTTGGGATAAAATCAAAGAGAAAGGAGTACAAATCTATCATATCAAGTGGCAAGATGCAAATGACGAGATGTAGTCCATCTATCTGGAGGCTAAGGAGCAAGTTCCACCTCTCCTCCATGGGATAATATCTTCCTCTTCCTCTTTACTTCTATTTTTCTCCTTTGTTTATGTAAAACAACATATTTTCATCTTTGTTTGAAAATTATTCTAGTCTATGGCTAGTTGAGCTCCTTCTAGGCTATGTAGCCTATTTTGGGAATGCATATGCACTTTGAATCTAAACAAATAGTCAAAATTAAGATCTAGCATGTTTCTGTTCTATATTCTCTATTTGGTTGTGATTTTTGGTATGGTTGATCTCTTTCTCTATTTTTATATCCTCGAAAGATGATTGGTAAATATGGGTAGAGAATGTAGTTTGAGATGAAATTCGAGAGGATAAAGTCCAAGGGAGGATCTATCAAGGATTTAAGGTTGGGGAGATCTGACTCTACACTATGAAATTGACTTGGTTCTATCCAAATCGAGCCATATTTGTTGTGTATGGATCCTAGTAGATCTTCTACTATTCTTAATAATCTTGGCTGTTTTGGATATGAGAGGTAACCCAATAAAGTTAGTAGTGCTTGTCCAGTATCCTCAAAAGAGATACCATACCATTGATGGGTTTTAGTTACACTTTGCGAAAGCGAGTGGGATGACCCCCGCGGGAGTAGCAACCGAGATACATGATGGGTTGGTATGTTAATTGGTTTCTAGGGTGTTTGAGTATTTTCAATGCCTGAGAATAAGGTACATAAACTTCCTAATTCATAAATAAATAGCATGTATCTCCTTATCCCAAGTAGTTGAATTTGATAAAATTTGCTTTCTTTATTTTGCTTTGTTTTGTTTCATTTACAAGATCTAGTTCTACACATATACCTATCCTCTATTTTTCTTAACTAAGTAAGAACTGAATCTTAGGTGACTAAATATCCCCATGTCCCTATCTTCCACCCCGTTTATTGCTATGGACTCTGTATTGACTTACTGATGTCTCTTGAAGTTGGGTTTAAATTTAAATTTTGATCCTTTATGACTAGGCAGCTATGTTATGCCTCTTGACTAATGTTTGAGGGCCTATCAATTATGTGCAACATGCTCTACAAAAATCAAATATTGGTATAAGGTGGCGTTTATCTATTCTGATAACTTCAATATGCATAGAACATGAGCATCACACATGCCTCTTGATTGATGAACATTGCATTTGTCTCTTTGTGACTGTTCTTTCATATGAAGTTGAATAGGTTTGATCCTTGATGAAGTTGAGGACATTGGGGCCTCATGTTTCTTACTTGCTCACAATTGTGCTAGGTTGGTTGTCTATTATCTTTTCAAGCCACAAGGTTCTTTGGTTGACATATAATAAGGCAGTGGTGTTGTTGACACTCGAAGAACTTCTAGTGATCTTGATCATCTCCAGGGTGCTTCCTTTTGTTGTTATTGTCCTCAGGTGGGGGCCTAGGATAGGATTCTGTAACTAGGGATTTATCAACTATCTACTGAAGGGTGAGAGGGATTTTGGGAACCAAAGTTCATCCCGCATGGTAGTTCAACCCCTCTGAAAATAGTGTAGCCCTATGGGGATCTCCCGATCCAGTGGTTTAGCACTCAAGAAATAGGAACTTCTACACATAGTTAGGGACAATGAAATAAACCTACTTCAAAGTTTAGAACTATGCTTCCTTCTTTCTCAATAGACAAAATAGATATACTTCTCATGAAAGAGAGCCAAGAGATGATCCCAAGTCAGAGTGGCCATTTCCTAAGAATCATATATACTATTCCACAAAATAGATGCATTTCTGTCTAGTACATGGGAGGCAAAATGAACCTTCCGGTGAGCAGGGAACTACATTCCCTCAAATGTCTATTCCAGGGATAGAATTCAATCGCCTATTAATGGTGTAAGAGTTTAGAAAGGTTGTTCAAGTTTAGTTGCTAAGAAGTTTTGCAATGACCAGGTTGCCTATTGGATCTTATCTCTTTATTTTAGACTAACCTTTCCTTGTTGTTTGTCCTTTGTGGAGTAATTTATGAAAAATTTCAAATTTTGTAATTCTGTAGTTTAAACACTACTACAACAATACTCTACATTCTTTACTATACTTATTGAGAAATTGGCATGCACCCTTATATTTTAAACTATATGTTGTGGTTGTTTGGATGGGGCTCATAAGATGTAAGGAGTGGATCCCCACTTGGTTTCCACTCCTTACAAGATGCACTAGTACATAACGAACCTTTAGTGTCGATTATTTAAGGCCTTTAGTGTCGGTTTATAAGCGACACCTTTGTGGGTGCCGCTAAAAGCCCAACCGTTACGCATCGGTTCTCAAATCGACGCCACAACCCTTCGCGTGCCACCGAAAACACGCCAACATGGGGTATAGGCGTCAGTTATCATCTTAGAAACCAATGCCATCTCACCCGCTTACATGGCCGTGCTGGCCACCACGACCATGGTGTCTGGCCTCATTCAGGAAATCGACGTCGGTTACTAGTATGACAACCGACACTGTAACCGTATATCGTCGGTTTTATACAGATATCCGACACCTATTTTATGTCTGGTTCGCTGCCACGGCTGTGGTGTTTGGCCTCATTAGCAAAATCGACGTCAGTTACTAGTATGGCAACCGACACTGTAACCGTATGTCGTCAGTTTTATACAAATAACTGATTCCAATGATTTGATTTTTTTTTCTGTCAGTCTGCATGCCTGCTGTGGCTGGTCGCAGGATGACAAACTTGCAGTTCAGTTATGAACTGCAGGTTTGACGACATCCATTGATATCCGTCAACAACAAGCCACAAACCTACAAAATTAACATGATGGACAAATTATATATATGTGATTCACACTCATGTATAAGAACATTTAATTCATAATTATTTTTTCATCACACACATGTAGAAACCAGTAGCAACCTGCAGTTCCATTTATTTAATCTCTTTTCACATTCAGACACATATAGAAACATTCATGTATTGATGATTTTCACACACATATGACAATTCATATTCATTCACATTCACACAAAATTAATTATGAGAACAAAGTTATTCTTTATTCATGATCATCATTGTCATCATTATCATCAAAATCATATTGAAAAATTCCCACTCTTTGCAGGGCTTTTTCCCAATATTCTCTTAAAACATCTAATTCATCTCTCATATAGGGAGAATGTACATCGAAACGCTTTGCACCTGTGTTGAAGTCCTCAATTTTAAAGATCTATAAAGAGAATGACGTACATACATAATTATAATAATATATAATAAGATTCATATATTTCACATTATCTAACGAGACTATCTATAATACCTGTTGTATTTTATCGATTTCCAATACAGCATGTTTGATGATTAGGTCCATAAATCGCATCACATTGTAGGCACATGCCCAACCGTTGTCTTGTGTAGCACACTATAAATTGAAACATACAAAATATTCAAAAATACAAATAAGCACAATTCACATAAATAATATATACATTGGAGTCAGGAAATCACTTTCACATTCTTCCAAATGAGTGTCAGATTTTTTTCCTGGGGACCTTTCCTCTAGCTTTTTGACTCTTGTAAAGCCCTATATATGTTAATGTAACACATTAAATTGCATAATTAAATAGTAATGTAGTAACAGATGTTAACATATATAAAAACATAAAATATTTCTCACGAGAGTAATGGCCTTTTAATTGCATGTCCGTATAATACATCCAACTCACTCCCCACAAGATCTAGATAATAGACGGTGAATATCTTGGGGACAACAACTATTAACTCCCAATGCTTAGAACTACAGGTAAGAAAGTAGAAAATTAATAACTCAATATCCACAATAAAAATGTAATTTTCTTAAGGAAAATTATAAGCAAAGTAAACTTACTCGACATTGAATGGAGCGATACCAAAATATTCAAAAGCATCACAATAGTATGAAGTAACTAAAGAAGGGTCTGTATCTACAAGACTAATCAAAATGGAACAAAAAATCCCACATGGGAAAACCCAAAATCTGTACATGTCTTGTACAAGTGGCTGCAAAACATGTATTACATATGCATTAATATATAAGAAACCAGATTTCCGTATATAAAACAAGGTATATGGATGTATAAACCAGAATGTCGTATGCATTAATCTCACCATATCCACAACTCTATCATAGATGTGTTCAGCCATTCATACTTAAGCAACTCCAAAATATCTTGTATAAATATGTTGTTTCCGAATGTTTGACCTTCATTAATCTGTATCTAGAACTTCTATTACATATGCATTAATATGTATGCTAAACTTGTATAAATATATTGTTATCATATGATTTACCTGCATCATTCTCTGGAATAGTAACATTTATAGGGAAATTTGGATTATGTTCGCCGATCCATACTGCCACACTCCTACAATTAGGACCTATCGAGGCGTATAAGTCCCCTGGAAGCCAACTTGGTAGTCGAGGAGGTGGAGGCCGAGATGTAGCGGGTCTCATCTTTTTTACCTGTATATATAATTTCATATTAATTGACTCATATATATACACACTAACAAAGTAAAGTAATGAAAATTTATCATACAATATCAATATAGAGGACATCCACTTCGGGCCATAATATCACTCTGCCTACTGCCTCACCAAGTGTTTCAGCATCTGGGTGTGCATGAGGCAGTGCAAGATTTGTCCAGCGAGTGAGTATATGTATGGGGCTCACACGTACCATGTCATCTGGTACTGGACTCCCATGAAACATGCACCCTTTAAGGGGTGGGTAAGCCGCTGCATCTGCAATGATATATACTTCACTTTGTAGTCGGCATGGCTTCAACCCCTACAAATTTACGTAAAGAATGTTATATGCATATATACACAAACATATGATCTTGAACAGACTAGATATTATATATGCCATAAAAATACTTAGAGAGGACGTGCTAGGTGGGTCTATAGGAGTACTCCCAACCTCTACAGTACGAGGAGTAGGAGAAGAGAGGTTCGCCACATGTACTGTCTGAGTGGAAGTCTGAGACGCCTGCCACTTGTGAAATGCTTCCTGGAGTCTTTTATCAACTACTTCCTCGACTCTCCTATCAATTAAGGAATCTACCTATACATGGATAAAAGAAATGCTAGTTTCTGATTATTGAATTCCCTTTCGTAATAACGTTCTAAAATAAGAATAAGTTACCTCAGCTTGTGAAAGTCCTACTTTTGGGATATGTTTACGCTGGGATGGCCCAAAGAACGCTTTGATGCCTATACCAGTGCCTGCACCCCTTACACGTCCAGGATGCTATGGGTTATCCAGAGCAACTGTCAGTCCATCCCTTGTGCCCTGAGGGATGAAATTGCCTTCCTTCCTCTGCTCGTGCATCTCCCTCTAAGCACCATCAACAAAAAATCATAAGTAAACATAATAATAATCAATATCGATAGATTTCTCTAAGAGTTTGATTTTTACCATTTTTGCAGCCGCCTCAGCGGTTGTGGGCTTCGGTATGTCTCCTTTCTTGTTTTTCCTCCCAGCTATCCACATAACATGATGAGGTAGAGGTGCGGGAGCAGCAGTAGAGGACTCTGCAGTCTCCTGAGTAGCAGTAGGCTGAGTAGACTCAGCCTGTAGTCTTTGGTGAATGCCTGCATATCCTCTTGGACCCATTGTGTGGTCGTGCATATTCAGTGCACGCCTTGCTCGTTGAGCATCACTGATAGCCTAGTTAGTTAGCACATTGTTTGGTTAGTAACACTAAAGGTTAATCTTGAATATGTGAATACATAAAAATGTATATTAATTAAATTGGGAGTGGCACTTAATACCTTGAATTCATCTATTTTTCTTTAGGTAACAAACTCCTCCCATTCTTTGGGGTCCAAGTAGTTCCATTGTTGTGTGGCTTGCTTCTTCCTATATTTATTTTTCAAAGAGAATACAAACAAACATTATTAGTATAGAGTTAGTGAAATATTGATCAATGTCTAGAATTGGAATCAATCAAGAACCTATTCTCAGTATCACGTATGTAATCTCGGGTGAGATTGGTCCTATAGTTCCTTAGGACCCTCCCACAATGTTGCATCACACATTTACGATGCAGCTTTTCATCCAGATCAAATATGCTCTGCAAATTAAATAGAATTGCTATTAACTAATATCCTAAAAATTAGTAATCTACACAAATAGAATTACAAATAATAATAACTCACGCATAGTTCCTTCCATATGTGGTCTTTCTTCCCCTTAGGAACTCTATGCCATGATTCTAGGATAGCACTACAATGGCTGCGAGTAAGAACCCCAAGATATGAAACAAATGAGTTGCGGTTCACTCCATATGGATTTCCTGCCTGATCGAAATCCACATCCAATTTGGGTCCATTGCCCCTTTGCTATATTAACTTGTTCATCATTATGATGCCCCTCACTTTCTCAATTTTCTTTTTCTGCTCATCAAGTGCTGTAATTTCTTCAGGAGGTACATCACCAACCTAAAATTTGATAAAAAACACACTTACATAATATAATTATAAATGAACATATAGATAGAAACCTCAGGGATATATTCTTAAAACTTACATTGTCAGGCGGTGCAAGCACGTCCTCACCCTCACGGTGATCATCAACACAGTCCTGATCAACCATCTAAAAGTTCACATTCAAATTATAAATTTCACATTGTAAAGTAACACTAATTGTAAAGTTCACATTGTAAAGTACACATTCACAGGGGTGCATCGATTGCGAATGGACATCCCATGTGTCGTCATTCTTATATATAATAAATGTGTACCACCTATCCCATTATTGAACACCTAATCTCACTGGTAAGTGTATAATGTGTATTGGGTTTTCAAGAAAATTTGGCAACATTTCCCCATTGTTCTCTAAGTACATATCTACTTAGAGAACAAACGGGGAAATGCTACCGAAATTTTCTTGAAAATCCAATACACATTATACACTTACATCCTAAGTGAGATTTGGTGTTCAAGAATAGTCCCAAACTTGGGACTATCCAAGATTTACTCCTAATGAGTAAATCTTGGACGGTTTTCTAGGCCAACAAATTCATGTGTTGTCATTCTTATATATAATAAATGTGTATAAACTACTGGAAACATGGTTAATCCAAATCTATAGAGCATTATTAAATAATAAATCAAGAAATCAATAGTTTCAAACATGCAATCTCTAGTAGACTGACTAACCTTAAAAAAATTACCATAATGACAAAAAGTCTAGGAATATTTACTAGACAATATATATATAGCCCTAATCATCATATTTAACATACTACATTATTATTAACATCCAGATCAGATTAAGATCATACTATGTTATAACTATTGGTTTAATAACCCTATTTATGCATGTACGTATATGATTATCAACTTTAAAACCCTATAATTAATTGAAATCATTCTAATTTAATTTAAGATGTTGGGATCGCATAATTATATAATGACATCAGAATAAATAAAAGAATCATAATTAACATGATTAACAACATGCTCATCAAACTAGGGTTTTCTTGAATATCATCTAATATTCGTGTACTAAATATACCTTTGTAACAAGAAGAATAATAGATGTTTAAGTATATTTTATTCACAATCTATGCATTTTTCTGATGAAAACCATATACAACATGGTAATATTAATGTGAATCAGAGACAAGTTTGCAAACCGGAGAGCCACAATAAGATTGGGTGTCTAATAAACAAGAAGGTAGTGCACCTCAAATAATGTTGTTCAAATAAATAAATCACATAGTAACTCTGCACCACAATAACATTGAAGAAAAATTGCACACAGCCACAACCATAGGATTAATGGGCGTGCCTATGATACGAGAAAAGCAAGAATAGGGGGGAAGGTCAGGGGAAAACTTGATAATGGGCATGCCTGTGAGAAGAGGGAAGCGTCCAATTGCAGGCAGTGGGCGGAGGGCTGGTTGTCGAGCAGAAGGGCTCCGGGCGGAGAGCTGGTCGCCAACGTCAGGTAGAAGGTCACCGGGCGGAGAGCTATGGTCGCCGGCAACAGCTGGTGGAAGCAGAGGTGGTGGAGGCAAAAGAGGTGCGGCGGAAGATCAACGGCGACGAGTGGCGGCGGTGTCGGCGACCAAAGCACGGCCAGCAAACGGCGGCGGAGGCGGAGGCGGAGGCAGAGCAGCAGTGGAATCGTCGGAGCAAACCCTCAGTGGAAATGAATGAAATAGAAGGGGAAGAGTATGCCTCGCGCTGTTAAGTTAACAATAGGTGTCGGTTGCTAACAACAACCGACAATAAAACTATAAGTTTCGGTTTGCAAGAAAACACCGATACTAAAGGGAGGTGAAAACTTTCGCGGTTATGCGCGCGAAAACACAATGGCGTCAGTTATTGTCACAAAACCGACGATAAAAAGTGAGCAAATTTCGGTCTCGTAGAAAAACTTTAGTCGTCAGTTTCTGTTTTAATAACTGACGATGTATGTTAATTTTTGGAGCTAATTTTTTTCGCTAGAAATTTTGGTTTTGGCGGTTACTTTTAGGCGTTGATTTCTTATTATGGAACCGACACTGAATAAAAGCGATACCTGTGTCTGGTCTCCCTTCACAGATTGATGTCGGTTTATTTTATACACCGACGCTATATAGTTTAGGTGTCGGTGTATTATTACAACCGACACCATTAAAAGTGACGTTATAAGTCATTTCTGTAGTAGTGATGGAGTCGGAGTGTGTGTAGTTGGTAAAGTCACTATCTCGTAATATTCCTTTTAGTTTTCTATATGATGAAACCCATTGGGTAACATACTTATTGTAGAATGAAACTATATCTTACATGTTAGAATTCTAGAAGTATGTCAAACTCAATGAAGTTTCAATGAGGATACTGAGTAAGTTAACACCCATGATATAGGGTATCATGTTATTTTCCCTTAGATTAAGTTGGGTGCTCATGTATTTCCTGTGTGACTGGAATGCCTAACTTTACAGTAGAGTAATGCAATGATGATAAATGAGTAGGACATGAAGATGCTAGTAAATTTATGTGTCTTGGTTCTATCTATTGTTTTTGATTCCACATTTTGTTGTATATTATGTAATTTTTATCAACTTTCCATTATGATACTATATGTATAAATACATTTTCTACATTTTATTTGTGGCTTCTCAAGGCACTTCACAACAAAGAAATGTATACAGTTTTGGTAGGGAAACCCTATAACCAATTAGAACTAGAATATCAAACCCTATATTTGAGAATGGGGTGATAACTATGAATAAGTGGTCGTCATCTTAGATTAGTGAACTATTGTCCTTACTCCTTATGGTCTTTGAGAGTTGTACCTATTATCTTACTATATAGTAATGCGATCTGTAGGGTTGTCAAGATAACTTAACTCTAGTAAGATAAGATCATCTGTTTGGATGCATGACCTATGGAACCCACTTAGTAAATACAATCTTAGGATTGATCTATAACTCTCATTGATGATGAGTTATTTTGTTCAACTTCTTAGGTTGAACTTTTTTAAGAGGTGGATAGTAGTTGATTGGTAGTGTATTGATGGTTAAGAAAACCTCTTTAAGGTGTTGAGTGTTGTAACATACCCAACACTAGGCATATATATAAATTTTTCTTTACCTTATGGTATATTATTAATATTAGACAATATCCTTTTTTCCCAAAATTAGAATGTATTAGGGCGTTTATATAGAAATATTGTATTTTAAATAATAACCATCTTCTTTGAGGCTTAAGTTTATTTCATTGGACTATAATTGTAAGTTGGGTTAGCTCTACAATTTTACAATTGCAATAGATTTTTATTTGAACTAGAGTTCTCTATTATTTTTGCAAGATGAGGGAACGAAAGAGTTAACATTGAAGTTTGGGATATTAAAGAAATAGGATGAAGTAAATACATTAAAATATTGATTTACCTTCAAGTCATGACTTTATGTACTCAAAGTGTCAAAAGTCGAAACTAACTCTATATTCAAATTCCTCACCCCTCAGTTAGCTTATATTCCAATTTTGTAGTTTATCACACATTAAATGCTCACCCAATTAGATGAGGAAAGTACATGTACAAAATTTAATTGAAATAGGTTTGATGCATTTGATATCTTTGATTTGGTACGGTTTTGTGATTATCCATGTGACATAGCTCCTTCTTTTTCTTCTCAACATACTTCTACTAGATGGATGATTGGATTTTCTTTTTAGTTGATAGGACGGTCATGACCTTATCTTCCACATCCCTCTCTTTCCTTCCTCACAATGAACACATACATGATCTCTTCTATACAATTTTATCCCTCCATAATAATCCATCTCCTATGTTCTTCCTCCTTTGACTTTCTTGCATTTCTCTAGATCTAGTACATGTGCCCTAGAACATCACCTATTATGCTAGATTAAAAAACCCTCAAAAGTCTCAACATCCTCTTTCTGCCATTCCTCACAGGAAGCTCTCCTCATTGCCTAACCAACAATTATATGTTGACCCAATGACACATAAAAAACCAACACCCCTCATAGAGCTCTCCCCCATCATCAAGTACTTTGTAGAGCCCCATGTTATGGCTACCAACCTTTATTACATCTACGACAACAACAACCTTCAACCAACACATAAGAAACCCTCCCTCCAGTTCTCCATGACTGAACCACTGCATGACCAACAGTGAAAGGTTCACATACTTAGTTCTATATGTTTTGACCCTAAAGCTTCCTCTAAATCCAGAGTTGATGCCTCACTAGTGAGAGATGGATAGAAGAATCTACAACCTCAGGATACCTATCAATACCCCAACAAGTTCTATAATAGGTTAGAAAGATTCCCCCCGCTACCCAACATCTCATTTCTTTGGTGAATAATAGTTTTTAAGTTTCAATCTTATTCAATATCTTTAAGCTACAGCCCATCATTGGCCAAACTTCCTTACACTCTCTATCTTTGGTTTTAGTTCAATTTGTTTTCATCATAATTTTTTGATGATACATATATTGGTTTTGCAAAATAGTTTTAAGTGCTTCCACGTCCTCCTCCTCTACCTTTGTGTGACAACCTAGTTTTGTACCCCATCTATTATACTCTTTCTCTCTATTCAAGAGTCTCATGTCACTGAATATAGTTTCTATCATAGTACTTTAGTGTGTTCATTACCCAATTTGATCGCCTCAATGACTAATCTCGTGACATGTGGCTCTAATTGTATAAATTTGACTAAGTATTGTGATATATCATATCACCTTTTTGCATGTAATTTTGAACCTCATCACTATGATCATTTTACTGTATAATATATGTCATATTATAGAGGATTCAATTAACTTTCCAACGGTGTAAGAATCACCCCAATCGGACATCCAGAGCCCAAGATATGAATTAAACATCATTGACTCAAAATCTACTTGATTTAATCAATTTTACCTTGCACTTAACCCTTGTTGGTCTAAATTTGGGTGCGTGACCCATTTAGGAGAGGCACCCCTTTAACATCATTCTTATCCTCTCCTTATTGTTTGGCCATTGGTGGCTATTGGATCCTCGAATCACAAATTATGACCCCAATCCAATGACTGCCAACCCTCCCCTACCTCTGTACTAGGGTCGGCGGAGGTGGCGCTACCGCCACCTCCCACCAACTTGGTGTCACAAATACACTATGTTCTTGACCCTTGGATAAAATTAAGAACCCTATTCTTTTCCCCTCGCTCTTCCCTTTCTTTGTCCTCCCTTTCCCCTCTCATTCAAACCCTGGAGCGCCTCTTATCCTTCTTCCCTATGGTTCAAAACCATAAAACACCTCTGGTGCCGCCATGACAATGGTGCTTGGATTCCCCTTTGAGAATCTTTTTTAGGATCGATTCCACCACCATCACACCCGCAATGTCAAGCCGAGTATGGACGATGACTTCATGAGGAACGGAAGAACCTCGAGCCCACTAATCTGTCAGCTTCAACAGGCTTCAACGCAATGCTGCCGCTAGCACTTTGTGCGTACGAGATCAGTTTGGGGGTCAAGGACTGTCAACAAGACCCTCGAGGGCCAACAAGGAGAAGCTACATCCCCGCTGACCCCTATCTCTCTCTCTCTCTCTCGATTGCTCACCAGTCGTCTGCAATTGTGGGCGTTAGCCCATCTACCCCAACTGAGAGATTAGTGGTGATCAACGGTCCCTCACCTGTAGCTGTGATCAGATGTGGCCACGAGTGGCCCAGGAACATCGACACAGGCCAAGACAGTTAATGAAGGTGCAAACACAAGCTTCTCAATCAAAGATAAGCGATCGAGATCATTTTGATGTTATTAAAGGTAACACCCAAAGTTCTTTCTCCATAGTTTTGATGAAAAGCTTCTAAAATGGATATTTCCCTTATCCCTTGGCCCAATCTAGTGAACTAATATATCAAATTGATCAACTCAACGAGACCTACACTTTGGACCTAGTCTTAGATCCTAAATCCAATGTTTGTTCCCCTATTTTGTTGCAAATTCTAACTCTAGTCCTGGTTGTGTACTTTTAATTCAATATTATGATCAAGCTTGTACCTTTAATGACTTTTCAACCCCCCCAATCATGAAATCAGTGAGATTTTATTCACCTTGAACTATGTTGAGATCCTATACTCCCCTTTCAATAATGCATGTTTGTTTCTTATTTATGGACTTTAATGCATGATTTTGATGAAAGTGGTAATCTTGTTTCTTCGTGACATCTTGACTTAACAGATCTATAAAATCAGTAACTCTATGATATCCATGACTCTTCTGTCACTCATGATCCCCCTATATTAACTTGTTTAGGTAATTTTCCATAATATGCATGCACTGATGTACCCCTATTGTGTGAGTGTTTGGTTATACCATGAACCATTGTTGGGTTTGACCTAACCTATGCACCCAATTCTATTTTATTTTTGGAATTAGTTATCTTATGATGCCTAAGATCTACCCATTTGTTCAATGGAAGGACTTGTGACACTAGATACATCCATAAATACCTAATGTATCCTAAAATGACTTGTTTGACTTTCTTGTTCCCTAATCTCACATGGATCTTGTTAGTATGAACACCCTTCTCTAGTCTGAGTTGACTCTATTAATAATTCTTTCCCTTGATGTAATTGTCAACTTATGTCTTATGTTGACCCGTAATGGCATATGAACTATATTGATGATTACGTGCATGATTAAAATGTTGATATCCAATGTTGGGAATAGATGCCTAAACCCTATGGGACATCCAGCCATATAAGAATGTGATTCTTGTGTCTATATCTTGCTGATCTAAATCAACTTTTATGATTGCACTCCTTAAATTTACAATCCTTAACCTTGCATGCCTTATTATGAGTCCGATGACCTTGAAATGTACCAAAGTAACATAAGATCTTGTAATGATTATATAAAATGAATGGAACCTATAGATGACATGAAACTTAAACCACACCCTTATGATGGACCCTATATCAAGAAAGATCATCTAATGTGTCAATAAGCAACATGGAACCTAACTTGGCCAAAAATGCTAAAATGGAACTAGTTAGGGTTAATGATGAAAATCTAATGCATACATGTAATATTTTTGTTAATTAGGTGAGTCTTGTGGCTATATGATCAAGGATGTGTTAGGTTGTAAACCTATGAACCAAGTACGTGCTTTAAATAATTATATGACTATGGCTTTCTTGCTTGAAATGTGATACAAATATATGCTTGTTTACTTGCTTAAACATTGTCATGTGGTGTTCTAGTATGTACTCAATGTTTGTCTCGTATTGTGGTTTTATAACCTGCAAACATCATATATAAACTTCATTATTCAATGTTGAAATAGGGTTACTCTTGGAAATGGCCTCGAGGTCCCTCACGTATAAAAGGGTTAGCTAATCTTGATCACCCTTACTAATCCTTCCAATGGGAAGTTGATCAAAGGCCTTATGAATACATGATATGATGGTATAATTGGAGTGAAATGACATAAAACATGGGCTCTCATCTTGATAAGAACTTATCTTGTTTACTCTTGCTCGTTTACTTCTGCACTATTTTCAAATTATGCAAAGATTATGTATATGTATCTTTCAGCCCTGTACTCGACACCTCGTGTGCTTGACCCGCCTTGTTTCATGTATTTTATAGGGTCAGAGATGGCTAAAATTTGATGGGCTTGGTGATATATGTCAGGTGTACTTGGTGTAGGATCCCTAGTATACATGAGCAGACTGGTAAAAATTGTACTCTTGAATATGTAATGGAAAGCTTGTAATTAGACAATGTTGTTTAATATATCTTGTTGAATGTTGATACTAGTGTAGGTGCCTTTATCTAGCTATTTGTTCATGTATGCTAAGCATTTTACACTTCTACATGTTGTCTTTGGTATTTGTCTGGTTCATGGGACTGGGATTCTAGTTTCATGATAGATGGTATCAGAGCATGAATAATAACTACACCAAACACTGCTCACATGAAACACAAACTAGAGATAACCTTACATCTCAAACTTAGAAACTTAAGAAGTTGTCCTTTGTGAACTAAGATGACTTAGCCTCTAGGTTAGAACCTAGATGTTCTAGAACTCCGTGTAAGCTTGTGTAATCGCTAGACCCTTTCTTTTCTTCTCCTTCTATCCTGTATTATGGGTTGTAGGTTCAGTAGGATGAGAAAATGGAGATCTTATTACAACCCTAGACATATGTTCGTGACATGTTCTTAGGGTAGCTACATAGGTGTGCACCATGTTCTTACTAGTTCTTTAGGTGTCATGGTACTAGACTGCCTAATGAGTGTGGTAACTCATTTTGGTTTTGGTTTTGATCGAATGGAGTATGGTGGTTTTCATCTCCTGTTTCAGCGTTGGAGAAAAATCTATTTCAAGTATTAGTATATGTACACATGAAAAAATGTTACCACATGCAGAATGGCAGTGAGTGCCCATGTAACCTAAGAGAAAGATATGTAACATCAAGTCTAGATGAGAGATTTTAGATGATATTTGTAGTATTTAGAGTTTTCTAGAGCCATGATAAAGGTTAGGCTAGTAAGTAAGCCTAGATGATGATGATGATGATGATAATGGTGATGAAGATGATGATGTTGATGTGATGTTAAGAGATGTTCAAGACGATCCGAGTTATGTTTGGTCATATGAGAAGGGTTTGATCGTGCAAGCCCAGCTAGACCTAGCACCATGTAAGGTACACATGATTCAGTTGTTCTGCTAAACATATCTAGTGGGTTGGAATTCTTGCTTGTGCCTAGCCTTGTACGTGTCGAGATATGATATGCGATATATGGTTTGAGACCAGAACGAGGCTCAACCACTTTACTAAGGAGGACTTCTAGAATGGGACATACGAAAAGGGTGACCTCTTGATATGAGTCGACCCACCATGGGAGAAGGTCAAAGTACCTAAACTCCAAACTATGTGAAATGTTAAAATATGCACAATGAAATTACATGATGATGAATCCCTATTTAACATACTTCTAAGTAGGTGAGTTGAGTCACCTAGTGTGTGGTCCATTGAAAATGTTGAACCATAGATTTCCTATGAAAAGATCTAACCTTAGAGGAAAGAGGAAATTGCATATATGGTGGTTTCTAAATAGGTGAAGAAGATGTCCCAATACCCTAAGATGATGTACATGTGTGATATCCAAATGAGCCTCATACTCAGGTTAGTGGTTTGATGTAAAGGAATCTAGGGGTTTCTCTTATTTGATATGTTGTCTAAGAGTTTGGTATGGGTAGATGTTGGAGGTTGGCATGTTTTGCCTTGACTTAGATAAGTCTTAGCTTGAGAGGCTCAAACTTGTGGAGCTCTTTCGAGATACATGTGAACCCCAATGTTGATGATAATGTTGTTCCTCAAAAGATTCTTGATTCATTAAATATCTCACTTATGTTTAAATCTTGATACATGTACGAGAGGTCACTCTCACAAGCTAGACTACCTAATATGGAATCAAACCTACACGAAAGATATAAGTTTGAAATGATGAATTTGACATGAACATGCCTTGAGATATTAGCTTGAGTAATCATGGATACAATGCTTTATTTCAAACCCAAAATGGAAAGTGAGTAGAATGATGGATTAGATTTGGCAGAACTTTGGAGGAAAATTAAAACATGCATGAAATCTGAAATATACACGTTCAATGGTGACCCCATTTGGAAGTCGTGATTGTGAACTTGTTTGTCTGAGAATTGATAACATAGATTTTGATAATATACCTTGGTCTCGTATCAAGATATGAACAAAATAAACTGATGTAGGGATACTAATGGATGGGAAAACCCCAATACCATGATGGTGGCATAATATGATGGGACACCAAGTAATACATATGCAATCAAGATGAGTACACCCTTGATGATGATAACCTAAGTGTGCATTCCATTATGTGGAATGCCTTTACAACCATGGTTGGATACCTATACTCGATGGATTTTTTACTTTGACTCTTCACTATGATCTTGGATGAATTTTGAGGACGAAATTTTCTTTAAGGAGGGAAGGATGTGACAACCTAGTTTTCTGCCCCATCTATTATACTCTTTCTCTCTATTCAAGAGGCTCATCTCACTCAATGTAGTTTGTATTACATTACTTTAGTGTGTTCATTACCCAACTTGATTGCCTCGATGACTAATCTTGTGACATGTGGCTCTAATTGTAGGGATTTGACTAAGTATCATGCTATATCATATCACCTTTTTGCATGTAATTGTGAACCTCATCACTTTTACTCTAATATATTCCATGTTATATAGGATTCAATTATATTTCCAACGGTGTAATAATCGCCCCAATCGGACATCCAGAGCCCAAGATATGAATTAAAGAACATTGACTCAAAATCTACTTGATTTAATCAATTTTACTTTGCACTTAACCCTGGTTGGGCTCAATTTGGGTGCACGACTCATTTAGGGGAGGCACCCATTTAACATCATGCTTACCCTCTCTTTCTTGTTTGTCCATTGTGGGCTATTGGATCCTTGAACCACATATTATGACCCCATTCCAACAACTGCCAACCCTCCCCTAACTCTGTACGAGGGCGGCAGAGGTGGCGCTGCCGCCACCTATCACCAACTTGGTGTCACAGATACGATGTGTTATTGACCCCTTGCATAAAACTAAGAACCTTTTCATTTTCCCCTCACTCTTCCCTTTCTTTCCCCTCTCTTTCCCCTCTCATTCGCACCTTGGAGTGCTTCTTCTCCTTCTTCCCTATGCTCCGAAACCCTAAAACACATCTGGCGCCACCACAACAAGGGTGCTCGGATTCCCCTTTCAGCAGCCTTTTGTAGGCTCGATTCCACCACCATCACACCCTCGACGTCAAGCCGAGGATGAACAATGACTTCATGAGGAATGGAGGAACCTCGAGCCCACTGCTTAGTCAGCTCCGTCGGGCTTCAACGTGGCGCCGCCGCTAGCGCTTCGTGTGCGTGGGATCAGTTTGGAGGTCTAGGTCAGTCAACGAGACCCTCGAGGGCCAATAGGGAGAAGCCACATCACCACAAGACTCTATATATCTCTCTCTCTCTCAGTTGCTCACCAGTCTCCAGCAATCGTGGACATCAACCCATCCGCCCCGATCGGGAGATTAGAGGTGATTAGTGATCCCTCACCTGCGGCTGTGATCAGATGTAGCCATGAGTGGCCCAGGAATGCCGACACTGGCCATGGCAGTTAATGCGGCTGTGCAACACAAGCTTCCTGATCAAAGATAAGCAGTCGAGATCATTTTGATGATATGAAAGGTAACGCCTAAAGTTGTTTCTCTATACTCTCGATGAAAAACCTCTAAAATGGATATCTCCCTTATCCCTTGGCCAAATCTTGTGAACCAATACATCAAATTGATTAGCTCAACGAGACCTACACTTTGGACCTAGTCTTAGATCCTAAATACAACGTTTGTTCCCCTGTTTTATTTAAAATTCTAACTCTAGTCATGATTGTGTACTTTTAATTCAATATTATGATCAAGCTTGTTCCTTTAATAACTATTCACCCCCCAATCATTAAATTAGTAAGATTTTGTTCACCTTGAACTATGTTGAGATCATATACTCCCCTTTTGAATGCATGTTTGGTGCTTATTTATGGACTTTAATGCATGATGTTAATTAAAGTGGTAATCTAGTTTCTTCGTGGCATCTTGACTTAAATGATCTATAAAATCAGTTACTCTATGAGCTCCATGACTCTTATGTCACTCATGATCCCCCTATATTATCTTGTTTAGGCAATTTGCCATAATATGCATGCACTGATGTACCCCTATTGTGTGAGTGTTTGGTTATACCTTGAACCAATGTTGGATTTGACCTAACCTATGCACCCAAATCTATTTTGTCTCTGGAATTAGTTATCTTATGATGCCTAGGATATACCCATATGTTCCATGGTGGGACTTGTGACACTAGTTACATCCATAAATACCTAATGTATCCTAAAATGACTTGTTTGACTTTCTTATGCCCTAATCTCACGCGGATCTTGTTAGTATGAACTCCCTTATCTAATTTGAGTTGACTCTATTAATAATTCTTTCCCTTGATGTAATTGTCCACTTATGTCTTATGTTGACCTATAATGGCATATGAACTATATTGATGATTACATGCATGATTAAAATGTTGATATCCAATGTTGGAAATATGATGCCTAAACCCTAGGGGACATCCACCCATATAAGAATATGATTCTTGTGTCTATATCTTGCTGATCTAAATCAACTTCTATGCTTGGACTCCTTGAATTGATGATCCTTAAACTTGCATGCCCTATTATGAGTCCTATGACCTTGAAATGTAGCAAAGTGACATAAGATCTTAGAATGATTATATAAAACGAATGGAACCTCTATATGACATGAAACTTTAACCACACCCTTATGGTGGACCCTATATCAAGAAAAGATCATCTAATGTACCAATAAGCAACATGGAGCCTAACTTGGCCAAAAACCCAAAAATGGAACTAGTTAGGGTTAATGATGAGAATCTAATGCATACATGTAATCTTGTTGTTAATCAGGTGGGGCTTGTGGCTAGATTATCAAGGATGTGTTAGGTTGTAAACCTCTGAACCAGGTATGACTTTAAATAATTATATGACTATGGATTTCTTTCTTGAAATGTGATACATATGGGTGCTTATTTACTTGCTCAAATATTGTCATGTGGTATTCTAGTATGTACTCGATGTTTGTCTCATATCTTGGTTTTATAACTTGCAACATAATATAGAAAATCTATTATACAATGTTGAAATAGGGTTAGCTCTTGGAAATGGCCTTGAGGTCCCTCATGTATAGAAAGGTTAGCTAATCTCGAGCAGCCTTACAGATCCTTCCAATGGGAAGTTGATTAAAGGCCTAATGAATACATGATATGCTGGTATAATTGGAGTGAAATGACATAAAAAATGGGCTCTAATATTTCTAAGAACTTATCTTTTTTACGCTTGCTCATTTACTTCTGCACTCTTTTCAAATTATGCAAAGCTTATGTATATGTATCTTTCATCCCTGTACTCGGCACCTCGTGTACTTGACCTGCCTTGTTTCACATATTTTATAGGTTCAAAGATGGCTAGAAGTTTATGGGCTTGGTGATCTATGTAAGGTATACTTGGTGTAGGATCCCTAGTATACATGAGAAAATGGTAAAATTGTACTCTTGAATATGTAATGGAAAGCTTGTAATAAGACAATGTTGTTTAATATTTCTTGTTGAATATTGAGACTATTGTTTATGCCTTGATCTTGTTATTTGTTCATGTATGGTAAGAATTTCACGCTTCCGCATGTTGTCTTTGGTATTCATTTGGTTCATGGGACTGGGATTCTAGTTTTGTGACACTTTGTTTCTAAGTAACTGCCTTAAGGCATTTCTAGAGTTTGAGAGCATTGACCTTTATTTCCCATTCACCACATCCTCCCCATCCACATTTGGTCTTTGGTCTCTGGTTTCCACTCCCACAATGAAGGAATTAAGAAAAAACCATCTCTTGCTACTTCTTCCATGGTGTTTGTCACAATGAAGTGAGGAAGGGAAAAAATCCAATATCTTGCCTCGATTCCAGATTCCCCTATGATTTTTATAGAACTATTTTCTACTCCCCAATTTATTATGATCGCACGAGTTTTCTAATAGGTAAATGAATTTTTCACTATCTCACATTATTATTTATAGATATATAAATGAGGGCATAATGGTCTGTTGAAATGAATTTTATTTTAGTTTTTATAAAATATTAATGTTCTAACATTCATAAATAGATGTCGACAAGTTAGAATGCTCAAAAAAATGATTTGAATGAATTTTGTTTACATGATAGTTTTAGTTTTGCAATCTAGATCATTATTAAAAAAGTTAATTTTAGGATTTTGACCAATTAATGAAAATCAAAGCTAACTTTATTCAAAATATTATTAGTTGTTGTGAAACCCTAGTCTTGAACTCAAGGACTGACTATGGATATGTGTTCACTTTGGCCTTTTAGGAGCCTTTGACAGGTATGTGCATCTACTCTATTTCTGGTGGACATTATTATGACTTTAATCCTCATTTTTCTACATGAGGAATATCTTGTAGAAATGAATGTACATTCTTATCTAATGAAATCTATAGAAAGATTGTTTGCTATGAGCCTTTATCTATCTTTGGTTAATTAAATTGTAGAATTATTATTGGTAGGTCCTTTGACCTCAACTTGATACTAAATGGATGTTTTCATCCCCTCTTATTTAAGAAAATTTGTTTGATCTTTGGTTGGGAA
This sequence comes from Alisma plantago-aquatica, assembly GCA_963693085.1. Taxonomy (NCBI): domain Eukaryota; kingdom Viridiplantae; phylum Streptophyta; class Magnoliopsida; order Alismatales; family Alismataceae; genus Alisma; species Alisma plantago-aquatica. The sequence goes on along the minus strand of OY856413.1, from coordinate 235,025,304 downwards.
TCATGTGGTGACTTACTAGTATAAACTATTATGTGTGATGTTTTGTTATATAATAAATTCAAATACCTTATAATTTCTGTAGAGATGATATTTCTTGAAAATGATTTTGAAAGAGTTGATGTTTATCCTACTCTGCTAATAACATATGAGTTTTTTCTTCTTACCCTATACTATAGATAATATGTGTATTTTTTCTACTCAATCCATGTTATATAGGGCACATGTGTATTTTCTTACTCACCTCATATCTATGGGAGATGTGATATTTACTACGTACATGCTTTATAGTTTGTCACATGTAAACACATAGATGCTTGTATTTCATATTCATGTATCATGAATGACCTCTTTACTGATGTTATTTCTTATCAAACTAAATGCTGACATGAATATTATATTAAATGTAATTTCTTTTGAACTACTACAATTTCTTAACCCCTCTTTCTAGGAAACCTTCTACCTATTATATCTTTTTCCATTAAATGCTCAACTATTTATATTTGGTACATACTCAGTTTTTACTAATTCATTCTTCTCTTTTACTTCCTTCTTGTGAGTGTTGTTCCCAACCCATTCAAGAAATGAGTAGTCAGTGGATCAAGACCTTGGAGAAGCTGCTCAAGCTTAGTTGTTGAGAAGTTCAAAACTGGCCAGGATGCTAGTTGTTGCCCATCACTTTAGTTTATAATACCCTTTCCTTCTAGTTTGTCGTTGTGGACTAGTTGATGAGAAATGTTTAATGTTGTAGTAGTCTAGTTTAAATTCAACATTACAATGATCTATGTTATTAACCATACTTACTAAAAAATTGGCATGCACCCCTATATTTACAAATTTTATGGTGTGGTTGTTTGAATGGGGTTTTTGTATGTGTTTTCTCATAAGAAATAAGGAATGGATTCCCCCTTACGACCCACTTTGTACATTAACCATGCCTACAGATCCATGAGGCCCATCTCCTTACATGAGCAACAACTTGTTGTTGCTTTTGAGTCACTATGATAATGTTTTTTTGGTAGGCAGTTTGTCACCTCCTCACCATTGCACTAGCATTAGGCCCACCCTTATATCAACAAAATTCTAGAGCTTCTTATTAATCAAGTGCAAGACACCATGGGTGGTCTAGAAATTGGGCTGATGGGGAGCACCACCACAAATTCCTATAAGGATGTTGAAAAAGGCCAAGACATCCATCATGGATTTTCTCAACATCTTAGTGGTGAAGATAGTTTTATTTTCCTCACGCAACACATCCATGTGATTTATACTCTTCCATAACCCAAGTAATACCAAATATAAATCACATATTTTCCTTCCTATTACTAAATGAGGCAGATATCAATCCCTCAGTGGTAAATTAAGAGACGACTTTCACACCATCAAATATAAGTCTAATGACCCACACTTATTCCTAGCTTGATTCAAGCCCAATATCCATTCCAACTACTCTACTTTGATTAATTGATTTCTTTTAAATATTTATCATAGTTTTAGTGGTATTCTAAATTGCAATACAAAATGATTCATAGTCATCCTATTTTGCTAAGAAATGAAAGGTTACCAAGAACAAGGCTTTCCTATAAAATATCTACTAAAATTATCTAAACAGATAACAAAATTTTCATGCTTTCCTAATACAATAATTGACCTAAGACTTGAATTTCACCCAAATTCATTGAACGTATTTGGAAATTTAATTCCTTGAGCACCTTTGTCCCACATTATAAGTACTCATATTTTACTTCTCTCTTTATCTATGCCTCTCTCTTCATAGTTCCAGCATAGAACAAACTCCATTTATATTTAAACTCAATAATAAACTCTCATTTACATAAACAATTTCGAAATTATTAATTATGTATTTTGGTACTAATAGCTGTCCAATATATCTGGATAGATTCTATTATGTTTATAATATTAAGAACCTTACTTCTACCCAAATTATGTTCTTACACAATGGTTAAGGATTTAATGACAAATTAGTTACACTTGTGTCATTTATGTTCTTGTTCTCACCATATCACTTTATTCAGGAGACACTGATGACTTATGTTTTGTAAAACCCAAGTTACAAATTGGGATTGTTCATGAGTCCTAATCATCCAAATAAACTATATATTTCACTCAAATATACCATTTGGCCAAATTAATATTATAATCTCTCTAGGCCGTATTCTAGAGGTGTTATGTTATCACATGTAAGGTTCAAAAACTATCAATTAAGTTGGGATTGTCACAGTTTAATGATAAGAAATTAGCATTTGAAGTTTAATAAAAAATACCATTGTTTGTGCTTAGTTGGAAAAAACACATAAGTTATAGATAAATTGGCTTACTAGGGTGGAACCACGAAAATTCATATGAATTAAAGTGGAAAAGTAGTGAACTCATGACTTTATACATGCATAATAGTAGGTTACTATACATGACCAACAACCTTTGAATTTCATACAACCACATCCTAAAATCCACCTAAATCCACGTTTTCAATTAAAACTTCATTCAGTTTTAATATATTCAAATGGAATTAAGTAAAAATTGCATCATAAAGATTTCATTCACAAAAATTATATCACTCACTTGATGATGAACATAGGTTATACAATTCAAGAATGTGGGCTCCAACCATAGCTTAAAAATCTTTCTAAAGATGATTTTCTCTACCAAATCCTCAAGCAAGATGTCAAGATAACATAATGAAGAAGGAGAGAGGAATTGACATATGACACTATTGCTTGGAAATATGTAGAATTTCTACTAGAGGGTTTAGAGGAGATTTTAGAAATTATATAGATAGTTAACCAAAACTTTACCAAATTTATCTTCCTAACAACTAGGATCTTGTACTCTAGGTTGAAATCACCAAAATACTCAAAAGTCTCCTCCAATAACTTCTTCTCTAGGTAATTTGTAACTCCATAGAATAGTGATATAATAGGTTTACGGTCGTTACACGGGTTTTTATAAGAACTACAATTGTAAAAATTGCTTTATAAACCATTATATATATTTTTTATCTGGTCAAAGGTCTTAGATTATTGACTAAGACTTCACTCCATTGAAATCAATATGAACAAGACTTAGGCATCGATGCAAAGTTTTGCTAGCACGAGAAGTTGGAAACTAATGACATCAATGTTATCATCAATTTCAGAGAGACATACATTGATGGTGTAGGCAAACTCAAAAGATGACTAACACACCACAACCCTACATGTAAAACTTTCTGTTCAATTCAACCTTAGTTGTAGATTTAGAAGTGCATAGGTTTGAATATACCATTAACCAAAAAACTAGATGTTTAGTGAAAAGCTAGTCATCAAGTAAGCAATCAACATAGGGATCTAGCTCCTTGATTAGTTACGGTCTAAGTGCTCTAATAGCCAATTCACAAAATAGATTAACGTTTACTAGAGTTTATCTTGAAAGTAGTAATTTATAAGTTTTACTACTGACGATAGACATGACCTATATTTCTTAGATTAGAGCCAATTTGACCAGTATCAGATGAAAATAATAAATTTAGGAGACAAATATTTTCTCATAAAGTGACATATTTATGACTATTTATAGTAATTTCATTGATTCTTAAAAGGTATAATAAAATTAAATAGTTTTAATTTGAATATACTAAATTCAAACCAATGGGAACATCATAAATTGTATTTAAAATAAAGTTGGGTTTAATTAATGTTTAATGCCTAACACTATATCAATACCATCTCACATGGGAATTTTCTAAGTCTTTACTTCAATTTAAATGACTAGTTCTCTCTACATCGAAACTGATGAATACAAATGCTAAAGCTATCAAGATAATCTATGAGAATAAATATTATCTAGATAAAAATTAATTTATAGACAAGTAGACGGTGAAAACATAGTGATATGATGATATCATATAAACATATTAATTCACCAAATATTTTTGAAGTAAAAATACATTGATCATACTTATTTTGGGATGCGATTTAATCTTCCTACTAAAATTTTGTCTCCATAAAGCATTCAATGAGAGTTAAATAATGAAGACTTAATGTCAACTAGAAACTGATGGACTTACTGAGTCAGAGCCATGAACACTTAAATAAACACATTAGCTTTGTACTAGGAGAAAAATGAAAATTTCTTATTAGAATCCAATGAGGTTCAGGAGAAGCAACCTTGGCCGCAAACCACGTACAAAGATAGTCAATTAGATCATGGAAGATTTGGATTTGTTGATCTATTGCATGATGTGTAATGAAATGAGTTCTAATCCAACATTGTCAGATAAAACCAAGATATTTTATTAACATCTTCATTTTCATGAAACCTATTTTACCAATCACCATTTACTCTACATACACTTTTAAAGGCGTACTACAAATATCATAATATTTTCTTAAACACACATAATATTTGTAGCTAAAATGTTCAATATCCACCGTACCAAAATATTTTTAAGATCAAGGTTAGGTGTTCAAGATAAAATCCTTGACCAACTTAATTTAATCATCTAGGCCTATCATCACCACAAGACTTTTGACCCATGGTCAAAAATCCCACCGTCCTCTCACCACAACTCTCTACATTCCCACCCTTATCCTATCCACCTTTTTGTTTGAAAAAGGATTTCCTTGTCTCCATGATAAGCTCCTACACCAACTACCACTCTGAGTCCATCTGACTCCAAGGTGATGTGTCATACACCTACCATCCCCATCCTCCAATCCTCATACATTCTTCACCTCCCTCCAACCCTCTCCCCTGCATGTCTCCACTCCTTTCCTACTACCTCCATAAGAAATTGGTAGTTCCACTCCGACTAGTCCTTCCCTTTCCACCACCACAATGTCATGGTAGATGGAAGAATAACTGGAAGACTACCATTGGAGATTCACTAACATCCAATTTGAGCCTCTCATGTGACTATGTCTTGCATCATGTTTCCATTTAGATTGGTTTCCCAAGCCAGAACTTCATCCAATTTTTCCACATTTGAACTTTTTTGACAACAACCGACATAGTGAGATTATGTTTGACAAGCTACACTACACATTGGGACATCTTTGGGTGAGAAGATGAGATAGTCGAATTTAGAATTTGACATGGAATGGGATGGGCTCATCTCAACCTCAGAGCTATGCACCGTGATTGGGAAACCACACCTCGATGATGAGAGATTTGAGGTAGGTAAAATGCTATACAATCATATGGTAAATCCATTTTTCATATCTAAAATAGGTTACAATATCACATAATCACACATATAACTACAACCTTGTATTCACCCACGCATCATATCAAAATCTATTTATTTATGTATATTTGGTCACATGGTAAATCAAATATTATTCTTAAACAGTATGCTTTTGGCGTGTTATTTCCTTGAGGGGTATATTAATGCTTATTTCTAGGGATATGTAACAACCACATACTCAACATAGAAAGATCCCATTATATTACATTTTTTCATTAATTATGTATGATATTATTTTTTTAGAGTGGAAACAATTGCGAAGTATTTTATATGTGAATCAAATAAATAGACATACTAATACACATAAATTTGAACTTCCTGTGTAATCGGTATGCAAATAATATTTTAATCCTATTAGTTATGCTAAAATTATGTTTTTTCAAGATTAAATCCAGCCAATATTTATATCAGTTTGTGCACACAATATTTTTTTATGTGATTTCTGTTGTGATTGTCCTTCATATTCTTAACAAGGTAGACATGAAATGTACCGAACTAAATCATTTTTGCATTCAAGCTCTATGACTAACAATTATTCTTGGAAATTGTTCCAAGAACTCTTTTGAATATAAATGAATTCCTACCATTTGTCTTGTGTTAAACATTGACTTGTTGTTACAATTTTGATATTTGATGTTGGTGAGTAATATTTTCATTGGAATGAATCAATGAAAATTTAAAGTCTTTTTAGCTATTACAACTTGTCATATGTAATAATTTTTCTATTTATCCTATTCCATGACGACATAATTAAGTCACAAAGCGGAATAAATAAATATAGTTCATAAGGTGAAAAGAATTATAGATAGAACTAGATTGAAGTGATAGAAGTAATGCTAGATGAAGTTATTAAAGAAAAAAATTGTAGGAATTAAATTAGTGTATGCTAGAGGGTAAAGATGTATAGACTTTTATTCTAGTTGTAATACTTAAATGTGATCATTTCTGCATATGATTTTTTTTTGCTTGAAACAACTATTAAACAACATGACATGCCATATGATGTCTATCCTTATATATCAACAAAATTTTAGAGGACATGCCTTCTCTTTTTAGGATAAACTAGGTGTTCAAGTCATGCATTTTGAATGTAGACAATATAATTAAAGGTTGAATGTATTGTATTGATGTGTTGAACTCAATTTGTTGTCATTTTACGGATGATGAAACACTTATTATTTGTAATAGTTGAATGTTACAATTATTCAAATAAGATTGTATGAGAAGTATTATGGCACTCCTTCCTAATGGCCATGGTTTTTCCCTGGATGACAATGGGTTATCTGCTCAAGGCTTCTATGGTCATCAAGTTTTGGTGAGAGTATGTTGGGCATGAATTGGACCTGACCACCACCAATTGGTTAGGGATTCACAAGTATTGGTTAGGATTTGACCTTTCTCTATAACAAGTTTTGTCTCAAGATAGAAATTAAAAGACAAATACAATTTTATGCCACCCATAAAAGATAGACAATTTTGAAGAAAAAAAGTGAGTGGAAGGTAAGTTGTTTTCAAGTTAGTTGGAAAGAAACATGTTAAAAGATAACAGTAGAAAAAATTGATAAAAAGGCACAACTATAGAATATAGTCTATGAATTATTTATTTTATTGCCAAATAGTCCTTGCATTGCAGTTACATGCCAAAAAATCCTTGTACCCCTTATTATCTCTCCTTGGTGAGCTGTGTGAAATAAGGTGCATTTTGTCTCAAGGTGTAAACATATGCCTCACACTCTTTAGAAGATGAAGTATTTGATGGTGAAGAATATACTTTACCATTCTTTGTCTATCTAATGGTCAGATCAAACCATTAACATGGCAAATCAGCTTGACCCAACCTGCTTTGAGTATACGAATACCCATATCAACTGCATCTCTTTACTGATTAAGTGTGCATCACATTAAGACCAACTATTTGTCTTTAGTATGTCACTTTGAATATAAGTCAATAGTGTACCTTTTATAATGAGTGAAACATGATGCATGTTCCTACTTTTGTAGTTGGAAATTTTAATCTGGTGTAAGATAAGTATTCAAAGATGTCTGAATTAAACATGGTGAAATGAAGATACATCATTTATGTAATATACTCAAAGTACACCCATTATACAATTCACATTGACTGTACAAACACTTTACCCTAAATAGGAAAACTTAAAAGATACATAGGTTGATGTATTACAATTACATGTAATGTTTTCAACCAAACACAGTTATAGAAATGAATAAATAGATACTTACACCTCACACATTACATAATTAGTAGAATACGGGTAGTGATAGAAACTTCATGAACAAAGGAATGATCTAGGAAAATATAGGACTCATTTTTACAGATACCAACATCATTGCCTTGATACAAAAGTGTATGAATAGAATGCTAAAGTACAACTCGACTTGTTGAATGCCATATGGTGTAAGGACATTTCTAATAATATGGAAATTTCTCTATGAGGGTTGATACTTGAACATTTTCATCAAGATTAAAACCCTTGTCTATGGATTTAGACACAAAATTTAAGCAGGAATATTTTTTATCAACCATATTATAGTTAAGTCATTTGACAAATACATAACACTCAAGAACAATGTCATCTAGGCCAAATAAGAGTCTAAAGCGTTTCAGAGTTCAAAGAAAGTTGAGATTTTGTGGTAGATAATATAGAGTTCATCAGAAAAAATTGAAAGAATTTTGCCCTGACATAGATAGTCAGTTTCTTTTAAAACACGAATGGGGATAAGAGATAAAGGTTTAGCAGGAGGGAGATTCGCAGATCCAAGAACAAAGTTGGAAGGTTGTGGATCAGGCACAATATAAACATGTTATTCCTTTGGTAAGGTGGAAGAAATGAAACCTAGAGAGGTTAGCCAAAGCACATTTTCTGTTTCCAACAATGGAAGTACAAACCAAAAAACTGGTTATGTTGGAGAAACTCAACTTCATTTTCAAATACATATTAAAGAAACCTCAAATTAGCTTGACCCCATATCCTTTGAGTATACTTGTACCCATTCAAAGTGGTTCTCTTTACTAATTAAGTATGCATCAGGCTAAGATCAATTACTTGTTTGTAATATGTCAATGTGAATGATAAGTTATAAGTGCACCTTTTCTAATGAGAAATATGATGCATGTGTGAAAATTTTGAACTACAAAAAAATAGGTATTCAAAGATGTCCAAATCAAACCTGGTCAAATCAAGCTAGCAAATTAATGTGATATCCTCAAAGGACACCCAATATATCAATCACATTATTTTTACAAACACTTCACCTTGAATTGGAAAACTTTAATGGCATTAGTCCACTATATTGAAATTGCATGCACTGCTTTAAATCCATGTTAGTAATGTTCAACTAATAGAGACCTACACATCACACAATACATAGTAGAATACAAGTAGTGATAGACACATAATGAGCAAAGTAATGATCTAAAACTCAAATGGGTAGATGGGCATTCTATTGTCACGGTAGAAAAAGCCAAAATACATTTTAGTTAACTTGCTTGTCTTCTTATTCTCATTGAATAGGGTGATGATGTATGTTTCTAGCATCTTCGGTCTCCCCTACTGGCTTTTTTCAACATGATTGATAATGTTCCAATTGTACGACTAAATCTAGATTTAGTAATCATTTATCGACCAAACTAACCAATATCCATTTTCCCTCTCCACTACTCTATTACATTGAGGATGGAATCAAGTCGTGGTTTTATGTGTATGGCTTCGGTCCTCATAGAATTTGTTAACTACATTACAAGTGTATTCACCACCTCTATCAAATATGATTTTCTTAATTTATTCTTCTATTTTTTCTCTACTTAGGTTCCATAGATTTTGGACTTTTCTAATTACTCATCTTTTATTTAAAATAGATAAAAGACTGAAACTTAGAAATTCATCTATAGAAGTCACAAAGTATCTCATACCATCACATGTAAGCACACTAATTGAATCAAAAACATCAGTATGAACCAGTTCAACCAAAGAAGAATTTCAATCTACTAATTTGAATGCTTCTTATGAACATTAGCTTGTACATCAATTTGTAATCTATGAGAAACATCAATTTGAATCTTGGAAATAAGTTCTAAGTTAATCATATGTTTCATAAACTTCTATTTACATGTCTAATATGTGGATGCCAAACATCACTAGTTTCAAAAATTAAAATAGTAGACAATATTCTTTGATGCATTATATGGAATAAAACATAATTTTATAAGGCCACTATATGTGTACTCTATACCAATATAGGAACTGTTCTTAAAAATAATAGTGTGGTTGCATTGATACAACAAGGTATGACTAAAATGTTAAAGTATAACTTGAATTATCAAATTTTTAAGTAAAGAAGGAACATGCTGAGCATCATATCGTCTCAGGACGTATCTATATGTGATCTTTATATCAACACGTCCAAAGGTCACAGTTGGTATCATAGATGAATCCTCTCTCAATTTGATCACTTGGTCAAATTTAGTTTGGTAGGAAGAAAAGAGGGATTGGTCTAAGCATATTTTGAAAGTGGCACCAGAATGCATGTACCAATCAAAAGATTTATCAACAAAAAAGATAATAAGATTTTCTAACCTATCCACAAAAGAGGAAGAAACTAACCTCACAATGATCATATTATCTTTAGGATTCCAAGGAGCCTGGTCATTCTACTTTACAAAGCTATTGCAATATCCATACACATTCACTAAATGGCCTAGTCTTTCACAAACAAAGAAGACACATTTTTTTCTTTAATTAGTATTGTAAGTATACTGATTTTAGTACTTGCAACCCATAAAGGATTGTTTTATATTTTTTATTCAAAGTAGAGTGGTTGGGCGTCTTCTTAGATTTATCTCTTAACACTAGATTAACTACATAATTAGACCTTTTGTCTTGTTCTTTGTGCCCATTTGGACTTTGTAGGGATTTGTCTAAGGATGCTATGGACATATTCCCTTCTCTATGTATAAATATTTTAATGAAATCCTTCTAAGAAGATGGAAATATCTCTATGATGGCTTCTATTTGAACATTTTCATCACAATTATAACCCTTGGAAATGGATTTAGACACAAGATTTTAGTATTCTAGACCTTAAGAAAAATATTTTAACATCAAACATATTATTGTAAGTCATTCAATAAATACATAACACTGAAGACCAATATCTTCTAGACGAAACTCAAAGTATAAAGCCTTTCAAAGTTCAAAAGTAGTTGGATTTTGTAGTAGATATTATAGAGTTCATTAGAAAAGATTGAAAGGATCCTTACATTATATATATTCAATTTCTTTTGAGATGGGAGTGGGGATGACAAATGAAGGTTTAGGAGGTGGGAGATTCCCATATCTACAAACAAAGTTAAAAGGTTGTAGATCAGACACAATAGGAACATGTTCTTCCTTTGGTAAGGTGAGAGAAAAGACACCCAGAGCGGTCAACCAAAAACACATTTTTTATTGCAAATGGTGAAAGTGCAAACCATAATATTGGTCACCTTAGTGAGACTCAACACCACATTCAAATCAATATTAAACAAACCACAAATCAGCTTAACCCCATTTGTTTTGAGTACATGAGTACCTATTCAAAGTGGATCTCTTTACTAATTTACTATGCACCACATTGAGACCAAATTACTTTTCTATAATCTATCAATGTGAATGATAAGCTATTAGTGCACCATTACTCATGAAAATATGATGCACGTGACTACTTTGATAGTTGGCAATTTTGAACTATTACAACTTATGTATTCAAATATGTCCAAATTAGATCTGGTTAGATCAAGCTAGGACATTAATGTTATATCCTCCAAGGATGCTCATTATACCAAACACATTGACTGTACAAATACTATACCTTGAATATGATAACTTCAAAGGCATTCAGGTCACTGTACTCACAAATGCATGCAATGATTTAAACTAATTAGAGTAACATAAATGAACTAGTAGAGACCAATACCTCACACATTACATAATAGAATACAATTAGTGATAGAAACTTAATGAGTAATAAAATGATCTGAAACTCAAATGGGTAGGCGGGAATTTAGAAGTCGGGGTAGAATAGGCCAAAAAACTTTTTAGTTACCTTACCTATCTTACTATTCTCATTGAACATGATGATGATGTATGTTTCCAACAGCCTCAGTCTCCTCTACGTACCTTTCTCAACATGATTGATGATATTCCAATTGTATGAATAAATCCAGATTTAGGTACTTATTGATTGAAAAACCCAATCAATATCCTATTTTTTGTCTCGACTGCTCCATTAAATTGAGGAATATATGAGGTAGTGGTTTTATTTCTATGGTCTTGGTCACCAATAAAAAATCGCAAAAAATTCATGGGCACTCATTATCCATTTAGATGGACCAAAGATTAAGTGGCCCAATAGGGAAATCCCATGTGGCTTGGGTCCCTAAGAACACTCACAGTCAAAACAAAAAAAGAAGTAAATCCTCATCGGCCCATTAAGTGCATAACAAAGCCAAAACAAAGGGGAGGGCTAGATTGTAAAACCATCAGCCTTCGTCTTCTTCATTCAACTACGTGAGAAAAGAAAAACATCGAGCTTTGCACAACTCAATCTGTGATATCCAACCTTAGTCTCTTCTACAATCAAGAACCCAAGGTTCATCCCTTCACCTTCCTCTCTCTCTCAACTGACCTCGTTGATCCTAGGTAGAGGTCACGAGTCATCAGTGAAGACTCAGGTTACTCACTGTCAGGATCGGCTAAGAAAGACGATCACAAAAACAATGGAGCTGAAAAAAAATGTAAATCAACACTCAGGGCAAATTCATTGAGTCCCAGTGGAGTCAAACAAATAAAAGACAACCCAAAATGTGGACCACAGATCTTAAAAGTATAGTCACCACCTCTATCAAATGTCATTTTGTTAATAATTATTTTCTTTTCATTGTTTCTCTATTTGGGTTCCATATATTTTGGGCTTTTCTAATTGTTCATCTCCTATTTTAATTACATAAAAAGACTCAAATTTTAAGAAATCATCTATGTAAGTCACAAAATATCTCATACCATCAATGGTAAGCACACTTTTTAAATAAAAAATGTCAATATGAATCAAAATAAAGCAGAAACGAATTTTAATCTATAGATTTGAATGCTTCTAATGAACATTAGCTCGAACACAAAATCGGCATACACGAGAAACAATAACTTGAGTCTTGGAAATAAGTTCTAATTTAATCATATGTTTAATCATATTTTTATTCATGATTTATATGTGCATGTAAAACATCACTAATTTCAAAAATTAAAATAGTAGATGATATTTAATTTAGACAAGGTGCATTATATGAAATAAAAGATAATTTTATAAGGCCACTATAGGCATACCTATAATACCCTAACTTTTTTTCATATAATCCTAAATTAGGAAACCCTAATTTCAAATATCAAATTCTGATGCTTCATATAAAACCCATTCATATGTAGACACCCAATTATAACTCCCAAATCATATTCAGGGATAATTTTACATTAAGAAACTTAGTTGAAACTAAATTTCATCAAAGTTAACCCTAATAAGAAAATTAGTAGTGTATATGGGGTTAACAAAAATCTTGATCCTTTTAATAATAATATTTTGACCTAACAAATTTATGTGAACCTGAAACAATGATTTATAGCTTTCCTCAAAATACCAATATCTAATTTTTTTTAAATGGTCATGGATAATTAAATTAAGATTTAGCTTATAAAGGAAATAACATATAATAGGAAGTCTCAAAACTAGAAACTAACTTAACATTCGGGATCCTTGTTCCAAAATTAGTTAATAGTCAAATTTTGATTATGTTTGAACTCTAGTTGATGACTCAATTTGAATGAGAAATAAAACAAACCGGTTATTTAAGTCTACTAAACAAACCTAATCCTAATCTAGCTGGGCTTTGGTCGATGCAGTTTATTAAGTGTCACACAGCTTAGTGGGAGCTTCACCAGGCTGAATTTGGACCTTGGCTTGTCCGTGAGAGTCACCTCTCCGGCCCAAGTCCTTGAGCCAGAGGGAATCCACAATACATTGGATCCCAACCATGTACTCTCTCGCTTCCTTCTCTTCATGATACTGAGAATTTATCTCCTTCAAGTTCGCCTTGTTTTCATGACTTGTTTGAGCCCAAGTTTAGGATCTTTTCAAGCCCTAGGATCCCCAGAATCTCAGATCTATTAGGATTTCCCCTATTTTCCAGAATGGTTGGGAATCTTAGTCACCACATCCCATCACACCTTCATATAATGCCTCCAAAATGATGGACGGACACACCGAAACAAAACCTCATTGTTATTATTCATTATTGCACTACTACAATTGTCATCCATAATCCATATTTTATTTTCCTTTGTTGTGGGTCCTTCTCAGGCCGTCTGAATGCTGCGAGCCCAGAGAAAGCTGCCCGAGTATCACCTAAGAGTGGAGGACCCTTTTCTGGTGTTCAATTTTCCTCGAGTTTCATGTATCAACTTTTCCCTCTTTTGTACCTATTTCCTGAATCTGTGAACCCTCAGTGCTATTATGCTCTTTGAGCCATGCTTTGGGTTGTATTTTGCTTGTTTTGCCTCGCTTGGAATCAATGAATTTGCCTTGAGTGTTGAGTTACATTTTTTATCGCCTCCTTTCTTTTTGTGATCGTCTTTCACTGCAAGTTATGGAGGCAAGTAACATGGGTCTTCACCGACGACTCACAACCTCCATTTGGATCAAAGAGGTAGGTTGAAAGAGAGGAAGGTGAAGGTCTCAACCTTGGGTTCTTGTTTACAGAAGAGATCAAGGTTGGATATCATAGAATGAGATGTGTAAAGCTCAATGTTTTTTCTTTTCTTGTGTAGTTTAACGAAGAAGATGAAGGCCAATGAGTTTACAATCTAGCCCTCCTCTATGTTTTGGCTTTTTTATGCACTTGATGGACATTATGGGGATTTATTGATTTGTTTGTTTTGAGCATGAGTGTTCTTGGGGACCCAGGACACATGGGATTTCCCTATTGGGCCACTTAATCTTTGCTCCATCTAAGTGGATAATGAGTACACATTGATTTTTTGAGATTTTTGATTGGTCAATTCTTCCAAAATTCATAGTAACTAAACCATTGGTCAGAAAATTACGTGCAAATATGCTTTAAAAAGGATTTTTCACGATCTAGGTTATGGACTATGTTTTGAAACATGTCTTGTCTCCATTTTCCCTTAACTCATAAACGAACCCTAAAGCATGAGAAATCAAGTTGAATATAAATGATTAATTATGATAATTGTTCCTATAGGGTGACTAAGGTTTCACCAATGTCAAAGGAGTGATTCGGATTTTCTCCATTCTTTGTAAGTTGTCCATGCACTTTGAACATAATTATTGGATGCTTATACATTATTATGCACAATATACATGTTATAATGTCAATGTATCATTCATTCTATATTTTTACTGATTAAAGTTAAAAATTGATGGATAAATGAAATATTTTTTACTATTTATCTCTAAGAATCATCATATCACATTATATTCATATTTAAGAACAAGAGAAAAGAGTATTCGACAGTAAAGAGCAAAGATCCTCGTCATGGGCTTTCCTAGCATATAATGTACTTCTATAGAAATCATGGTCTTTCCTAGCATACGATGCACTTTGGTGAAAATCATGGGCTTTATAGCATAAGAGCACTTTGGTGCACAGAGAAGAGGCACTTCGGTGCAAAATGTGAGTATTCTTATATAAGTCAAATAAAAGAAAATGATAAAATGCATAGTTAATTTTCATGATGTTAAATGTTTTCTTATCAAAGTATATGTTATTTCAATTTTATAATATGTTCAATTCCACTTACAAACTATTTTATGCATGCTGGGGTTGTGATGCTCATAGGAAAGGAGCAACATCAAGGATAAAGCTATCTATGGACCAGCCAAAAAAGGAGCTCAAGGATACCTAAAATAAGACCTGGTAGGGTGCCAACTATCAATAGATTAGATTTTCCTTTATGTTAGTGAGACATGTGTTTTAGTTTAGAGTGTGAGTTTTATGTTTTGAGTTGAGATATGATAAAATATGCAATGTATCGTGTGTTGGATTATCAAACTTTATAGTTATGCAATGATTATCATGTATGTGGCTTTCCCAATAAGATTATGCTTCCTCTCAATGAATTGTAAGTTTAAGAAAATTGGGATGTTACAATATGGTATCACAGGTAAAAATATAGTTGGCCACTTGGCTTTTTTCCAAATCTCATGTAGTTTATGTTCCCTTTTGTAGATGCCTCCCAAGAGAAAATTAGATAAGGGCAAGAATCATGTAGATGGAGAGGGAATATCTTCCATTGAGGGGAGTGATCATAGTGCTTCTGAAGGGGCTAACCCTAATAGTAACCCTCATGCACTTCTATAAGTGATCATTAAGGCTCTTACTAATTCCCTTATTGGTCAGCACAAAGAGCACATCAACTGAGGAACCAGGAGTTGACCTTAGGAAACTTCTTGAAGATTAAGCCAAAAACCTTCTCTAGAGAAGCTGAGATTGATGTCGTTGGTTGTGCTGAAGAGTGGCTACTCAATGTTGAGCACTATTTTAATGATCTAGGAAGTCCCAAACCTTATAAAGTTTGCTTTAGGACCCACATGTTGAAGAGTGCATCCCACACTTGGTGGAAGAACTTCACTAGTGCATGAGGACCCAATGCTAAACTGTTGACCTAGGAGGAGTTCACCACTGTCTTATGAAACCATTACATTTTGAAAGCTATGATCAAGAAGAAGGAGATGGAGTTCAAGCACCTAAAGCATTACCACACAACTATTAGCTAGTATGCAATGAAGTTCCATCTGCTGCAGAAGTATGAGTATGGTTTAGATGAGACATGTCTAGTAAAGAAGTTCATGCTTGGCCTCAAACCTGATTTGGGCTATGCTTTGACTGAACGTGGCATCAAGGAAGTACAGGAGGACCACCCTGGATGATAATGTAAGAATGGGGGATCCTGAGGAGGCAAGAAAGAGCACAACAGCCATAATGACAAGAAGAGAAAAGTACAAGAGGAAGCCACTCCAAACCCTCATGCAAAGACTCAGTGCACCAAGTGTAATAGATATTATATAGGAGAATGTAGATATGGAACTGGAGTTTGTTACTATTATTGAGGAGCTGGCCATATCAGATCCAATTGCCCAAAGATCCAATAGAAAAAAGATTCCCAAGTCAACCAAGAGCCTAAGGATAAAAGACAAGCTAGGATCTACACCATGGTGGATGATAATGAAGATGATGAGAATGAACAATGTAAGATTAAGTTATGAAGTCCCTTTAGTACCTTTGGATGGACTATAGTTATGGTAACCCTTTCCCTATAAGAATGTGTATGATTTCATGATAATTATAAGATGTTAGAGTTTTCATGTTAAGGATAAGGAAAACCCAAAGGTGGGTAGACTAGTAGATTTTTGAGGATGAAATTTATTTAAGGAGGGTATAATTGTAACACCCTAACTTTTTTTTTCAAATAATCCTATATTAGGATTCCCTAATTCCAGATGGATTCTACATATAAAACCCATTGAAAATTAGAGACCCAACTATAACTCCCAAATAATATTCAATGATAATTTTACATTATCAAACTTAATAGAAATTAAATTCCATCAACCCTAATTAGAACATTAGTAGTATATAGGGGGTTAAAAGTAAAATTGATCATTTTAATAGTAATATTTTGACCTAACAATTTTTATGTGAAATTGAAGCAATGATATATAGTTTTTCTAAAAATATCAACTTCTAAATATTTTTAGATAGTACTGGATAAAAAATAATATTTAACTTATAAAGGAAATAACATATAATAGGAAGTCTCAAAAATGGAAACTAACTTCATTTTCGGGATCCTTGTACCAATATTAGTTACCATTCCAATTTTGATTGGGTTTGCACTCTCATTGATGACCCAATTTGAATGAGAAAAAATAAACCAATTATTTATGTTTACTAAATAAACCTAATCCTAATATAGATGGACTTTGGTCCAGGTAGTTTATTAAGTGTCATGCAACTTAGTGGGAGCCGCACTGGGTTGGATTTAGACCTTGGCCTCTCTGTGAGGTCACCTCTCTTGCCTGAGTCCCTGAGCCAGAGGGACTCCACACTATGTTGGATCCCGTCTCTATCCTCTCTCCCTCCCTTCTCAAACTAATCTTGGGAATTTATCTCCTTTTGTTCACCTCATTTTCACGACTCTTTTGAGCCCAAGTTTGCTATATTTTTGAGCCCTAGGATCCCTGGACTATCACAGCCATTCGAATTTTCCTATTTCCCAACATGATCGGGAGTCTTGGTCACAACAGACCATCACACCTACATATAGTGCCTCCAAAACGATGGTCGGACATGTAGAAACAAAACCTCATTATTTTTTTTGCCCTATTGCACTGCCACATCCATCATACCTTCTCCATCTTGCTTTTTCCTTTACCGTCACTCCTTCTCAGGCTATCTGAACTCGGCTAGTCCAGAGGAAGCTACTGCGAGATCACCCAAGAATCTAAGACCCTTTTTCGATGTTCAATTTTCCTCAAGTTGTAGGTATCAACTTTTCCCTCTTTTGTACATGTTTCCTAAATTTCTGAACCCTCGATGGAACATGATATCACTCGCATTACAGGAAAATTGAGTACATGATGTGGTTTAATTAGATTTCCATCTCATTTTGGGGTGGAAGGTTAGTGCACGCATCATTTCACCCAATTTGAGGCATTAGGGCATTTCTAATGTGCATTTGCATCATTTAGGACATTTTTGTTTTATGCATGATTGAATTTGTACAATACTTCCAAGTTCTTCCATGAACCACCCATTTCCATCCACCCGTTGCTCGGATTGGTAGGTCACCGTGAATTTCTCCTCACTAATGATTATCAGGAGAACTGCTTCCATGTAGATGGTAGTTAGGGCGAGCAATGTAGTGTAGGCGATCACAAGATGCACCAATGCTAAATCGACGAGTTTTATTATGTTAACTGCCTTATGTGATAGTGTTCATCAGTTTTAAGGATAATTTCTCTTATGGATGATTATTGTCGCCTTTAGGGTAATTACTGTTCTGTGGTTAGAGAAGGCCGGTTTGAGAATGTTCAGTGGGAGTCACATGGGATGTTGGGTTGGTGTGTTGATTTTTAGTTGACATCTGCAATTCTATTCTAAGGATTAGTTGCTCGAGGGCGAGCAATGTCTAAGCTTAGGGGAGTTTGATGCGATGATTTTGAGTCGCATTTATAGACCTTTTTCATATGTTTTTTATGCTCTAATTAGTCATTTTTATGGATAATATTGCATAATTCACTCATTTCGGTCTTTGCCATCATTTTATGTCAAATCCCCTTAGTTGTATCATTTGAGCATTATTTATCATATTATCATAATTTGTGTGGATTTAATTGGTATTGTTTTGGAATTTCAGGAAAAACAAGTATCTGCTTTCGTCGATACCATCGACGGAAGTCGATACCATCGACGGAAGTCGATACCATCGACCAAGCCACAGGTTTCCAGCCGAGAGGAGCAGCATAGAGTCGATACCATCGACACACAAGTCGATGGCATCGAGATCCCTTCAGGTTGCTGGCGAGGAATCCGTCGATACCATCGACTCAAGTCGATGCCATCGACACGTTGAGGCTACAGCGTCGCTAAACGACAACAACCGACGCTAAAGAGAGTCGATACCATCGACCTTAGTCGATGGTATCGAGATGACACAGGTACTCAGACGAGAAGAAAAGAAGGCTTCCGCTAATACGCTGGGTCGATACCATCGACCCGCGTCGATGGTATTGACGCCGACAGATATGCGTTGGATTCGTTTTGATCTCAATCAGACGGCTGGAGTTATTTGACGACCTAATTAGGGACTTATACCTAATGATGGCCGCCGACACGAGGGGGGATCGAATTTTGTCATTGCACGAGTGCCGAGGAAGGGGAGAAAGGAGAACGGAGGCCAGAAGCTCATCCCTGTCGATCCGGACGCTACCGAAGACGAATTTCACCACCGAGAGGCAGGAAAGCTCATGTTCTACGCAAAGGATCCACCGGTTCTTCTCCGTTCAGGGGTTTTCCCACTTAATTCACATTTTTCTTATGGATTCCCCTATTTCTACCATGTATTTGTGCAAGATGAACATGCGAGGCTAAAACCCTCCATCTTTAGGACCGGGAGTAGCCCGGGAATGCATTGTATGACGATTTTATATTAATAATTCATATTTTCTCTCTTAAATCCGTGGTATAGTTTCGTTTTCTCCATGTATTGTTATGCTTGATCACCATAATAATAACTTAATGCCCTTAATCACTTCGACAGAAGGATTAACGGTTGAAAAGAGACGAAACCTACATTAATCGATAAATCCCTTGACAAAGGAGGTGTAAAATTAATGGTGGAAACTGAGAGATCGTTCGTAATGCGCTTAGTTTAGGGGAATGATTACTACGACGGTGGAATCAACCTAAACCTAAGTAGTGAATTACACCACGACAGTGGGTAATTCTATTTTCAGGCCACTACCCGGATAGAGAGAGAAGAGTGAGGAATTATATAAAACCTAATACAATGTTGACCCGCGGTGAAACCGCAATCCTAAAGATACCCTTTTGAATTGATTAAATTAACCTTTAATTGATTGTTTTCTTTGTTTCATTTTATTTTCTTTTAATTTCGACAAAAAACCTTACTTTGTCATCCGGCCTAGCTGATTGCAATTAGTTAGTAAGAGTCTCCAATAATTCACGTATCCCTGTGTTCGACTCGGGCCTCACAAAGGCCTATATTACTCGACGCGTATACTTGCGTTTTAGCGCGTAGTAAAATACACGTCAATGAACAATTAGAGAATTCCATAATTTATGGAACCCGAATGGTGAAATAATTAGAAGAAGAAAAATTATGAAAAGAATGATATTTGATAGAGGTGGAGAATAAACTTGTAATGAAGTTAATTAATTCTATGAGAAACTAGGCCATATATATATTTGTTACATCATATAATCCTCAATTTAATAGAGTATCTAAGAGGAAACATAGGATATCGGTTGGCTCAGTCAATCAATGATTACCCAAATCTAGATTTAGGCATATAATTGGAACATCATCGATTATGTTGAGAACGGTGTGTAGAGGAGATCGGGGTTGCAAAAATGTACATCATCATCATGTTAATGAGAATAAACAATAGGAAAGGTAACCCATAAGTATTTTGGCCTTTTCTACTCGTAACCGAATGATTGTGTACCTTGTTCAACATAAAGTGTTTATACAGTCAATGTGATTAGTATAATGGTCATCCTTTGAGGATATCACATTAATGTCCTTGCTTGATCTAACCAAAGCTAACTTGGATATCTTTAAATACCTAAGTCTTAGAAGTTCAAAATTTCCAACTGCCAAAGTAGGAACATGAATCATATTTCTAATTTGAAAAGGTGCATTAATAACTTATCATTCACATTAACATATCATGAAAAGATAAATGGTCTCAATGTGATGCATATTCAATTATCAAAGAGATCCAATTTAGATAGGTTTCCTTGTACTCAAAGCATACAGAGTCAATATAATGTGTGGTTTGTTTAATATGGATTTTAATGTTATGTTGAGTGTCTCTGATGTAACTAAATTTCTGGTCTACACTTTCACCATTGGCAAGAGAATATGTGTTTTTGGCTATCTTAACTTGGCCTCATTTCTAGAACCTTACCAAAGGAATAACATGTTCCTATTTTTTGTGATCAACAGCCTTCCAACTTTGTTCCTATATTTGAGAATATCCACCTCCAAAACCTTCATTTGTCATCCTCAGTCTAGTCTTAAAGGAAACTGACTATATATATCATGGCAGGATTCTTTCAACCTTTTCCTATAAACTCTATAATATCCACCACAAAATCTCAAATGATTTTGAACTTCGAAAGACGTTAGACTCCAAGTTTGATCTAGAAGATATTGTTCTTGAGTGTTATGTATTTTTCAAATGAATTAACTATAATATGGTTGATGATAAAAATGTTTCAGTGTAAGGTCTCGAATACCATAATCTTGTATCTAAATCCATAGCCAAGGGTTATAACCCTGATAAAAACATTCAAGTAGCAGCCATCATAGAAAAACATCCATATTATGAGAAGATTTTACTAAAATACTTATACAAATAGAAGGATATATGTCTATTTCATCCTTATACAAATCCCTAAAAAATGAGAATAGTTGTAATGACCCCACCCCTCGACAACACCCAATTGAGGAAGGTCAAGAAGCTACAGTCGTTATCCCAAACAGGACCATATGATTTTGCAGATAATCAAGAATAATTAATAAATTCTACCACAACTAATCTTTAAGTAAGTTAACAAAATTTCTTTCCACATACCTTTCAAAAATAAGGTTTCAGAAATTTACCCAAGGAGACAACTAACTGACTATATTCATCCAAACATTATTTAGCCTTATTCTGTTTCAATGTCACCTTTTATTGAACATCCACTTTCCATTAAGCTTGTAGATGTATCTGCATATCTATACTACTATAAAAAGAGCGAGTTTGATGCTGCGCTCTCCTTGATTCATTCTCTTCTCTCCTTTTTCAAGGAATTTTGCTCCTACAAATATTTATTCCCACACTCTCCTATTAAATTTTATTATCTTTAATTATGTATTTCTCTCTCCATCCCATGGAAACAGTTCCTTGATTCTCTCCTTTCAAACAACCAACACAAATATCTTTTACCGTAGGGGCCCTTTCACAGACGAGTTCTCTCCCCGCACATTTCCAACAAATTTTATATATCATGTGCATGTGCATGTGTGCCTTCACTAGTTACCCTAAAATGTCGAGAAATAAAATGTCAGTCATTATAACAAATTATACTGGTATACAGGGGAAACCAAAAGTTTGCATATATTTTTAATAACATAACCACAACAATTATTTGTTACAAAACAAAATTTACATTTTCTTCATAACTTCAAAACCATTTTTACCTAACCTCTGGTATACCCTCTCCTAGAGTTTTGTCCCTATAGTGGAAAAAAGGCCACCTTCTCAATCTAAAGCCCAAGTGTCGTCTTCCCAATTTGGGCCTGACCTCAGTTGACCTTCCCAATTTGGGGCCTGGTCTAATCTCATAGGACCTTCCCAATCTGGGGACTAGTATGACCTTATATGACCTTCCCAACCTGGGTCCTGGTCTTTTAGTCATCACCATGAATTTACTCATCCTTTCATTCATAATTCCCATAGGTAGTGTGTGGGTTCGAGCAAGTTATAATCTTTATAAGGTGATAGTAACAGTCACTTTATAGATTGTAGGAATTAAAGTTCATCCAAGCATTTAACTTCAAGCAATCAGAAGAAACTAGGAAATCACCATGCAACTAGAGTGATTAGCCATAATTGTAACCACATACCTGATTTGGCAGTCTCAAAATCAAGCAAGATAGCTAATCCAATCAAGAAGTCCAATCAACCAAGCTAAGCAATAAATCAAGCAACTTGATCCTATAAAGTATTTATAACACCTAATTGTAATAATCACATCCAAACATCTTTAATTGACTTAGGATTCCATTCTAAGGTTTCTAAGCCTTATTAGGGTTTCCTTAGGGTTTCTTGGTCTCCAAATTTGTACTTTCCAATTTTACCCTTTTTAGGTCAACAAACCCTAGAAGCACTTTTCTACTCATTAAAACCCTAATTACTGAAATTATCCAAATTAAGGGTCTTCATCCACAAGTTAGTTCAACAACATCATTTTCAGACCTTCTTGATTGATTTCCATATTTAAATCCATTAAACAACATAATTATCAAAACTAGGGTTGCTAAGTCCAGTAATGCACTTTTATAATCATGAAACCCTAATTGAGAAAATTATGAGCAAATATCATCCAATTAGATCTAATCCATCCTTTTTATGTCAAAAGGCTAAAATTTTATCAAAATTGTCAGGGAACATCATTAGATCCATTAATATTAGGTTTTTTAATTAATTAAAATTATTAAAGAAATCATCTTTATGCATTTTTAAACTAGAAGCAAAACTTGGCTTTGAATATATTTGTATTGAATTCCTTGCATTCTCCCACTTATGTTTCATATATTATATGCTATCATTGGACCATCCTACTAATTACTATAATTTTTGCCAGAAATATTTACTTGGACCAATTGGCAACTGACACATCAGCAAAATTGTATTATTTCCTTTTTGTCACATAGGTTGTCTCTGACTAATGGCCTGAATCCATCTCAGCTCTGTGCTCCTCGCGAGCGGTCCCCTTAAACAACAAGAAAAGATGATGCTACTCCTTAATTTAGAGCACGTGTCGAGGGACAGTTGTGTCATTTGACTCTATACCAACTTCCTCCTCCCAATCTCGTGAGCCAGTGCTCCATGGCTCCAGGCCACGGTCAACGCAGAGGTTTACTTGGAGCTACAGGGCGTAGGAGAGTTATCTCAAGGTGTTAGATCCCTCACCAGACCTCGCTGAACTCACACATACCCTCAATCCCTCGGAGGCGGCTCATACGGGAGGGGCGAGAAGGAATCTCATCAGTGGGGTAGAGAACAAAGAGGGGGAAGAATAGAGATCGGGTGGTGGAATTGGAGCCTAGTATTGAAACCATCATTTTGGTGGAATCTCACGATCACTGGAGTGCCCTTGCATTGGGTGAATAGGCCATATATATAGTCGTGGGGTCAATGTAGCCGACTAGGAAATTGTGAATTGGGAGAATCGTCTATAGATCCCCAAACTAGGTAAAACCTAGGGTAGGTGGGTGTGTTTCTTGCTCCCAAATCCATTGGTCCGATTTCTAAGTATGCTCATCCATCCTTTTGTGAGAAACTTGATTTGGAAAACTCGGTCTAACTGCTCCTCTTTCCTGTTCTAGCGAGAGCTAGGGGACGATTTGTCCTCCGTTGGATATGGGATCCAACGGCCTATAAGACTCACGCAACTAAAAGGCTGGGATTTTCAAAAAATCATGACATTTAATGCACATTGGCAATTATCCTCTCACTTTAGTGATTCTAAAAAAATTCAAATCTCCCAATTCTTCAATCTTTTCAATCCCAAAATTTAAGGGAAAGTTGGAAATGACTTTACCCCTCTGTGGCCTAGATTTTAGAGCAAAATTTGAAAAGTAAAATACCTTCTCTTAACATCCAAGTCATCCACTTATAAACCATATATTATGCATTAAAACACATCTTTTCCTTTTTCTTTCTTTTTTTATTTTCTTTTTTTTGGCTATTATTTCTATAAAAACCTTGTGCAAATGAAGTCTAATTAATTGTATCCATCTATGCCACTTTCTAGAGAATTGTATGAAATTCTCACATATGCACACAATTATCTTTGATTTCTTTTCTATCCTTTTACTTTTTATGGGATTTCTTTTATCTCTTTTCCATGTTATCATTAAGGGATGTATTAAAATATTATAAACCACGAAATCATGCATCCAAGGGAAATTTTACAAAAAAAATCCATTCTTTTAAAAACAAACCATACATTTTCCATTCACATCTTTTTACTTGAATAATTGCATTTAAATTATTAAAATACAAGTGAAACCGAGGTTTTAATAGGCACACAGAAAAAGATAAAAATTCTAACCTTATTGTGAAGCTAGTTTTAATAGATAAATCTAAGCAGAATCCCAACCACTTTACTTCCAATAAGAAATACAAACAATCCTTTAAGGCATCAAGCACCAAAATCAGAATAGTGATAATAGTTATTAATAGCATAATGCGTATTCTTTGTTTGTGAAAGACCAGACCATTTAGAAAATGTGTGTAGATATTGAAAAAGCTTGATAAAGTAGGACACTCATGCTCCTAAAACATTGAAGCTAATATGATCATCGTGGGGTAGCTTGGTTCCTCTTCTACAGACAGGTTAGGAAAATATGGTTATCTTTTTTGTTGATTCATCTTCTTATTGGTACCTGGATTCTGGTGCCACTTTCCATATATTCTTAGACCAATCCCTCTTTTCTTCCTACCTGATTGAATCTAGCTAAGTGATCCAATCAGGAGAGGATTCATCTATCATACCAACTGTAGTTTTAGACGTGTTGATATGAATCTCACACCTGGACACGTCCATAGTTGTACAACATTTAGCAAGTGTCACAGAACCGTTCTTACCCCAATCCGAATCCTACTGTCGAAACAGTAGAAAAAGGATTGAAGCACCCGTCCCTGAGTGGCCCCGTAGGATCTAACACACTGGCATATACAATAAGAAATAAATAACTCAAAAACTGGATAATTAAAGAACAAACTAACCCAATATGGAGATATACTCAGTTTATCTTTGTCATCAGAGTGTATGAGTGCGTAAGCGATCTTATTCAATATTCCATTTGTAATGCCTAAAATCAAGAAATCAAGACACAATCATGCAATTGCACGGTACACTATCAAAATCAAGCAAAACAGTTTATAAGAAAAATAAGTATACTTGGCAGGACTTATATTTCAAAGTATAACAAACGATTTCCCAACATTCAATATCATTCGACAAAAATGTTGTTATTCAACAATTCAATTTTTATTACGAGTTCCCATTATGCAGTAATTCGAGAAGCATGCTTATATATTTTTGTGTGACTTTATCGCCCCAACGCGATGGGGTAAGTCACTAGGCTCCTTCTCACCATAGGAACATAGGAGGACAATGTTCAAGTCCCATCTCCAATGAGGGGGTTGTTATACTCAATATCAACATTATCAACATTATCAATATCATCATCATTATCAATATACCGGCAGTCATAATGGGCATGCAATTTATGTTTTCATGTTTTTCAAAATATAGTATAGAAAAACAGAAGACTAATCATAGGGAACAATAGCTCATCCAAATAAATAGCCAAGTATACAATCAAGAGATACATAAAAGTATCTTCAATACAATCAAAGAGGAGTCATATAATAGTGTACCTCTCACCAAGATTTTGAGTATAGATCACGAGTAATAGGTCGACCCTTCGAGTTAGATCCTAAAACACAATATTTGGATCAAGGGATAATATCAAGATATTTGGATATCATGTTGCAATATTTGAGATTATGGTTAACTTTCCTAGGTCAACCTTAGGGTTAGGTCATCCACTTATAATCAATATTTCAATATGTTCAAGATTATTTCAAGTATACAATATATTCGAGTGGGAATGACTTACCTAGGTTTTCTAGGATCATATGTTTAACCCTAATTTATGATCATTATCCAAGTCATCATCAAATTTCTAAATCATCATCATCATACTTAGTATAATTGCAATTCAAGATCAGTTTGATTAAAGTAGAGTCATGAATCATACACCTGATCAAGGTTTTTCACAAGATTTAGATTTATTATCACAATATATAGGTTAATCATTAGTTCAATGTGCATGATTCACATTCTAGGAGAGATAAGTTACAAGATCGGATCTAAAATCATATTTAATCAAGTTTGGATTCAAGATGATCATTAGAGTCAAATATCAAGATTTCAAGGGATTAATCACTAAAATAGAGTCATTAAATAAGCAAGATATCAAGATTTAAGTATATCAGTGAGAATAGTTTGGAATCAGGTTTCAAAAGTATTTTTAATGGATTCACTAGATTTTTTTGATCAAAATGGACTACTTGTTCATTATTTTTGGAGTTCAAATGCATTTTCTATGATTTAATCAAGATTTGGGCATTTAATTGAATATCTGAGCAGAGGAGGGGTAAAGTACCTTATATCAGAAAATTGGCAATCGTTGGATCACTCGACCAGGTGGCTAGGGTTGAATGGTTGATCCACGCAGGAACATGACTTGCTTAGTCCAGGGTGCGATCCATCCTTGGTTTGGTTGGTTTATTTGCGGTTCAACAAGATTAATTGGGTTGGTTTGTCTGTCCTCCTTGAATCGTCGGTCTAGGATCCCTTTCTCTCTCGCTCTAGGCCTTGTGCACGAGTGCCCAAGCATGGCTGAGCAAGCTTGCTGGAACCAGGGCCAAAGGGATAAGGAGGCACCTAAGGCGGCAGCGAGGACGCCGTTTGAGGTCATAGGAACCCCGCGAGGAGAGAGGCAACCTCTATTTGGAGGGAGGGGGTGAGGGAGGCGAACGCTCCAAAGCAGTCATGCGGCGCCACTGCTACTGCAACAGGTGGAAGGCAAGGAAAATTGGGGGATAAGGGAGGTTCTGGAGGGTGCGATCACAAGGCAATGATGCAAGAATACTTGCTGCGGACATCAGGGAGGCCTTTTTATAGTATCAAGGGGTAGAATTTAGGGTTGAACGAGGCTTTGCCTTTAGCCATGGCCACCGGATAGAGAGGAGAAAACAAGAGGGGGTTTGTTGGCAGCGCAACAATGCTCAAAACCCAATAAAAATAGGGTTCGTTGAGTTCGAATTTGCAAGGCCGGAGTTTTGGCTCGCTCATAACTTTGATTCGTGGTCGTAGGCCGGAGATTCTCCATAAAGGTCACATTCATGCCACCCCGCAATCAGCGAGAGGTTGAAGATAACCCCTGGGCCATTGGATCCGGCCCTGATCCATGGGAAGGAGATCTAAGGTCTGAGAGGCACCCCCGATCCTGGCGCTATGTGATTCTGGCGCTAGCATAAATCTCATGCCTTTGGCGACATTTCAAAAGCTGGGGTTAAAAGAGATAAAGAGGTCAGCCACAACAATTGAATTGGCGGATGGGTCTACCATGAGACCCTATGGAGTATGTGAAGATGTTCTAGTCAAAGTGGATAGATTCATATTTCCGGTGGACTTTGTCGTCATGGATATGCCACCACTCCAAACCTGTGAAATTCTCCTAGGGAGGCCGTTTCAAGCAACGGCAGATGTCGTGACTGCCTTAGGGAGAGGTACTCTGTCTTTGGGCATTGGAGGAGATCGTGTTGAATTCAAATTACCGAATGATCCTCTAAGTGCAGTTCCCAAGGTGAAAAGATGATGATTGTCACACCGTCTAGCCTAAGACGTTAAATAAGGGTGCTTGTTGGGAGGCAACCCAACCATTGGTACATTAGGATAGTTTAATTATAGTCATAGATTGCTTTCATTTCGTTTAAATTCTAGTGTAAAGAAGATACCTTGATCCGTTTGTTCAATGTGCAGGCACAGGCAGGGTCGATACCATCGACACACTGGTCGATGGTATCGACATAGGTTCAGGTTGACAGCTACAAAAATCGCTCTGAGTCGATACTATCGACGGTCCCGTCGATGGTATCGACAGACCTACAGGCAGGTTGTGCAACAATTGTCGATGGTATCGACATGCCAGTCGATACCATCGAGATCTCTGGAGAAGTTCAGAACGATTTGTCTCAGTCAACTCGATACCATCGACGGCCTCGTCGATGGTATCGACATGGTCACAGGTTGAAGTGAAAAAGTGGCAGTGTCGCAATGAAGTCAAGTCGATACCATCGACCCCCGTCGATGGTATCGACATCCATGTCACCGATCTGCGCAAAGACATCGACGGCGATCGTGAAGTCCACGTCAGCGATCCGGGTTCTGCGTCGATACTATCGACTTGTGTCGATGGTATCGACAGGTCAGCAATCCGGGTTTCACGATCCAGCAATCGTCAGCCGTCGATACTCGCGAGGGAGGCGGATAGCATCGAGACGTGTCGATACCATCGACTCGCGTCGATGGTATCGACGGGTCAACAGTAGCGCCGGCCAAGTCTATATAAGGAGAATTGCAACGTCATTTGACGTCACACCTTCAGAGCAAACTTCCTCCTTTGCGCCGAGCACTCCCCCGAGCCCTCCAAGACTGAAGAGCAGCAACATCAAGCAAGGATCTTCACCGAGCGGAGAATCACTTCTCCATCTTCCCCGAGCTCTCTTCTTCTAATCCCACCTTTCTTGCAACAATGGTGCACACCTCTGGATCATCGTCCTCGCACGCGAATCCCATGGAGATCGGGGAGTTTGTTCCACCCCCTACTGCTTCAGTCTCACGTCCGCGCCTGGTTCACCCATCCGCGGAGGTGAGGAAGGTCTATGAGGAAATCATGAAGCGGAAGATCGAGCCGACCCGGTATGTGGACCGGGGAATGATCCAGGAGCTTGGATTCGAGGCAAACTTGGCCTATGTGCTGAAGGGTCAAGCACGCCACACCAGCAGAAGGCCAGA
Source organism: Alisma plantago-aquatica (assembly GCA_963693085.1). Lineage (NCBI taxonomy): Eukaryota > Viridiplantae > Streptophyta > Magnoliopsida > Alismatales > Alismataceae > Alisma > Alisma plantago-aquatica. The sequence goes on along the minus strand of OY856413.1, from coordinate 234,995,821 downwards.
CGAGCTGGAGCGCCATGCGGATGGGCAACCGTTTTTCGGCGAATGGCCCACCCACAAGTAATTGGTGGCGGAGTTTATGGCGTCCCTCGACGTCTGCATCGTGCCCAACGACGTGGTTGCATCAGATCGTGAGTGGATCAAGGGCCGAGTATCGTTCCGGATATTCAACATCAACTACAACATCAGTCTTAAGCAGTTCAACAACATCTTTAACTGGAACCACTCCCAACATGATCACCGGTGCCCAGATTCCCGCACCGACTACGACAAGATCTTCGCCGAGCTAGTCACAGTGCCGGCGGGAAAGTCAGTGAGCTACCACAATGCTGCGGTAGCAGACTTCGAGCATCCCTTCGTCCGGGTCCTACACCGGATGTTGAGCCTTACGTTCTTTGCTCGGAGCGATTTAGCATTGAGCAAGTTTCAGGAGAGCGATCTTTTCTTCCTCTACATGCTCCTGAAGCGACAAGAATGCAACTGGGGTGCGTTCTTTCTGTAGCGCGTCCTGGCGGTGAAGAGGAGTACAAGGAAGGCTCCATTCCATTTTGGTGGGCTAATCACCAAATTGGCGTTGTACTTGGGGCTGAATTTCCAGTCCATGACTCCGATTTCCACGAGGAGTAAGGTGAACGTGCATCATCTGCACTGTTCAAACCTTATCCTTCTACGGTATGGGTTGGCGTACGCACACTGCCACGTCAACCATGCTTATCTGGAGTGCGCACTGCCGGACGACGTCTTCAACATCGCGGGCGCACAACACTTCCGGTGGCCGATCATAGCCGTCGAGTCCGATGAAGAAGAAGGCGGCAACGATGGACAAGAAGGCGAGGCTGAGGAGGAAGAGGAGGCTTTCACACCTCTTCGCGCACGAGTAGCACCACGGAAGCGTCCTAGGATGCATCCGGGTGCGTCTTCATCATCACAGCCCCCGCCACCATCACCACAGCCCTCACAGCCAGGCGAGGATGCCTACTCAATGCAAGGCAAGTATACGATGCTGCAGGACATACATCAGACTCAGCAGCAGCATCTAGAGATGTATACCGGTATTCAGGATACTACGAACCGGTTACTTGACAACCAAAGGGCGATGTTCGAGAATGAACGTCTCCTCCTCGACAACCAACAGCAGATACACAATCGGTTGCAAAGGATGGAGATGCAACAGGAGCCCTTTTATGACCACTACTGGAGTCAGAGCTACTTTGGAGGCTATCCACAGCCTCCGCCGAGGACCCATTACGATCCGAGCTTCCAGGGGGAGTATCCTTCTTGGGATCCTACGGCCCCACAGTACCCACCTCTGCCTCCACAAGAATGATCAGGGTATCTCTGTTCCACTCTTAAGATTGTTTTTGACTATGAGGCCATAGTCGAATTCAAGCTTAGGGGGGTAGTTGGAACAACTCTATCTTTTCTTTTATTGTTTTTAGTTTTTAGCAGTGTTATTTGTTTCTTGCATTTTTAGTTTTGGTAGGATCCACGTGCTATCTAGTGTAACTGTGGATGTCGTAAAAGTTTGTCATCTTGCTTTTAATTCATGGGAAATTTAAGGGAAATTTAAAAATTTTTGTGTCTTTGGATAGCTTGACTTAGTTGTCGTTGGGGAACTTATCCTACGAAAATGATTGATTATGTCAACTTTAAAACAACATTTCACACCTATACTCCTTTTGACTCATGAAAAGTGGATAGTAACGGTTGTTTGAGCCTAACCTAACCAAATGGTAATGAGACCTTAATTGGATGTAAGAGAGAGAACCCTCCAAACCACTACACAGGTCAGTAAGGAGGGACACATAATATCTTTCTAAGGTTCAGTCATTTAATCTTGTGATCATTCCACGTCATTTTTCCATAATCCACCTAAGAATTGGAAGTAAAGTGCAGTTTCAATTCCTTCTTGTGTGCATAGCATTTAGATAGGACTTGCATTGATATTTTCCATACGTTTGCATAAAAAAAATATAGGGATTCATGCACATTACCTTTAGGTACATGCCATGTAGTTGCACTCATGATTTTCATGCATAAAGTACACCATGTATCTCAATTTTTCCTCAAAAAGTGATCTAAACCGTTCCATACCTTCGAAATATTGCAAAGATTTCCAAGCATGAAGTAAATAGCCCAATACACTTATCTCTAAGCAATTATGGATACGTGGGCTTAAGTGAAGAGAAAATTTTGAAAATCTGAAATAAAGAAAAAAAAAATTTAGAAAAGAAAGAAAGAAAAAAAAAAGAATTTAGAAGAAAGTGGAATGAGAGGGAGAAAGGAACATGATATCACTCGCATTACAGGAAAATTGAGTACATGATGTGGTTTAATTAGATTTCCATCTCATTTTGGGGTGGAAGGTTAGTGCACGCATCATTTCACCCAATTTGAGGCATTAGGGCATTTCTAATGTGCATTTGCATCATTTAGGACATTTTTGTTTTATGCATGATTGAATTTGTACAATACTTCCAAGTTCTTCCATGAACCACCCATTGCCATCCACCCGTTGCTCGGATTGGTAGGTCACCGTGAATTTCTCCTCACTAATGATTATCAGGAGAACTGCTTCCATGTAGATGGTAGTTAGGGCGAGCAATGTAGTGTAGGCGATCACAAGATGCACCAATGCTAAATCGACGAGTTTTATTATGTTAACTGCCTTATGTGATAGTGTTCATCGGTTTTAAGGATAATTTCTCTTATGGATGATTATTGTCGCCTTTAGGGTAATTACTGTTCTGTGGTTAGAGAAGGCCGGTTTGAGAATGTTCAGTGGGAGTCACATGGGATGTTGGGTTGGTGTGTTGCTTTTTAGTTGACATCTGCAATTCTATTCTAAGGATTAGTTTCTCGAGGGCGAGCAATGTCTAAGCTTAGGGGAGTTTGATGCGATGATTTTGAGTCGCATTTATAGACCTTTTTCATATGTTTTTTATGCTCTAATTAGTCATTTTTATGGATAATATTGCATAATTCACTCATTTCGGTCTTTGCCATCATTTTATGTCAAATCCCCTTAGTTGTATCATTTGAGCATTATTTATCATATTATCATAATTTGTGTGGATTTAATTGGTATTGTTTTGGAATTTCAGGAAAAACAAGTATCTGCTTTCGTCGATACCATCGACGGAAGTTGATACCATCGACCAAGCCACAGGTTTCCAGCCGAGAGGAGCAGCACAGAGTCGATACCATCGACACACAAGTCGATGGCATCGAGATCCCTTCAGGTTGCTGGCGAGGAATCTGTCGATACCATCGACTCAAGTCGATGCCATCGACACGTTGAGGCTACAACGTCGCTAAACGACAACAACCGATGCTAAAGAGAGTCGATACCATCGACCTTAGTCGATGGTATCGAGATGGCACAGGCACTCAGACGAGAAGAAAAGAAGGCTTCCGCTAATACGCTGGGTCGATACCATCGACCCGCGTCGATGGTATTGACGCCGGCAGATATGCGTTGGATTCGTTTTGATCTCAATCAGACGGCTGGAGTTATTTGACGACCTAATTAGGGACTTATACCTAATGACGGACGCCGACACGAGGGGGGATGGAATTTTGTCATTGCACGAGTGCCGAGGAAGGGGAGAAAGGAGAACGGAGGCCAGAAGCTCATCCCTGTCGATCCGGACGCTGCCGAAGATGAATTTCACCACCGAGAGGCAGTAAAGCTCATGTTCTACGCAAAGGATCCACCGGTTCTTCTCCGTTCAGGGGTTTTCCCACTTAATTCACATTTTTCTTATGGATTCCCCTATTTCTACCATGTATTTGTGCAAGATGAACATGCGAGGCTAAAACCCTCCATCTTTAGGACCGGGAGTAGCCCAGGAATGCATTGTATGACGATTTTATATTAATAATTCATATTTTCTCTCTTAAATCTGTGGTATAGTTTTGTTTTCTCCATGTATTGTTATGCTTGATCACCATAATAATAACTTAATGCCCTTAATCAATTCGACAGAAGGATTAACGGTTGAAAAGAGACGAAACCTACATTAATCGATAAATCCCTTGACAAAGGAGGTGTAAAATTAATGGTGGAAACTGAGAGATCGTTCGTAATGCGCTTAGTTTAGGGGAATGATTACTACGACGGTGGAATCAACCTAAACCTAAGTAGTGAATTACACCACGACAGTGGGTAATTCTGTTTTCAGGACACTACCCGGATAGAGAGAGACGAGTGAGGAATTATATAAAACCTAATACAACGTTGACCCGCGGTGAAACCGCAATCCTAAAGATACCCTATTGAATTGATTAAATTAACCTTTAATTGATTGGTTTCTTTGTTTCATTTTATTTTCTTTTAATTTCGACAAAAAACATTACTTTGTCATCCGGCCTAGCTGATTGCAATTAGTTAGTAAGAGTCTCCAATAATTCACGTATCCCTGTGTTCGACTCGGGCCTCACAAAGGCCTATATTACTCGACGTGTATACTTGCGTTTTAGCGCGTAGTAAAATACACGTCAATGAACAATTAGAGAACTCCATAATTTATGGAACCCGAATGGTGAAATAATTAGAAGAAGAAAAATTATGAAAAGAATGATATTTGATAGAGGTGGAGAATAAACTTGTAATGAAGTTAATTAATTCTATGAGAAACTAGGCCATATATATATTTGTTACATCATATAATCCTCAATTTAATAGAGTATCTAAGAGGAAACATAGGATATCGGTTGGCTCAGTCAATCAATGATTACCCAAATCTAGATTTAGGCATATAATTGGAACATCATCGATTATGTTGAGAACGGTGTGTAGAGGAGATCGGGGTTGCAAAAATGTACATCATCATCATGTTAATGAGAATAAACAATAGGAAAGGTAACCCATAAGTATTTTGGCCTTTTCTACTCGTAACCGAATGATTGTGTACCTTGTTCAACATAAAGTGTTTATACAGTCAATGTGATTAGTATAATGGTCATCCTTTGAGGATATCACATTAATGTCCTTGCTTGATCTAACCAAAGCTAACTTGGATATCTTTAAATACCTAAGTCTTAGAAGTTCAAAATTTCCAACTGCCAAAGTAGGAACATGAATCATATTTCTAATTTGAAAAGGTGCATTAATAACTTATCATTCACATTAACATATCATGAAAAGATAAATGGTCTCAATGTGATGCATATTCAATTATCAAAGAGATCCAATTTAGATAGGTTTCCTTGTACTCAAAGCATACAGAGTCAATATAATGTGTGGTTTGTTTAATATGGATTTTAATGTTATGTTGAGTGTCTCTGATGTAACTAAATTTCTGGTCTACACTTTCACCATTGGCAAGAGAATATGTGTTTTTGGCTATCTTAACTTGGCCTCATTTCTAGACACTTACCAAAGGAATAACATGTTCCTATTTTTTGTGATCAACAACCTTCCAATTTTGTTCCTATATTTGAGAATATCCACCTCCAAAACCTTCATTTGTCATCCTCAGTCTAGTCTTAAAGGAAACTGACTATATATATCATGGCAGGATTCTTTCAACCTTTTCCTATAAACTCTATAATATCCACCACAAAATCTCAAATGATTTTGAACTTCGAAAGACGTTAGACTCCAAGTTTGATCTAGAAGATATTGTTCTTGAGTGTTATGTATTTTTCAAATGAATTAACTATAATATGGTTGATGATAAAAATGTTTCAGTGTAAGGTCTCGAATACCATAATCTTGTATCTAAATCCATAGCCAAGGGTTATAACCATGATAAAAACATTCAAGTAGTAGCCATCATAGAAAAACATCCATATTATGAGAAGATTTTACTAAAATACTTATACAAATAGAAGGATATATGCCCATTTCATCCTTATACAAATCCCTAAAAAATGAGAATAGTTGTAATGACCCCACCCCTCGACAACACCCAATTGAGGAAGGTCAAGAAGCTACAGTTGTTATCCCAAACAGTACCATATGATTTTGCAGATAATCAAGAATAATTAATAAATTCTACCACAACTAATCTTTAAGTAAGTTAACAAAATTTCTTTCCACATACCTTTCAAAAATAAGGTTTTAGAAATTTACCCAAGGAGACAACTAACTGACTATATTCATCCAAACATTATTTAGCCTTATTCTGTTTCAATGTCACCTTTTATTGAACATCCACTTTCCATTAAGCTTGTAGATGTATCTGCATATCTATACTACTATAAAAAGAGCGAGTTTGATGTTGCGCTCTCCTTGATTCATTCTTTTCTCTCCTTTTTCAAGGAATTTTGCTCCTACAAATATTTATTCCCACACTCTCCTATTAAATTTTATTATATTTAATTATGTATTTCTCTCTCCATCCCATGGAAACAGTTCCTTGATTCTCTCCTTTCAAACAACCAACACAAATATCTTTTACCGTAGGGGCCCTTTCACAGACGAGTTCTCTCCCCGCACATTTCCAACAAATTTTATATATCATGTGCATGTGCATGTGTGCCTTCACTAGTTACCCTAAAATGTTGAGAAATAAAATGTCAGTCATTATAACAAATTATACTGGTATACAAGGGAAACCAAAAGTTTGCATATATTTTTAATAACATAACCACAACAATTATTTGTTACAAAACAAAATTTACATTTTCTTCATAACTTCAAAACCATTTTTACCTAACCTCTGGTATACCCTCTCCTAGAGTTTTGTCCCTATAGTGGAAAAAAGGCCACCTTCTCAATCTAAAGCCCAAGTGTCGTCTTCCCAATTTGGGCCTGACCTCAGTTGACCTTCCCAATTTGGGGCCTGGTCTAATCTCATAGGACCTTCCCAATCTGGGGACTAGTATGACCTTATATGACCTTCCCAACCTGGGTCCTGGTCTTTTAGTCATCACCATGAATTTACTCATCCTTTCATTCATAATTCCCATAGGTAGTGTGTGGGTTCGAGCAAGTTATAATCTTTATAAGGTGATAGTAACAGTCACTTTATAGATTGTAGGAATTAAAGTTCATCCAAGCATTTAACTTCAAGCAATCAGAAGAAACTAGGAAATCACCATGCAACTAGAGTGATTAGCCATAATTGTAACCACATACCTGATTTGGCAGTCTCAAAATCAAGCAAGATAGCTAATCCAATCAAGAAGTCCAATCAACCAAGCTAAGCAATAAATCAAGCAACTTGATCCTACAAAGTATTTATAACACCTAATTGTAATAATCACATCCAAACATCTTTAATTGACTTAGGATTCCATTCTAAGGTTTCTAAGCCTTATTAGGGTTTCCTTAGGGTTTCTTGGTCTCCAAATGTGTACTTTCCAATTTTACCCTTTTTAGGTCAACAAACCCTAGAAGCACTTTTCTACTCATTAAAACCCTAATTACTGAAATTATCCAAATTAAGGGTCTTCATCCACAAGTTAGTTCAACAACATCATTTGCAGACCTTCTTGATTGATTTCCATATTTAAATCCATTAAACAACATAATTATCAAAACTAGGGTTGCTAAGTCCAGTAATGCACTTTTATAATCATGAAACCCTAATTGAGAAAATTATGAGCAAATATCATCCAATTAGATCTAATCCATCCTTTTTATGTCAAAAGGCTAAACTTTTATCAAAATTGTCAGGGAACATCATTAGATCCATTAATATTAGGTTTTTTAATTAATTAAAATTATTAAAGAAATCATCTTTATGCATTTTTAAACTAGAAGAAAAACTTGGCTTTGAATATATTTGTATTGAATTCCTTGCATTCTCCCACTTATTTTTCATATATTATATGCTATCATTGGACCATCCTACTAATTACTATAATTTTTGCCAGAAATATTTACTTGGACCAATTGGCAACTGACACATCAGCAAAATTGTATTATTTCCTTTTTGTCACATAGGTTGTCTCTGACTAATGGCCTGAATCCATCTCAGCTCTGTGCTCCTCGCGAGCGGTCCCCTTAAACAACAAGAAAAGACGATGCTACTCCTTAATTTAGAGCACGTGTCGAGGGACAGTTGTGTCATTTGACTCTATACCAACTTCCTCCTCCCAATCTCGTGAGCCAGTGCTCCATGGCTCCAGGCCACGGTCAACGCAGAGGTTTACTTGGAGCTACAGGGCGTAGGAGAGTTATCTCAAGGTGTTAGATCCCTCACCAGACCTCGCTGAACTCACACATACCCTCAATCCCTCGGAGGCGGCTCATACGGGAGGGGCGAGAAGGAATCTCATCAGTGGGGTAGAGAACAAAGAGGGGGAAGAATAGAGATCGGGTGGTGGAATTGGAGCCTAGTATTGAAACCATCAATTTGGTGGAATCTCACGATCACTGGAGTGCCCTTGCATTGGGTGAATAGGCCATATATATAGTCGTGGGGTCAATGTAGCCGACTAGGAAATTGTGAATTGGGAGAATCGTCTATAGATCCCCAAACTAGGTAAAACCTAGGGTAGGTGGGTGTGTTTCTTGCTCCCAAATCCATTGGTCCGATTTCTAAGTATGCTCATCCATCCTTTTGTGAGAAACTTGATTTGGAAAACTCGGTCTAACTGCTCCTCTTTCCTGTTCTAGTGAGAGCTAGGGGACGATTTGTCCTCCGTTGGATATGGGATCCAACGGCCTATAAGACTCACGCAACTAAAAGGCTGGGATTTTCAAAAAATCATGACATTTAATGCACATTGGCAATTATCCTCTCACTTTAGTGATTCTAAAAAAATTCAAATCTCCCAATTCTTCAATCTTTTCAATCCCAAAATTTAAGGGAAAGTTGGAAATGACTTTACCCCTCTGTGGCCTAGATTTTAGAGCAAAATTTGAAAAGTAAAATACCTTCTCTTAACATCCAAGTCATCCACTTATAAACCATATATTATGCATTAAAACACATCTTTTCCTTTTTCTTTCTTTTTTTATTTTCTTTTTTTTGGCTATTATTTCTATAAAAACCTTGTGCAAATGAAGTCTAATTAATTGTATCCATCTATGCCACTTTCTAGAGAATTGTATGAAATTCTCACATATGCACACAATTATCTTTGATTTCTTTTCTATCCTTTTACTTTTTATGGGATTTCTTTTATCTCTTTTCCATGTTATCATTAAGGGATGTATTAAAATATTATAAACCACGAAATCATGCATCCAAGGGAAATTTTACAAAAAAAATCCATTCTTTTAAAAACAAACCATACATTTTCCATTCACATCTTTTTACTTGAATAATTGCATTTAAATTATTAAAATACAAGTGAAACTGAGGTTGTAATAGGCACACAGAAAAAGATAAAAATTCTAACCTTATTGTGAAGCTAGTTTTAATAGATAAATCTAAGCAGAATCCCAACCACTTTACTTCCAATAAGAAATACAAACAATCCTTTAAGGCATCAAGCACCAAAATCAGAATAGTGATAATAGTTATTAATAGCATAATGCGTATTCTTTGTTTGTGAAAGACCAGACCATTTAGAAAATGTGTGTAGATATTGAAAAAGCTTGATAAAGTAGGACACTCATGCTCCTAAAACTTTGAAGCTAATATGATCATCGTGGGGTAGCTTGGTTCCTCTTCTACAGACAGGTTAGGAAAATATGGTTATCTTTTTTGTTGATTCATCTTCTTATTGGTACCTGGATTCTGGTGCCACTTTCCATATATTCTTAGACCAATCCCTCTTTTCTTCCTACCTGATTGAATCTAGCTAAGTGATCCAATCAGGAGAGGATTCATCTATCATACCAACTGTAGTTTTAGACGTGTTGATATGAATCTCACACCTGGACACGTCCATAGTTGTACAACATTTAGCAAGTGTCACAGAACCGTTCTTACCCCAATCCGAATCCTACTGTCAAAACAGTAGAAAAAGGATTGAAGCACCCGTCCCTGAGTGGCCCCGTAGGATCTAACACACAGGCATATACAATAAGAAATAAATAACTCAAAAACTGGATAATTAAAGAACAAACTAACCCAATATGGAGATATACTCAGTTTATCTTTGTCATCAGAGTGTATGAGTGCGTAAGCGATCTTATTCAATATTCCATTTGTAATGCCTAAAATCAAGAAATCAAGACACAATCATGCAATTGCACGGTACACTATCAAAATCAAGCAAAACCGTTTATAAGAAAAATAAGTATACTTGGCAGGACTTATATTTCAAAGTATAACAAACGATTTCCCAACATTCAATATCATTCGACAAATATGTTGTTATTCAACAATTCAATTTTTCTTACGAGTTCCCATTATGCAGTAATTCGAGAAGCATGCTTATATATTTTTGTGTGACTTTATCACCCCAACGCGATGGGATAAGTCACTAGGCTCCTTCTCACCATAGGAACATAGGAGGACAATGTTCAAGTCCCATCTATAATGAGGGGGTTGTTATACTCAATATCAACATTATCAACATTATCAATATCATCATCATTATCAATATACCGACAGTCATAATGGGCATGCAATTTATGTTTTCATGTTTTTCAAAATATAGTATAGAAAAACAGAAGACTAATCATAGGGAACAATAGCTCATCCAAATAAATAGCCAAGTATACAATCAAGAGATACACAAAAGTATCTTCAATACAATCAAAGAGGAGTCATATAATAGTGTACCTCTCACCAAGATTTTGAGTATAGATCATGAGTAATAGGTCGACCCTTCGAGTTAGATCCTAAAACACAATATTTGGATCAAGGGATAATATCAAGATATTTGGATATCATGTTGCAATATTTGAGATTATGGTTAACTTTCCTAGGTCAACCTTAGGGTTAGGTCATCCACTTATAATCAATATTTCAATATGTTCAAGATTATTTCAAGTATACAATATATTCGAGTAGGAATGACTTACCTAGGTTTTCTAGGATCATATGTTTAACCCTAATTTATGATCATTATCCAAGTCATCATCAAATTTCTAAATCATCATCATCATACTTATTATAATTGCAATTCAAGATCAGTTTGATTAAAGTAGAGTCATGAATCATACACCTGATCAAGGTTTTTCACAAGATTTAGATTTATTATCACAATATATAGGTTAATCATTAGTTCAATGTGCATGATTCACATTCTAGGAGAGATAAGTTACAAGATCGGATCTAAAATCATATTTAATCAAGTTTGGATTCAAGATGATCATTAGAGTCAAATATCAAGATTTCAAGGGATTAATCACTAAAATAGAGTCATTAAATAAGCAAGATATCAAGATTTAAGTATATCAGTGAGAATAGTTTGGAATCAGGTTTCAAAAGTATTTTTAATGGATTCACTAGATTTTTCTGATCAAAATGGACTACTTGTTCATTATTTTTGGAGTTCAAATGCATTTTCTATGATTTAATCAAGATTTGGGCATTTAATTGAATATCTGAGCAGAGGAGGGGTAAAGTACCTTAAATCAGAAAATTGGCAATCGTTGGATCACTCAACTAGGTGGCTAGGGTTGAATGGTTGATCCACGCAGGCACATGACTTGCTTAGTCCAGGGTGTGATCCATCCTTGGTTTGGTTGGTTTATTTGTGGTTCAACAAGATTAATTGGGCTGGTTTGTCTGTCCTCCTTGAATCGTCGGTCTAGGATCCCTTTCTCTCTCGCTCCAGGCCTTGTGCACGAGTGCCCAAGCACGGCTGAGCAAGCTTGCTGTAACCAGGGCCAAAGGGATAAGGAGGCACCTAAGGCGGCAGCGAGGACGCCGTTTGAGGTCATAGGAACCCCGCGAGGAGAGAGGCAACCTCTATTTGGAGGGAGGGGGTGAGGGAGGCGAACGCTCCAAAGCAGTCATGCGGCGCCACTGCTACTGCAGCAGGTGGAAGGCAAGGAAAATTGGGGGATAAGGGAGGTTCTGGAGGGTGCGATCACAAGGCAAGGATGCAAGAATACTTGCTGCGGACATCAGGGAGGCCTTTTTATAGTATCAAGGGGTAGAATTTAGGGTTGAACGAGGCTTTGCCTTTAGCCATGGCCACCGGATAGAGAGGAGAAAACAAGAGGGGGTTTGTTGGCAGCGCAACAATGCTCAAAACCCAATAAAAATAGGGTTCGTTGAGTTCGAATTTGCAAGGCCGGAGTTTTGGCTCGCTCAGAACTTTGATTCGTGGTCGTGGGCCGGAGATTCGCCATAAAGGTCACATTCATGCCACCCCGCAATCAGCGAGAGGTTGAAGATAACCCCTGGGCCACTGGATCCGGCCCTGATCCATGGGAAGGAGATCTAAGGGCTGAGAGGCACCCCCTATCCCTTGCCCCGGATCACTGACTTGGATAAATAAAAAAAGACAAATAAACGGCAATAAAAAGGGTTTTGAGCACAGATCTTCTAAAATTCATAGAAAATCGTAGGAATGTCCAAATGACATGCAATTTGGACCATAGCTTCACAAATATGTGGAGAATATCTAGAAAAAGTTTGAGAATCAAAAGACAAAGTTTTATTAACCAATTTGATTCTTTGGACAAAGTGATGAATGAATCAAATTTGGAGTGTTATAGCATGTATAAAATCCACATTGATCATCATATTTCAATTTTGAGCATCAACAATGATTATGAAGACAAGAAAACTGGTTTGAGATCATGAGTGAACATAAATAGGGGAAAAGTGTAATATTCCATTCTTATCCTAAAATCCACTTTGTCACATCCTTCCATCCTTAAAAAGGAATTTTGTCCCCACAATTCAAAAACATCCTCAAAACTGGGACTTATCTAAATTCCGATCGTATCCTCAAATACTAGAACATTCTCAATTATATAATCAAAATCATGTCTTCAAAGTTCAAGTAATACCATCATCATAATTGGAATTCCATGTTCCATATCATAACCAACTTGGTACTAACATCATTTCATCATCGAGCAATTGATTATCAAGGTCAGCACATATATTGTCCAAAGTCATTATATGAGTCACAATTATGGAAAGTATCCCATTGTTCACAAGTTTGGACATATCATATTTTAGGTCAAACAAATAGGGTTTTTGAATCAAGTGTACAAGGTGACTTTTAATCCCAATATCTCAGGGTCTTAGACTCTCCATTGGCCTAGGTGGGGTTAAACATCCATGATTTAAGATTTTAGATTTCAACATTTCAAGACCACATCATACTTTCAATATCATGATTTTTGGGCTCAAAATCACTGGGAGGTCCCACCCTAGTTCTAAGGGGAGTTAAACCCTAACTCGTAAATCAAGAAGTCAAAATAGTCATCATTTCAAAAATTTCAATATTTGGGATTTTGAATTCATTAGTTATATATCTCAATATCCAAAACGTTTGATCATAGGATTTGTATCATTTTTTAGATTAATAATCATGAGTCCCAAGTTCATTAATCAATATCAAGAGTCGATATTTTAAACATCAAAAGTTATAGGTCCATAATTTTGAAGCTAGGGTTTAGATTCCTATTTAGACCTTGGGAGAGATCACTCATCTATATTCAATTTTAAGCAACAATTTTCAAACAATATTCGAGCAACATATCAAGATTTCATTATCATTGTATCCAAGGTTGATGAATGATTACACCTAAGTCTATTTAGGAAGTCAACCACAAGCTATAGTCAACATTGTCATATATCAATTATCAAATCAATATTCAAGATCGAGTATCAACATTGGGTTTAACCTATTTATGCTAAGGTCAACCAATCCAAATCGGGTGAAAAGGGATACTTTTCCAAACTCTAAATAATCAACATTATGAAAATTTGGAGCTTAGTCAAAATAGGGATGTGACCTAGGTTAGGGGAGTCATGAGTCAACTACTACCCTAATCTAGCACATTACCTACATTAGTCATTATCAACTGAGCTTATTCAAATAGGGATAGTATCAAATATAAAATAATATTCCATAATGTCATGAGATCAAAAATTCAAGATCAATTTTTGACAAAGTCAAGCTAATGTTTGTATTCCTTTCCTTTCATGATCAAGGTATTGATATCATTGGGAATTTAGTGCATGATTTAGGTCCATGCTCATCATGTTGAAATAAAGTTTGAAAAAGGCATAAATAGTCAATAGGAAAAAAACAGTCTTATATTATGATTTTAAGAGTCTAAGACTTAGTCATTTGATAGCATGGTCAAGGTGTGTATAAAGTAGGATATGAGTTTTCTTAACTATGTTTGAGTTTTAATCAACAATAGGGAAACATGAGCTTAATCAAATATAGACCTCATCAACAATGAGGTATAAGGTACACGTCATCCTTATTTCACCATATCAAGATTTACCTCAACGTAGGAAGCATATAGTCAAGTTTTAGATAATTTGAGTGTTCACGATATTAGGGATCATACATGAGTATTTGGTTTCAAAATTAATTGTTCAAATCGAGTTTTCAAATTCAGATCATGGTATCAACTTTTAAGCTTTAGCAATATTCATTATTCCCATGCATAAGCTACCCATAATCGAGACATCATGTGGTATAAGGTCACAAGAAAAGACCACATGAGGAGATGAGAAGACTACCTAATCTTCATCTATATGGGTGGCTTAGGATAGTCCTTAAAGAAGAGATGAGATGCTAGAAGACTCTCTAAGGTTTCACAAGAGAACCTTTAAGTCCAGTTCTGGATCAATTAAGGCCAGGTAGAGCGGGGGATCTAAACCACTGTGAAGACGGATAGGAGAAATTATGTCAGGACCCCGAGCCTAGACACCTCAATTTTCACCATTATGAACTTTAGGGTTTCTTGGGTGTAGGAAACTTGAGAAATTATTTACTTAAAGTATATGAGAGTGTGTAAGCTCTGATACCAACTGTCACGGAACCGTACTTACCCCAATTCCAATCCTACTGTCGAAATAGTAGAAAAAGGATTGAAGCGCCCGTCCTTGAGTGGCCCCGTAGGATCTAACACACTGGCATACACAATAAGAAATAAATAACTCAAAAACTGGATAATTAAAGAACAAACTAACCCAATATGGAGATATACCCGATTTATCTTTGTCATCAGAGTGTATGAGTGCAGAAGCGATCTTATTCAATATTCCATTTGTAATGCCTAAAATCAAGAAAATCAAGTCACAATCATGAAATTGCACGGTACGCTATCAAAATCAAGCAAAATAGTTTATAAGAAAAATAAGTATACTTGGCAGGACTTATATTTCAAGGTATAACAAACGATTTCCAAACATTCAATATCATTCGACAAAAATGTTGTTATTCAACAATTAAATTTTTATTACGAGTTCCCATTATGCAGTAATTCGAGAAGCATGCTTATATATTTTTGTGTGATTTTATCGCCCCAATGCGATGGGGTAAGTCACTGGGCTCCTTCTCACCATAGGAACATAGGAGGCCAATGTACAAGTCCCATCTCCAATGAGGGGGTTGTTATACTCAATATCAACATTATCAACATTATCAATATCATCATCATTACCAATATACGGGTAGTCATAATGGGCATGCAATTTATGTTTTCATGTTTTTCAAAATATAGTATAGAAAAACAAAAGACTAATCATAGGGAACAGTAGCTCATCCAAATAAATAGCCAATTATAAAATCAAGAGATACATAAAAGTATCTTCAATACAATCAAAGAGGAGTCATATAATAGCGTACCTCTCACTAAGATTTCGAGTATAGATCACGAGTAATAGGTCGACCCTTCGAGTTAGATCCTAAAACACAATATTTGGATCAAGGGTCAAGATCAAGATATTTGGATATCATGTTGCAATATTCGAGATTAGGGTTAACTTTCCTAGGTCAACCTTAGGGTTAGATCATCCACTTATAATCAATATTTCAATATGTTCAAGATTATTTCAAGTATACAATATATTCGAGTGTGAATGACTTACCTAGGTTTTATAGGATCATATGCTTAACCCTAATTTATGATCATTATCCAAGTCATCATCAAATTTCTAAATCATCATCATCATACTTAGTATAATTGCAATTCAAGATCAGATTGATTAAAGTAGAGTCAAGAATCATACACCTGATCAAGGTTTTTCACAAGATTTAGATTTATTATCACAATATATAGGTTAATCCTTAGTTTAATGTGCATGATTCACATTCTAGGAGAGATAAGTTACAAGATCAGATCTAAAATCATATTTAATCAAGTTTGGCTTCAAGATGATCATTAGAGTCAAATATCAAGATTTCAAGGGATTAATCACTAAAATAGAGTCATTAAATAAGCAAGATATCAAGATTTAAGTATATCAGTGATAACAGCTTGGAATCAGGTTTCAAAAGTATTTTTAATGGATTCATTGGATTTTTCTGATCAAAATGGACTACTTTTTCATCATTTTTGGAGTTCAAATGCATTTTCTATGATTTAATCAAGATCTGGGCATTTAATTGAATATCTGAGCAGAGGAGGGGTAAAGTACCTTAAATCAGAAAATTGGCAATCGTTGGATCACTCAACCACATGGCTAGGGTTGAGCCACGCAGGCACATGACTTTCTTAGTCCCGGTTGCGATCCATCCTTGGTTTGGTTGGTTTATTTGTGGTTCAACAAGATTAATTGGGCTGGTTTGTCTGTCCTCCTTGAACCGTTGGTCCAGGATCCCTTTCTCTCTCACTCCAGGCCTTGTGCGCGAGTGCCCAAGCACAGCAGAGTAAGCTAGCCGGCGCCAGGGCCAAAGGGAGTAGGAGGCACCTAAGGCGGCGGCGAGGATGCTGGTTGAGGTCGTAGGAACCCCGCGAGGAGAGAGGCAACCTCTATTTGGAGGGAGGGGGTGAGGGAGGTGAATGCTCCAAAGCAATCGTGCAGTGCCGCCGCTACTGCAGCACGTGGAAGGCAAGGAAAATTGGGGGATAAGGGAGGTTTTGGAGGGTGTGATCACAAGGCAAGGATGCAAGAATAATTGTTGTGGACCTCAGGGAGGCCTTTTTATAGCATCAGGGGGTAGAATTTAGGGTTGAACGAGGCTTTGACTTTAGCCATGGCCGCCGGACAGAGAGGAGCAAACAAGAGGGGGTTTGTTGGCGGCGCAACAATGCTCAAAACCCAATCAAAATAGGGTTGGTTGAGTTCAAATTTGTGAGGCTGGGGTTTTGGCTCGCTCAGAACTTTGATTCGTGGTCGTAGACGGGAGATTCGCCATAAAGGTCACATTCATGCCTCCCCGCAATCAGCGGGAGGTTGAAGATAACCCCTGGTCCACTGGATCCGGCCCTAATCCATGGGAAGGAGATCCAAGGGTTGAGAGGCACCCCCGATCCCTTGCCCCGGATCACTAACTTGGATAAGTCAAAAAAGAGCAAATAAACGACAATAAAAAGGGATTTTGAGCACAGAACTTCTAAAATTCATAGAAAATTGTAGGAATGTCCAAATGACATGAAATTTGGACCATAGCTTCAAAAATGTGTGCAGAATATCTAGAAAAAGTGTGAGAATCAAAAGACAAAGTTTGATTAACCAATTTGATTCTTTGGACAAATTGATGAATGAATCAAATTTGGAGTGTTATAACATGTATAAAATCCACATTGATCATCATATTTCAATTTTGAGCATCAACAATGATTATGAAGACAAGAAAACTGGTTTGAGATCATGAGTGAACATAAATAGGGGAAAAGTGTAATATTCCATTCTTATCCTAAAATCCACTTTGTCACAGCATGTTCCTTCTTTCCTTAGAAATTTGATAAGTCAAGTTGTACTTTAACATTTTAGCCATACCATGTTGTGTCTTAGAAATCACATTGTTATTTATACAAATGGTTCCTATATTGGTATGGAGTATTGTAACATCCCAATTTTCTAAAACATACAATTCATTGAGCGGAAGAGTAATCTTATTAGGAATGACAAAAATATGATAATCATTGCATAAAAATAAATTTAGATAATCCAACACAGGATACATTGCAAAATTTCACATATCTCAACTCATAACATAAAACTCACACTCTAAACTAGAACACACGTCTCATAAACATAATGGAAATTCTAATTTTTTATAGTTGGCACCCACTAGGTCTGATCTTAGATGTCCTTGAGCTCCTTCTTTAGTTTGTCCTTATATAGCTTTATCCTTGACTTTTCTCCTTTTCTGTGGGCATCACACCCCCAACCAAGCATGAAAAAAAATCTAAATAGAATTGAACATATTATAAAATTTAAATTACATACACTTTGAAAAGAAAACATTTAACATCATGAAAATAAAATTTGCATTTTATCATTGTGTTTTATCTGACTTATATAAGAATCTCAAATTTTGCACCAAAGTATCTCTTCTCTTTGCACCAAAGTGTTATGTATGCTAGGAAGTCCATGATTTGCACCAAAGTGCATTGTATGCTACGAAAGCTCACAATTTGTACCAAAGGACATTGTATGCTAGGAAAGCCCATGACTAGGACCTCATATAAGGTTCATTCATTATCTAACTCTTTACTCTTGAATACTATTTTCTCTTGCGCTTAAACATGAATATAACGTTAAGAACTCGATAAGTCCCAATGAAGTACTTGGGTTCAAACCTCACCGTAGGCACTTTGTGAATGACAATCCATGTTGATTTAACACAGGAGGGGGTGACCAAACCACACCCTCTCATGCCTCGAGAGATTAACATGTCAAGCTCTCCCAGGATGGGCTATCTTGATCACCAAAAAAATATGAATGTAATGTTATATGAGGATTCTTGAAGATAAATAGTAAAAACGATTTCATTTATCTGTTAATTTTTAACTTTAATCAGTAAAACTCTAGCATGAATAATACATTGACATTATAACATGTACATTGTACATAATAACATATAAAGATCCAATAATTATGTTCAAAGTGCATGGACCACTTACAGAGATTGGAGCAACTCCTCATCAGCCCTTTAACATTGGTGAAACCCTACTCAACCTATTGGAACAATTATCATTGTTAATAATTTTTATTCAACTTGATTTCTAGGGTTTTAGGGTTTGTTTATGAATTAGGGGAAAATGGAGTCAATACATGCTTTAAAACATAGTCCTTCACCAAGATAGTGAAAAATCCTTTTCAAATCATATTTTCTGGTAATTTTCTAACCACTGGTTTGATTACTATGAATTCTATAAGAATTTTCATATCAAAATATCTCCTTTCGGGGATTTCTCTTTATCTCTCTTGTTATTTTCCTTATTGGTGTTCCTTGTAATATTAGAAACCTCATGGATACGAAAATTCATCAAAGATGACTTAATTATACCTCTCTCCACTCATTTTCCTCATTTATCATTGTTTTCAATTCCTTTCTTAATAAGGAAATATTTAATTGATCTTTTGTATTCTTATTGCATTCTTTATGCAACTTTGGACTCCTTGGAACCCAAGGTTCCCAAGAGGCACTAATTCCATCTTTGGATTACATTCTTTTGGCTTCTAGAGGTTTCCACATCGTTCGTTTCAAAATCTCAATTATTCCTTTATTAATTGAATTTCCTTGTTATTGGGCACAGTAGCCAATAAAGACCACAAATCAAACAACAAGGCTATTTTAAACAAAATCCATTAATTCTCAACATATTATATCATTATTCGTCCAAATATCTTTAATACGAGAAATTACCTTTCTCACCAAAGAAACCCAAAATTTGGGGTTGTAACATGAAGTATACCGTTCATGCTCCAACCGTCCACATACTTCTCACAAGTCAGTACCATACAAGGTCAATGACAGAGCTGGCTGCCAAGACCTCTCCCATCTTAGTCTGTACAAGACAACTGGCAGTGACATCCCGTGTCCAACTACAAAATGCTTTCTAGGGTATAGTGGCATCTTCGCTTAGAGTTACAGCCACAACATGCACTCTCTTTAGGGGAAAACAGACCTACAACCATCCCTGGTTATAAAATTATTGAGTCATGGCATATAGCCATACTCTGAGCCACGGGCCAGTTAACCATGCTCATTATTAAGTCTACGACCACAGTCGCACTTGAGCTAGGGTATGGCATATAGACAATTCCTAAGATTGTGGATGTAAGGGGATCGGTCAACATATGGTCATCCAAGCTCATGCCCCCGGATATTCAAAACTATGCGCTGCAGGTAAATCCCGTGGGAAAAACCCATTTCACCATTTTAGCAAATTCTGATGATGATGGATCTATGTCCAGGGAAACTACATTTTATGGTTCCTAATGATATATTAAGTGCATTACAATATTCTTTTGGCATCAAACATGTCAAAAGCATCAATAATAAATAAATGCTACAAAGAAAGGTGTAATACATCTATCAAGTACTTTTCTAATCTTTTGAACACATTTAGATACATAACACTAGGGATCTCAGTCTCTTATCATATTATTAGGGATTCTTATCACTTAATAATTATCACCATCT
Source organism: Alisma plantago-aquatica (assembly GCA_963693085.1). Taxonomy (NCBI): domain Eukaryota; kingdom Viridiplantae; phylum Streptophyta; class Magnoliopsida; order Alismatales; family Alismataceae; genus Alisma; species Alisma plantago-aquatica. The sequence continues at coordinate 234,975,442 of OY856413.1, read as the reverse complement.
TGATTATATGATCTAGGTATTTAATCCCTTAGATCATCACTGAACATTGTTACCTCTATAACAGGTAACTGTTACCTCTAGGTCCTCAAACCAAAGTATTCATCACACTTGTTGTACAAGTATTTCACATAGCTCACATGGTCCATTGAATATCTTGTCACCTCTGACTCCCTCTCATTCCACTTTCTTCTAAATTCTTTTTTTTTCTTTCTTTCTTTTCTAAATTTTTTTTTTCTTTATTTCAGATTTTCAAAATTTTCTCTTCACTTAAGCCCACGTATCCATAATTGCTTAGAGATAAGTGTATTGGGCTATTTACTTCATGCTTGGAAATCTTTGCAATATTTCGAAGGTATGGAACGGTTTAGATCACTTTTTGAGGAAAAATTGAGATACATGGTGTACTTTATGCATGAAAATCATGAGTGCAACTACATGGCATGTACCTAAAGGTAATGTGCATGAATCCCTATATTTTTTTTATGCAAACGTATGGAAAATATCAATGCAAGTCCTATCTAAATGCTATGCACACAAGAAGGAATTGAAACTGCACTTTACTTCCAATTCTTAGGTGGATTATGGAAAAATGACGTGGAATGATCACAAGATTAAATGACTGAACCTTAGAAAGATATTATGTGTCCCTCCTTACTGACCTGTGTAGTGGTTTGGAGGGTTCTCTCTCTTACATCCAATTAAGGTCTCATTACCATTTGGTTAGGTTAGGCTCAAACAACCATTACTATCCACTTTTCATGAGTCAAAAGGAGTATAGGTGTGAAATGTTGTTTTAAAGTTGACATAATCAATCATTTTCGTAGGATAAGTTCCCCAACGACAACTAAGTCAAGCTATCCAAAGACACAAAAATTTTTAAATTTCCCTAAAATTTCCCATGAATTAACAGCAAGATGACAAACTTTTACGACATCCACAGTTACACTAGATAGCATGTGGATCCTACCAAAACTAAAAATGCAAGAAACAAATAACACTGCTAAAAACTAAAAACAATAAAAGAAAAGATAGAGTTGTTCCAAATACCCCCCTAAGCTTGAATTCGACTATGGCCTCATAGTAAAAAACAATCTTAAGAGTGGAACAGAGATACCCTGATCATTCTTGTGGAGGCAGAGGTGGGTACTGTGGGGCCGTAGGATCCCAAGAAGGATACTCCCCCTGGAAGCTCGGATCGTAATGGGTCCTCGGCGGAGGCTGTGGATAGCCTCCAAAGTAGCTCTGACTCCAGTAGTGGTCATAAAAGGGCTCCTGTTGCATCTCCATCCTTTGCAACTGATTGTGTATCTGTTGTTGGTTGTCGAGGAGGAGACGTTCATTCTCGAACATCGCCCTTTGGTTGTCAAGTAATCGATTCGTAGTATCCTGAATACCGGTATACATCTCTAGATGCTGCTGCTGAGTCTGATGTATGTCCTGCAACATCGTATGCATGCCTTGCATTGAGTAGGCATCCTCGCCTGGCTGCGAGGGCTGTGATGATGGTGGCGGGGGCTGTGATGATGAAGACGCACCCGGATGCATCCTAGGACACTTCCGTGGTGCTACTCGTGCGCGAAGAGGTGTGAAAGCCTGCTCTTCCTCCTCAGCCTCGCCTTCTTGTCCATCGTTGCCGTCTTCTTCTTCATCGGACTCGACGGCTATGATCGGCCACCGGAAGTGTTGTGCGCCCGCGATGTTGAAGACGTCGTCCGACAGTGCGCACTCCAGATAAGCATGGTTGACGTGGCAGTGTGCGTACGCCAACCCATACCGTAGAAGGATAAGGTTTGAACGGTGCAGATGCTGCACGTTCACCTTACTCCTCGTGGAAATCGGAGTCATGGACTGGAAATTCAGCCCCAAGTACAACGCCAATTTGGTGATTAGCCCACCAAAATGGAATGGAGCCTTCCTTGTACTCCTCTTCACCGCCAGGACGCACTGCAGAAAGAACGCACCCCAGTTGCATTCTTGTCGCTTCAGGAGCATGTAGAGGAAGAAAAGATCGCTCTCCTGAAACTTGCTCAATGCTAAATCGCTCCGAGCAAAGAACGTAAGGCTCAACATCCGAGGACTAGCTCGGCGAAGATCTTGTCATAGTCGGTGCAGGAATCTGGGCGCCGGTGATCATGTTGGGAGTGGTTCCAGTTAAAGATGTTGTTGAACTGCTTAAGAGTGATGTTGTAGTTGATGTTGAATATCCGGAACGATACCCGGCCCTTGATCCACTCACGATCTGATGCAACCACATCGTTGGGCACGACGCAGACATCGAGGGATGCCATAAACTCCGCCACCAATTACTTGTAGGTGGGCCATTCGCCGAAAAACGGTTGCCCATCTGCATGGCGCTCCAGCTCGTCTGGCCTTCTGCTGGTGTGGCGTGCTTGACCCTTCAGCACATAGGCCAAGTTGTCCTCGAATCCAAGCTCCTGGATCATTCCCCGGTCCACATACCGGGTCGGCTCGATCTTCCGCTTCATGATTTCCTCATAGACCTTCCTCACCTCCGCGGATGGGTGAACCAGGCGCGGATGTGAGACTGAAGCAGTAGGGGGTGGAACAAACTCCCCGATCTCCATGGGATTCGCGTGCGAGGATGATGATCCGGCGGCGTGCACCATTGTTGCAAGAAAGGTGGGATTAGAAGAAGAGAGCTCGGGGAAGATGGAGAAGTGATTCTCCGCTCGGTGAAGATCCTTGCTTGATGTTGCTGCTCTTCAGTCTTGGAGGGCTCGGGGGAGTGCTCGGCGCAAAGGAGGAAGTTTGCTCTAAAGGTGTGACGTCAAATGACGTTGCAATTCTCCTTATATAGACTTGGCCGGCGCTACTGTTGACCCGTCGATACCATCGACGCGAGTCGATGGTATCGACACGTCTCGATGCTATCCGCCTCCCTCGCGAGTATCGACGGCTGACGATTGCTGGATCGTGAAACCCGGATTGCTGACCTGTCGATACCATCGATGCAAGTCGATAGTATCGACGCAGCACCCGGATCGCTGACGTGGACTTCACGATCGCCGTCGATGTCTTTGCGCGGATCGGTGACATGGATGTCGATACCATCGACGGGGGTCGATGGTATCGACTTGACTTCATTGCGACACTGCCACTTTTTCACTTCAACCTGTGACCATGTCGATACCATCGACGAGGCCGTCAATGGTATCGAGTTGACTAAGGCAAATTGTTCTGAACTTCTCCAGAGATCTCGATGGTATCGACTGGCATGTCGATACCATCGACAATTGTTGCGCAACCTGCCTGTAGGTCTGTCGATACCATCGACGGGACCGTCGATAGTATCGACTCAGAGCGATTTTTGTAGCTGTCAACCTGAACCTATGTCGATACCATCGACCAGTGTGTCGATGGTATCGACCCTGCCTGTGCCTGCACATTGAACAAACGGATCAAGGTATCTTCTTTACACTAGAATTTAAACGAAATGAAAGCAATCTATGACTATAATTAAACTATCCTAATGTACCAATGGTTGGGTTGCCTCCCAACAAGCACCCTTATTTAATGTCTTAGGCTAGACGGTGTGACAATCATCATCTTTTCACCTTGGGAACTGCACTTAGAGGATCATTCGGTAATTTGAATTCAACACGATCTCCTCCAATGCCCAAAGACAGAGTACCTCTCCCTAAGGCAGTCACGACATCTGCCGTTGCTTGAAACGGCCTCCCTAGGAGAATTTCACAGCTTTGGAGTGGTGGCATATCCATGACGACAAAGTCCACCGGAAATATGAATCTATCCACTTTGACTAGAACATCTTCACATACTCCATAGGGACTCACGGTAGACCCATCCGCCAATTCAATTGTTGTGGCTGACCTCTTTATCTCTTTTAACCCCAGCTTTTGAAATGTCGCCAAAGGCATGAGATTTATGCTAGCGCCAGAATCACATTGCACTTTAGGAAAATGTTGACCACCTATTGAGCACGGTATGTAAAAACCTCCTGGGTCTTTTCTCTTCTTTGGTGAACTCCCGTGAATCATAGAGCTCACTGTCTCATTCATCCAATAAATTTCATCGTCTTTTATCCTCCTCTTCTTATTGATGATTTCCTTGATGAACCTCCCATAGGCGGGTACTTTCTCGATCATCTCCAGTAATGGAATATTGATGTGGAGTTTTTGGAATATCTCCAGAAATTTCTTAAAGTGACGATGCTCTTTCTTTGACTTCAGATTGATCGGATCCGAAACATCAGCTGCATCAACATGCCTGTGAGGTGGCACATAAGCGCTTTTCGGGGGTACCTCTCCTAAGCTTGCTTCAATCACTCCCTCCGACGTGGGCTTTGGCGAGACATCCTCAATAGTAACAGCTTGTTGTGGTTTCTCTCTCACGTTCGCTGTCTCTGCACGTGCACAAACAACCTGCAACTCTTCTTCTTGCCTAAATGGAGATACAATATTCATAACTCTCTCTGATTTTCTGAAGAAATGGTTTCCGCCCGGCAATCCATAGTAAGTGCGTGGATACGGTATTGCCGGTGTCGCATGCACATTGAAAGTCATTTTTCTTTCTTCTACAGCTTCTTGCACCTGAGATTCCTCCTCACTGTTTACCACAGACATATACTTGACCTGATGGTGTGCTTGGGCCACATTTGCATTCTCGGCTGGTTTCTGTTGATTGGCGTGCTTGATGGCCGCCACTTCACTTGAAATTTGTGCCACGGTGGTTTCCAATGCCCGCATTTGTGCTCCATGGCTTTGCAGCGTCTGCCCAAACTTGGTTAGAATATCACCTTGAGATTGCAATTGCTTACCAAACATGGCCATCATCTCTTGGTTTTGTTGTACCATTTGACACAGTAGTTCAATGTTCTTATCCTCGACTCTTGGCTGTGGCTTGGCATCCGGATCCTGCAGAAAATTATTTGGATCCTTCCATGAAAACTTTTTATCCTTCCTCCATGCATAGTCATTGTTTCTATAACCCTGTTGTTGCATGAATTTCACTTGGGCTTCCTCTTCTTCAGATGCATCTTCCTTAGTTAGCAGCTTCTTAGCTAGAAGATCTAACTTATCGTTTAGCTCCCTAACTATTCTGGATTCACCAACAGCCTTGACCTGTTCCACTGCACCTCTATCGCCCCATGACTGTTTCCTAGCCATGTTCTTTAATATCTCCCAACATCTGGTATCCGTATTATTCAGAAAGAATCCAGATCCAGCTGAATCAAGATTACTTCTATCGTGCTCGGAGAGAGCAAAATAAAAGATTTTCACTTGTGTTTCCCTGCCCAGCCCATGATGTGGGCACCTCCTCAACATAACCTGGAATCGCTCCTAGGTCTCAGAATATGTCTCACCTGCCTGTTGGGTGAAATTTTGAATCTTCCTAATCATGTCGTTGGTCTTCTCAGGAGGGAAAAACCTCTCGAAGAAAACTTCCACCATATGATCCCAAGACTGAACAAATTCATCATCGAGGTTATGGAGCCACTCTCTTGCTGCTCTTGCCAAGGAACTTGGGAATAGTTTGAGGTACAGAGCATCTTGTGGGAACCGGTCTATCTTCACCATATCACAATTTTCAACGAACTGGCTGATGTGTGCAACTGGGTCCTCATTCTTCAGCTCGTGAAATGCATTTGATTTTACCAAGTTAATCAAAGCCGGATCGATCTTGTATGTCGGTATGTTGATCGCCTGCTTCTTTATAGGCCCCTTTGATGTTGATGAAGAAGACGCTTTGATCTTCTCCCATATCATCTGTGGTTCGGCCATTTCTTCTGCTTGCTCTTGCTCAGATTCAGAATATATATCGCTTTGGTGCTCTGGCTCGTAGTACTCCTCGTCCTCAGGTCCCGGAGGTGGAACCTCGGGTGTGCGATTGTCGTAGTCTGTACTACGTGTATGCACCATACACAGTACCTGAAATGAAAAAATTCAAGTTCAGTACTATGCTTGAACGAGTAAATATAATTATAAAGAAATTTAGGAATATTTAAAGTTGTTTCAAAATAAAATAAAAAAAATGTGGCCTAGAGTGGCCGCTCTTAGCACTCGAAGTGCCAACAATTCGCCGTATCCCCGACAACGGCGCCAAAAACTTGACGTGTATTTTACTACGCGCTAAAACGCAAGTATACGCGTCGAGTAATATAGGCCTTTGTGAGGCCCGAGTCGAACACAGGGATACGTGAATTATTGGAAACTCCTACTAACTAATTGCAATCAGCTAGGCCGGATGACAAAGTAAGGTTTGTTGTCAAAATTAAAAGAAAATAAAATGAAACAAAGAAAACAATCGATTAAAGGTTAATTTAATCAATTCAAAAGGGTATCTTTAGGATTGTGGTTTCACCGCGGGTCAACGTTGTATTAGGTTTTATATAATTCCTCACTCTTCTCTCTCTATCTGGGTAGTGGCCTGAAAACAGAATTACCCACTGTCGTGGTGTAATTCACTACTTAGGTTTAGGTTGATTCCACCATCGTAGTAATCATTCCCCTAAACTAAGCGCATTACGAACGATCTCTCAGTTTCCACCATTAATTTTACACCTCCTTTGTCAAGGGATTTATCGATTAATGTAGGTTTCGTCTCTTTTCAACCGTTAATCCTTCTTTCGAAGTGATTAAGGGCATTAAGTTATTATTATGGTGATCAAGCATAACAATACATGGAGAAAATGAAACTATACCACGGATTTAAGAGATAAAATATGAATTATTAATATAAAATCGTCATACAATGCATTCCCGGGCTACTCCCGGTCCTAAAGATGAAGGGTTTTAGCCTCGCATGTTCATCTTGCACAAATACATGGTAGAAATAGGGGAATCCATAAGAAAAACGTGAATTAAGTGGGAAAACCCCTAAACGGAGAAGAACCGGTGGATCCTTTGCGTAGAACATGAGCTTTCCTGCCTCTCGGTGGTGAAATTCGTCTTCGGCAGCGTCCGGATCGACAGGGATGAGCTTCTGGCCTCCGTTCTCCTTTCTCCCCTTCCTCGGCACTCGTGCAATGACAAAATTCGATCCCCCTCGTTTCGGCGGCCGTCATTAGATATAAGTCCCTAATTAGGTCGTCAAATAACTCCAGCCGTCCGATTGAGATCAAAATGAATCCAACGCATATCTTCCGGCGTCGATACCATCGACGCGGGTCGATGGTATCGACCCAGCGTATTAGCGGAAGCCTTCTTTTCTTCTCGTCTGAGTGCCTGTGTCATCTCGATACCATCGACTCTCTTTAGCGTCGATTGTTGTCGTTTAGCGACGTTGTAGCCTCAATGTGTCGATGGCATCGACTTGAGTCGATGGTATCGACAGATTCCTCGCCAGCAACCTGAAGGGATCTCGATGCCATCGACTTGTGTGTCGATGGTATCGACTTTGTGCTGCTCCTCTCGGCTGGCAACCTGTGGCTTGGTCGATGGTATCGACTTCCGTCGATGGTATCGACGGAAGCAGATACTTGTTTTTCCTGAAATTCCAAAACAAGACCAAATAAATCCACACAAATTATGATAATATGATAAATAATGCTCAAAATGATACAACAAAGGGGATTTGACATAAAATGATGGCAAAGACCGAAATGAGTGAATTATGCAATATTATCCATAAAAATGACTAATTAGAGCATAAAACACATATGAAAAAGGTCTATAAATGCAACTCAAAATCATCGCATCATTCATCTTTGGTTTTGAATAGATGAAAAAGGCTAAAATTTCAAATGTCTACTATGAAAGTCATAAAGTATCTCATATCCTCACTGATAAGCACACTATTTAAATAAAAAATATCAATATGAATTGATTCAAGCAGAAAAGAATTTCAATCTACATATTTGAATGCTTCTTAGGAACCTTAGTTTGAATATAAATTTGGCATATATGATAAACATCAATTCAATTCTTGAAAATAAGTTCCAAGTTAATCATACATTTCATCTTATTTTTATTCAAATGTCTAAGACGTGCATGCCAAATATCATTAGTTTTAAAAATTAAAATAAACAGATCATATTTCATTCAAACAAGATGCATCATAAGAAATAAAAGATAGTTTAATAAGGCCAAGTGTACTTTAGACCAATATATAGATGATTGATATAAATAAAAACATGATTTCCTTGCACAACAAGGTTGACTAAATGTTAAAGTCCAACTTGACTTAGAAAATTTTTAAGGGAAGAAGGAACATGTTGAACATCATAGTCTTAGGATGTGTCCATATGTGAGTCTTTTATCAACAGTTCCAAAGGTTGTAGTTCGCATAATAGATGAATGCTCTCCCTATATGATCAGCTCACTAGATTCATCTAGGTAGGAAGAAAAGAAGCATTGTTCTAAGCATATATGTCTAGTGGCACCAAATTCTATGTACCAATGAAAAGTTGAATAAAAAAAGGATAACCTAATTTTTCTAACATGTCTGTAAAAGAGGAAGAAACCAACCCCGCAATGATCATATTATATTCAAGAATTTTAGGAGCCTGGGTGTTCTGCTTTATCAAACTATTGCAAAATCTGCACACATTCACTACATTGCATGGTCTTTCACAAACAAAGAAGACACACTGTTTCTTCAATCACTATTATTATTATTCTGATTTCAATGGTTGATATCCTTATAGGATTTTTTTTGTTAATAATCAACACTCAGTCCATTTAATTTTTTGTTAATTATTAATCACCCTTCATATTGTTTTGGACTTGGTTTTTTCTTCTTCCATCTTTTATCTTGGGTTTCTATCTTATTGAAAACTATTTAATTAGTGCCTAATTCTTTAGTCCCTATGGAATGACAAGTCTTGACTCCCTCATCTAGTTGTTCAATCATCGATAATGATGGTCATCAAAAGATAAGAAACTATATGTTACATAGGCATTCGAGTCTGGTGTAGGCACATTTTTTTCGGAGTTGATTTATTTCCTTAGAAAGATTGTTTTTTTTTGTCGGTCCAAAAGCGTGTTACTGTATTACCAAAACTTTAGGTACAAAAATATTTGCGCCCCCATTAGAACCTGGATGAACCCATCCAAACAACCAGAGAAACGAGCTAAACACAAGCTACACAGTAGCCAACTACCTAGATAAAAGAAAAGGACAGACCCGCAACACTAACTCAAGAGATAACAGAGAAACTGAAATGACTCTCCAAGCTACACATGCCAACACTGGCAATAGGCTCATCCTATGAAATTGTGGCAACATGGGAAGCTGAAAACATCATTTCAGCAACGTGGGAACCTTAGGAACAATAGAGCAGAAACCACCACGGCTCTCATCCAGGTCTTCGAGTTTCTGGCAAGCAAAGGAAACCGCCAAGAGGACCTGACTATTTCTTTATGCAAGAACCAGAGACCAAGCATCGAATGTCGTTGTTTGCACAACATCACCCCACAAGCACCCAAAGGGTGAACCTCTTGTCAATCCATCTTCTCAAAGAAGACTTCGGAGGACAACTGAGCAGACTGGATCAGTGCTCCATTCAACCATCACATTACTCCTTCACACATGGCAACATAAGCATTCTTTGAGGTTAGTGGTCAAAAGAGATACAAAGCTTGAATGCATGCTCCAAACAGAACTGAATAGTGTCTTGGTGACTCGAACGAGCAGACAAAGACAGAATCAAGGAATCGTAAAACTTCTGTTTGCAAAGAAGCATCACGACAAATACCTGAGGGGTGAAAACAAAACCCCACGAAGGCCATCTGATTGCACAGTGACCCCTCGTCGAACACCTAGAAGGCATCCGACCTCTTGGCTCCAGAAGAGCCAACCTGAACTGAAAACTACCAAACTCCATGGGTAGCTCCAGCTTGATGCCCAAGGAACTACTGTTTGCACAACAATCCACCACACACACGAAAGATAAACACCAGCTGCAGCAGCAGCCATCACCCATTGGAAGCTAGTCCAGGCAACAGCTGGAAAGCAGGGGAACATCTTGCCAGTGCCTAGCTATCGCACGCTACTAACTAGAGAAAGCATCGATCACCGCAAGGGTGACCTACATGATGCACAGGAGCGCCAGGAAGGAGAACTGCCCTCTAGACCCAGCCCGCGCACCTCTAGTGGCCTCAGGTCAATTGTCGGCAGAGCAGGAGCGATCCCTAAGCTGGGCAGAGGACGGAGCACCCCATCGCAGACGGAGCCACCATCTGCTACTAGCCGTCGAACACAACTGAGTCGCCCAGATCTAGAGAATCGGCCAGACGGCTTGGTGGGGAGGAGAGTCGTCATCCTCAGCTCCTGACCTGACCTGATGATGAGGCACCCATCAACACCGTCGTTGGTGGTGGGGGTTGCGTAGCCGATCTGGACGGATCCACCACCAAAAAACCAGGCTGCGAGGAGGACCGGCGATGAAGGACCCTGATCTGGAAGCTCTTTCCTCCCATCACACTTGAATGGGACAGAATCGACCTTGTCGAGCAGCTACCCCTCTGACCCAGGCTTCACCTCGCGCCGCTGCACAACTCTCCAACTGACTCGTCCAGTGGCGACGCCCAGTGGCCAAAGCCTTCACCAGCGATTCAAAACCACCCCTGAAATCCAGGGAAGTCGTACCCAGCTCCAACCGGAACCTGCCGAGGCTGTGTGGGAGCCAGGGGGAGGAAAGCGCCAAGGAAGCGCTCCCTCCCCCCAGCGGCGGCTGCCGGGACGAGTCTAGAGAGAAGGGGGAGCAGACGCTCTAGAGAGAAGGGCCAGTTCCTTAGAAAGATTGTTATACTTGAGAAAATTATAGATGGTACATATATCATAGGGAAAAGAGAGATATGGTTAACTGGTTATTACAACAAGAAAATAAAATTTGAAGACATAATTTCAGCTATAACAAGATAAGGGTATGATGTTGCTCAACACAATAAGTTATGGACACTTAATAATATAAATATGTAAACACTTGTAAAACATGCGAAATAGAAACAAAACTACTGTAAACATGGTATATAAAGCTTCATAGACAAGGTGCAAGGGATGAAAATTTTGTCTCATAATTTAATCATAGTATAAAAAACTAAACCCAAGTTTTTTTGCTAGACAATCATCATGTACTAGTAGAATTTGAATACTTCTCGATTGTTTCCTAATCCTCATTGATCATGAAAGGTATATTATATAAGCTCAACATGCCAAGTCTTCTTATTGCATTTTCCCACTTGACAAATGATCCACTCGTAAGGGGTATTCAATGCTTGCCACTAAACATTACTAACCCAATATTTTGTATTACAATTTTCTAACTACACATTTTTTTACATACACATTGATACTTCTTAAATCAAGTATTCCTGTATTTGTAAATCAGCGATGCTCTAAAGTAATTTTGTTTTTCTTATTATCTCTCCTTTATGAATAGTATTAAATAAGATAAATTGTCTCCCGACAAGAACATATGCCTGACACTGCTTTGGAAGATTAGAGATTTGATGGTGAAGAATCTACTTTGACATTCTTCATCTATATAATGCTTACTGTTATACTTTTTAATCCTCAGATTAAACCATTGACATGACAAAATAGCTTGACCCAATAAGCTTCAAATACATGAGTAATCATATCAAGTGAATCTCTTTACTAAGTATGCATCACATTAAGACCAATTATTTCTCTTAATATGTTAGTGTGAGTGATAAGTTAATAGTGTACCTTTTCTGATGAGCAAGATATGATGCATGTACCTACTTTTGTAGTTGGCAATTTAGAGATAGTGTAAAATAAGTATTCAAAGATGACCAAAAAAGACATGTTTAAATTAATATAGGAAATTTTTGTAATATCCTCCAAGTACACACATTGTACCAAACATAGTGAGTGTATGTTACAACCTCAATTTTGCATATGTTTTCATAATTGAATTGTAAAGATTTTGTGAATATGGACTTAATTGAAAAGGTTGTATGCTTTGCTTCAAAGGATGGATTTCTTTACAAATCTCCCTTTTTATAGGAATTTCATAATTTCTATTATTAGATTAATCCAATAATGAATATAAAAGAGAAGAAAAGAAGAAAAGTCCAAATAAAAGGAAAATATACAAGATAATGGATATTAAGCAAAGTAATTATGAGAAATACATAGAAATATATAGAAAGTGGAATTAATGGCCACAATTAAATAAATTTTGTTTCTATGTGATTCTAATAAAAGAAATATGAAAAGAGGAAAAAGGAAATGAAAGATAAAGAGAAATCCTTGAAAAGAAATATCTTAATATAGAAGTAAGTAAGATAATGAAAAATGAAGAATGTAGATGCATCTAGAAGGATGATAAGTATCCTTAAAAAGGAATTCCAAAATCTTAGGATTTCTTGGGATCCAAGGAGTCCCGATGAATAAGAACAAAGAAAAAATGCAAAATAATACAAAATAAGAGGATAATGTGATACATAATTAATGAATTTGTGGTATTATTAAAAAGTGGTACTTTCTTCTATGATGAAGTATAATTTAATGGCCAATGGATTAAAAGCCAAGTACAAAGAGAATAAAAGAGGTAATTTTCAAATTCCTAATATCTAAAGAATATCAAAGAGATATTTAAGAGAGAGAAAATTACTTCTTAATGAAGGAACTTGGTTTCCTTTTGGGAAAGGGGCTTGGATCTCGTGGATGGGCATCCTAGGGCTTTGCTACCCTCCCCTATATAAGGATTGGATTGTTAGCCACGAGCCCAAGAGAATCTCAAGGATCCCATACCCTTCTTCAACTTATATCATCTCAAACCCTAGGCAAAGGGAGTCGTGCAATCCCTAGAGCAACATGGAGCAGTGAAGGGGTTACGATGGAGGCATGATGCTTCCCCGACAACCTAAGAGAGCTTGGCCATAATCTCTTTGCTCTAATATTCACACAACACCTGCAGGAGGTCTGCAAACTCGCTGCGATCACAGGCATGGAACTCTTGAAACTGGTCATCTTGACCATGCCTTGAGGCCTTGCTAGGCATGACGGAGAGTGGCAGAGGCGGGGCAATGGGTTCCGGCAAGCTCCAGACCTTGGGGAGGTGGGAGATCACCCCACAATCGGCTGCAGTCGAAGACATCGTAGGGATCGTGAGGAGGAAGATGACCGGGTTGTCATTGGATGGTTATACCCCTCTAGGGTATAAAGAATCAGCTGCTTAAGTGAGGGAAAAAGAGTAATTCTATTATAATTCAGCCGTGGCTACGTGTTGCATGGAAAGGCTGACGTGGCAACCTACCATTGGTCGAAGTAAGTGAATTCTTGCAAAATTCATATCTAATTATTGGTAGATCGGAATGGTACATATAATAGATGTATTTCGCTTAGAAAAATGGAAGGAATCCACTAAAAATATATTGAGAAGCTAATTTCTCTAGCCATTCGAAAAGTAGTGGAACTTATCAACTTTAATGCATTAATGATTATGAAACCCTAATTTAAGATGATTAATGTATGGAGAAGGGTTAAATGGATGATTAAAGTTGATATTAACTTGTTGATTATAAAAAGACGCATTAGATCTAAAAGGATGAACTTTATGCGTAATTTGATTAATTTAGGGTTCATGTACATAAATAAGCTTTAATGGGCCCTGAAACCCTAATGTTAGTAATTATGTTTCTTAGTGGCTTTAATTGGTCAAATTCATGTATAAAGCTGAGATTTGATGGTTCTATGAAATTTTGAGTATAAAAGTTCCTAACTGTGGATGATACCCTTAGTTTAGTAATTAGGGTTTTCTAGTGGATTAATTTGGAATTAATGATAAATGGAGTTCATATGTGAATTAGATCATAATGAAATATGAGTTGTCAATTCGAAAGAAACTAAAGGTGATAATTGGGTCCAATGATCTTGAAATAACTTAAAAGGATAAAGATTCAGATTTTTGTATAAAAGAGAAATAATAGACTTTAATTGGGCTTATGATGTTGAAATTAGGGTTTGAGAACTAAGAAAGCATTAAATGTGATAAAAGTATTATGGAGGCTAAAACCTTAATAAAACCCTAAAGTGGCCTAGAAAGCCTAAGATGGAATCCAAGTCTATCTTGGGAATGTTTTGGATAAACTATAACACTTGGATGTATTGCATTAATTTCAGGATATTGTTGATTGCTTGTTTGATTGTTCTTTATCATTATTGCTTGGACATCAAGTTGCTCTGGATCAGGTATGTGGTTAATTATGGTTAATCACATTAGTTTCTCAAAGGTTTTCTAGATGATTAATCACATTGAATGCAACCTATCAGTTTGGATGTTCATACTTGCAAATCATAAAGTCTCTATGATTGTCACAATTATAATATAAGTGTGTATTCTTGCACCTACATGCCACCCTGATGGATGACGCTAAAAGGTCAAGCCCAGGAGGGAAGACCCATGGGTACCATGAGTGGTGACCCCAGACACCAAGCTCGGGATTGAGAAGGTGGTCTTTGTTGCATGACTAATGGGCACCATGAGAGGTGACCCCAGACACCAAGCTCGAGATTGAGAATGTAGCCTTAAGTCAATGGAAAAAGAGAAATCCTAAAGAGGGTATTCTAGGGTTAGGGAAAAAGCGATGGAGAATGTCACATTGAAAGCATAAATTGGCTTGTTAACTAACTTGATTGTGATATTTAGATTGTTAGCCATATTTGTGAAATTTTGGTTGTCCCCACATACCGACATATTCATATATGCTGACCAACATTTTGTTTGTCGGTGTTTTAGGTACAACCCTAAAAAGAACAAACACTAAAGTGACACATTGTGAAAATAAGAAATAAAGTGCAATGAGGATTAGATAGAATATATTCAAGTTGTGGATAGCAGTAGATATCCAAAGTTTTTAAAAGTTATACAAAGTTTTGTTTTATTCCAGTTTTCAGTATAGTTTTGGTTGAATTTTATAATTATTATTGATTATTTGTCGAACCATTGATCCTAAAAAACTGGGATAACGACTCTGACCTTTTTGTCTCCCTTAATTGGGGATTAACGGGAGGCGAGGTCATTACATTTGGTATCAGAGCACTAGTTCCTCATCTAATCTTTAGTAATTATTAAATTTTACAAACTATGTAGAACCCAAGGGAGTTATTTGAGGATTTTCTGAAAGACAGAGGTGTCTAGAAAAGGATCACGTCCAGGGGCTGACAATATTTTCCTCTGCACCACTTGTCAGAATATGAGGACTCCCGAATCTGTGTGACTGCCTGGCCAATGTCTTAGGATCTTACTCCAAATAAGATACCTTTAGGACCCTCTCATCTATTTTCACCTCTTCTCAACCCTAATTCTATTAGGATTACAAGGTTTAGAGTTTTCTCTCTCTTCCTCATCCTCTTGAGGATAGGGTATGCATGATAAGGTTAAGGAATCCTCCACCAAAATTAATAAAAAGCATGTAAATAAGATGTCATGGACATAAGCTTAATAGTTTAAGCGTAAACTAAAGAATAGCTGCATGCTTTGGTCATATGAAATGTGTTGTCATGAGAGACCTGAGGTTAGACCGTCTGGTTAGGAGGACGAGTAGAGAGTTGGTTTTGGAGGTAGCGATCTCCATTAAAGGTAGAGACCTAGTACATACTCTAAGGATGATGCTAACCCTAACCCTAAGTGGTGGTTAGGGAGGGATGACACGATGAGTTAGATGTCATGGTAGACCATCTGTGTGGGTGGACATGCTTTTGGTTTGGATACCCACGACGATATGAGCCATGTGAGGTTGGTTGACCTAGTACCCTTGGTGACCTAACCCTGGGAAGGGTCATGCATGTTAGGGTGAATGATAACTCCTTCATTGATGAGGTTAATGATGACCATATATAAACCCTATAAGCTTATATGAGCATGGCAAAGTTGCACCCAAAGTACGTCATTAGTGTTGACAGTAGGCTAAAACCCTGGCCAGGAGAGTATGATGGATGGCTTATGAGATGAGCATAAAGAGATATAGATAATCTGGAGCAAACATAGGTTTCACCCATGTAGGTGTATGCTGGTAAGCTTAATCAACCTTCAAGAGAGGACCTATAGTAATATAGTTGTTTGTAGGGTTAAGCTCTAGAGAGAGAGAGAGAGAGAGAGCAGGGACCAAGCTATAAGGTTGGAAGTTTAGACTCTGGGTTAGGAGAAACCTTGAGAAGTTGAGGATGATGCGACCTAAGTGGATGGTTGTGGTTTCCTCGTGCATGACCCCTGGAGGTTGATGGTATCTTGGTTGCCTTTAGAGGAACCAAACCCTAGAGAGAGGATATGGCTATTGGTACCTATGTGCCTATGGTATAGGTGTTTACCCTTTTAGGGTTAGGAAGAAGAGTTCCTTAGACCCTGGAAAGGTATAGTAATAAGTTGTTAAGCCTTATACCTAGTTGGTTGTCCTTGATGAGGACTCCACTATGAGGTGTTGCTTGAGTAGAAGGATAATAGGAAGTTCATGCTATACCTTATACGTGCTGGGTTCGGGGTTAAAAGGTTGAGTATGCAGTGGGACATCAGAAAGGTGAACCTAGACCTAAGAGGGGAAGTAGTAGTGCATAGTGCACCTGATGCTCATGATGAGACTTGAGGTTCCATAGATTTAGCATGGCACTCCTCATGTTTAGAGGAATGGGAAACCTCTTGGATTAAGGTGTATTTTTGATGAACCTCTCACATATATGTTGGTGACATATGATGTTGGTCCAATGTCGAGGAATGAGAACAAGTATGACTTATCAGGGAGACCTAGCATGGTTTAGTAAGTGGTCTGCTTGTTAGCTACATGCTTTAGTAGCTTAAAAGGACTAAGTGTGATCATGTGAAGGTAAAACCTGGACATAAGGATGTTTGTGACCTTTGTTATCAAGATGTAGTTTCCTCCCATCATGGGAGAGGGACCCTTTTGTAGGGTGTATACCAGCTTTTGTTGGTTTTGAGGTAACCTAAAGAGGTCTCATAGGATCTTGAGAAGCTAAGAGAAAAGTACATAGAATGAAAATGAACCTATAGACCCATAGATAACCATCTCCAAGTGCATGTGGATGTGTTACCATGGAGGTAACCAGTATGGGGCCTAACCGAGGTAGGTAGGTCGCCATGACCTCTATAAAAGGATGTGAGTCAGACCCTGAATGCAGAAAGAGATGATGGAGACTTGGGTAAGGTTCTAAGTTGGACATGTACTATGTTAGAATCCTAAGTCTATACTAGGGTCAGGTGGGGATAAGATCGATGGGAGTAGGAGTTGCCTAATTCCCTAGTTGCATGTGACCATAGGGTCAGGAGGTAACAACTGTCATTGTCTAAGGGCCATGGGTTAGGAGATTGATCACCTTTATGAACTCATGGGACCCAAAGGGCAAATGAAGAGGGCACTCTCTGATGCATAAGGGAAGAGGGATGACCCCAAAAGTTTCGGCACCCTACAAAACTAGAGGATATGACTAAGGATTGTATGATGACCCAAGTGGGTTCCAGACCAATTTTTCATGGAAGTAACCTGGATATTAAGATGTTCATGATGTGGATGCATGTGAGGCACGTTTCAGTTTAGATTTGAAGGTGTACTAGTAATGTGGGATGTACCATCTCTACTCTTAGAATGGGAAGAACTCTATATTTGGACTACAGTCAAATGCTTATTTCCTCTTGTTATGGGAGTGAGAAATAGGACAGTACGCATGCCATACACCAAGGATAAAGATGATGTGAGTTGAAATGTTGCTATAAGATATGAGGATAGAGATGATAACATACCCTTGGGCAGTGTACGATGTGGTGGTGGTTTGCAAATACCAAGAGAACTAAGGTAGTCATCTTATGAGGATGTTTTTATGATGAGTTATATGGAACTTATGAGCTATACAAGGTATCGTTCGATAACCAAGAGAATGAGCCCTGAGTTCCCTTGATGAAGATAGGCTTAGGGTCTGAGATGAGATGATAAGTGGAATACAGGGAGGTGTATGTCTTCACTGTTACCTAGCACCTAAAGATGAAAGGTAGTAATGGATGCTCTAGTTGAGATGCAACTACCTAGCTTAGCTGGAGGCTAGAAGAGGTTGTTAGGTTAACCCTAAGTTTGGAAAAGGAGATATGTTTGGCTAACACGCAGATGTAATGAGATATGTTGATCGAGTTAGTGGTTGCTTGGTTAGCCACCCTAGGCCTTGATGCGATAAAAGGATGGTTGTAAAAAATTAGATGCACTTCTTTGGAAAAGAAGGTGATGAAACCCCAACTAGAGTGTTTTAGGGTTTCCGAGGAATCAATCTTGAGAAATCATGACATACAAGAGATCATGATTTTAAGTCACCTTACACCATGGTACTACTAACATGGTAAGTTTCAGTAGTACTTTGGATGCCTAAGATGAAGTTGCATGTGGCTTGTCTCCATGCATGTCAGGAGGTGAAGGACGAACACCAGCAACCCGGTAAGTTGATGCAAAGGATAAAAAGTCCCTGAGAGGGAATGGGAGTTCATCACTATGGATGTCGTGGTAAGTCTCCCCTGGACCAAGGAAGGTTAAGATGCAATATGGGTATGGTAGATTGCCTTACCTAGATGACATAATCTAAGAGAAAGAGAGAGTACTTTTAGGGGATAGATCCGGTTGAACTACATGCAAGAGAGAGAGAGACATAATTCAACTATACCATGATGCGAGTTCAAAAGTTCTTGAGTGTAACCTAAAGATTCACTTCCATAAGGTGGAAGTAGATACATGAAAAACTCGATGTGAGTACAACTTATTACCCCTAACTAATGGTTAGTATGATCTAGAAAAGAGGGTCTAATGAGAGCATGTGTGCTCATTCAGGGTGATACATGGGGGGCAGTTCTTGCCCAATAAGATATGTGATGATAACCCCCATAGCTAGTATTGAGATGTAAAGAAGCTTTGTAAGGGAGGTTGTGTCAGTCACCACTTCATTAAGATAATGTTGGTGAAGGGACCTCATGAAGGTCAGAAAAGGACCACAGTGTGTGCATATGAAGTTGCTTTGACCATGTGATGGCTAAGGAAGCCCACAGGTGACATGAGTCATGAGCTGATGCAAAGCAGACTGACATGTAGTTCACTATGGGAGAATATGCGATGTGAAAATCCGACCCCTCTAAGCTACATCTGAGAAAGCTGAAGTCCCCGATATATGGGTCCTTTTGAGATGGATTGGTGGAGATGGTTATGTTTAGTCTTACCCCTCAGGATAATGTGATGTGTTCTACGAGTCTGATATAGAGCACTCTATGAGGTACCCAAGCCATGTGTTGAGCCATGAACCCAGTTAGCTTTGAGAGAAGTTGAAATGTCTTGAGTCACCTATGAGGGTACAAGGTACCAAGGTGAGAAAGAACTCAGATGCAAGAATATGAGATGATGAAGGTTCTTGGGAGGCACCATGGAGAGGGTAAAACCACATGGGAGCCATGATGGACATGAGGAAGTCTTATCCTATTTGTTTGTATGTTTGAGGGATTTTTGAGGGAAAAATTCCAATAAGAGGGGAAGGATGTTACAAACTCAATTTTGCATATGTTTTCATAATTGAATTGTAAAGATTTTGTGAATATGGACTTAATTGAAAAGGTTGTATGCTTTGCTTCAAAGGATGGATTTCTTTTCAAATCTCCCTTTTGATAGGAATTTCTTAATTTCTATTATCAGATTAATCCAATAATGGATATAAAAGAGAAGAAAAGAAAAAAAGTCCAAATAAAAGGAAAAAATATAAGATAATGGATATTAAGCAAAACAATTATGAGAAATACATAGAAATCTCTACAAAGTGGAATTAATGGCCACAATTAAATAAATTTCCTTTCTACATGATTTATAATAAAAGGAATATGAAAAGAGGAAAAAGGAAATGAAGGATAAAGAGAAATCCTTGAAAAGAAATATCTTAATAAAGAAATAAGTAAGATAATGAAAATGAAGAATGTAGATGCATCTAGAAGGATGATAAGTATCCTTAAAAAAGTATTTCGAAATCTTAGGATTTCTTGGGATCCAAGGAGTCCCAATGAATAAGAAGAAAGAAAAAATGCAAAATAATACAAAATAAGAGGATAATGTGATACATAATTAATGAATTTGTGGTATTATTAAAAAGAGGTACTTTCTTCTATGAGGAAGTATAATTTCGTGGACAATGGATTAAAAGCCAAGTACAAAGAGAATAAAAGAGGTAATTTTCAAATTCCTAATATCTAAAGAATATCAAAGAGATATTTAAGAGAGAGAAAATTGCTTCTTAATGAAGGAACTTGGTTTTCTTTTGGGAAAGGGGCTTGGATCTCGTGGGTGGGCATCCTAGGGCTTTGCTACCCTCCCCTATATAAGGATTGGACTGTTAGCCTCGGGTCCAAGAGAATCTCAAGCATCCCATACCCTTCTTCACCATATATCCACTCAAACCCTAGACAAATGGAGTTGTGCAATCCTTAGAGCAACGAGGAGCAGTGAAGGGGTTACGATGGAGTCATGATGCTGCCACGACAACCTAAGAGAGATTGGCCATCATCTCCTTGCTCTAATCTTCACGCAATGCCTGCAGGAGGTCTGTAAATGTGTTGCGATCACGTGCATGGAACTCTTGAAACCAGTCATCTCGGCCATGCTTTGAGGCCTTTCTGAGCATGACATAGAGTGGCGGAGGTAGGGCAATGGGTTCCGACAAGCTCCAGACCTTGGGGAGGTGGGAGATGACCCCACGATTGGATGTAGTCGACAACAACATAGGGATAACGAGGAGGAAGATGACTGTGGTGTCATTAGACGGTTATACCCCTCTCGGGTATTAAAAGCCTACCACTTATGTGAGGGCAAAAAAGTAATTTTGTTATAATTCAGTCGCGGCTACGTGTTGCATGGAAAGGCTGACGTGGCAACCTGCCATTGGTCCAAGTAAGTGAATTCTTGCAAAATTCATATCTAATTATTGATAGATTGGAATGGTACATATAATATATGTATTTTTCTCAGAAAAATGTGAGGAATACATTAAAAATAGATTTAGAAACAAATTCCTCTTGCAATTGGGAAAGTAGTGGAAGTTATCAACTTTAATGCATTAATGATTAAGAAACCCTAATTGAAGATGATTAATGTATTGAGAAGGGTTATATGGATGATTAAAGTTGATATTAACATGTTGATTATAAAAAGATACATTAGATCTAAAAGGATGAACTTTATGTGTAATTTGATTAATTTAGGGTTTCATGTACATAAATAAGCTTTAATGGGCCTTGAAACCCTAATGTTAGTAATTATGTTTCTTAGTGGCTTTAATTGGTCAAATTCATGTATAAAGCTGAGATTTTATGGTTCTAAGCTATTTTGAGTATAAAAGTTCCTAATTATGGATGAATACCCTTAATTTAGTGATTAGGGTTTTCTAGTGGATTAATGTGGAATTAATCATAAATGGAGTTCATATGTGAATTAGACCATAATGAAATATGAGTTGTTAATTCGAAAGAAACTAAAGGTGATAATTGGGTCCAATGATCTTGAAATAACTTAAAAGGATAAAGATGGTGATTTTAGTATAAAAGAGAAATAATAGACTTTAATTGGTCTTATGATGTTGAAATTAGGATTTGAGAACTAAGAAAACATAAAATGTGATAAAAGTATTATGGAGGATAAAACCTTAATAAAACCCTAAAGTGACCTAGAAAGCCTAAGATGGAATCCAAGTCTATCTTGAGAATGTTTTGGATAAACTATATCACTTGGATGTATTGCATTAATTTCAGGATATTGTTGATTGTTTGTTTGATTGTTCTTTATCATTATTACTTGAACATCAAGTTGCTCTAGATCAGGTATGTGGTTAATTAAGGTTAATCACATTAGTTTCCCGAAGGTTTTCCAGATGATTAATCGCATTGAATGCAACCTATCAGTTTGGATGTTAATACTTGCAAATCATAAAGTCACTATGATTATCACATTTATAATATAAGTGTGTATTCTTGCACCTACATGCCACCCTGATGGATGATGCAAAAAGGTCAAGCCCACGAGGGAAGACCCATGGGTACCATGAGTGGTGACCCCAGACACCAAGCTCGGGATTGAGAGGGTGGTCTTTGTTGCATGACTAATGGGCACCATGAGAGGTGACCCCATGCACCAAGCTCGGGATTGAGAAGATGGTCTTAAGTCAATGGCAAAAGAGAAACCCTAAAGAGGGTATTCTAAGGTTAGGGCAAAGTGATGGAAAATGTAACATTGAAAGTGTAAATTGGCTTGTTAACTAACTTGATTGTGATATTTCGATTGTTAGCCATATTTGTGAAATTTTGGTTGTCCCCACATACCGGCATATTCATATATGCTGACCGATGTTTTGTTTGTCGGTGTTTTAGGTACAACCCTAAAAAGAACAAACACTAAAGTGACACATTGTGAAAATAAGAAATAAAGTGCAAGGATGATTAGATAGAATAGATTCAAGTTGTGGATAGCAGTAGATATCCAATGTTTTTAAAAGGTATGCAAAGTTTTGTTTTATTCGAGCTTTCAATATAGTTTTGGTAGAATTTTATAATTATTATTGATTATTTGTTGAACCATTGATCTTGAAAAATTGAGATAATGACTCTGACCTTTTGGTCTCCCATAATTGGGGGTTACCGGGAGGCGAGGTCGTTATAGTGTACAAACACCTTGCCGGAAACAAGAAAACTTCAAAGGTACACATGTTACTGTACTCACAATTATCTATACCCTTACTGGCACGGAACCAGAATCCCAATCCCATGAAACAAAAGTATACCAAAGGTGACATGCGGAAGCGTAAAGCTTAGCACACATGAACAGATAACAAGATGCAAGCACCAACATAATATCAACAATCAACAAGATATATTAAGAATCATCATTATATTACATTATTTGAATTACATGTTCAAGAGTCACTTTGTACTAGTCTGCTCATGTATACTATATCTGTATCTTACAACGGGTATACCTAGCAAAGCTCACCAAGCTCATCAACCTTCTAGCCATCTCTGAACCTAAAAACAACATACGAGAAATGGTTCAATACACGAGGTGTTGAGTATGGGGTAGAAAGATACACATATATATAAGCTTTGCATAATTTTGAAAAGATTTCAAGACTAAACGAACAAGAATGAATATGTTAATTGTTTAACAAATGTGAAACATATTTTATATCATTTCACTCCATTATACCAACAATATCAAACATGTTTAAGGCCTTTGACCATCTTCCCGTCGGAAGGGTCCATAAGGGTGCTCAAGCTTAGCTAACCCTTTTATACGAGAGGGACCTCAAGGCCGTAGCCAAGAGCTAACCATTTATTAACAATATTATAATGGAGTTCTATCTATATATGTGTTCAAGTTATAAAACTGATGAGGCAAACATCGAGTAAGACATAGAAATACTACATGGCAATATTTGAGAAAATAGACAAACAAGCATACAATATATGTCTTTTCAAGAAAGGAATCAATAGTCATATAACAAGATAAGGCCCATACCTATTCAAAGATTCTTAACTTAACACGTCCATTACCATCTAGATCATAAGCCAATCCTGATTAAGAACAAGATTACATATATGCATTAGATTCTCATCATTAACCCTAATTAGGTGCATTTTAGGGTTTTGGCCAAGTTGGTTTCAAGGTTGGTTATTAGTACATTAGATGATCTCATATTGATCTAGGGTCCATCATAATAGTGTGGTTCAAGTTTCATATTATTTCGGGGTTTCATGTGAACATTACGAGACTTAGGACACATGCTCAAATTATGCCACGAGACTCATAATAGAGTAATAAAGGTCAAAGATCATCAATGAATAAGAGCCGAGCATAAGGGATGGTTTATATCAACAACAAAATGTCATAAGAAACATATAACAAGATTAGGTGGGTATCCATTAGTAGCTAGATTAGCAATCTAGGCAAGGTTCAAGATTATAGTCCAA
Organism: Alisma plantago-aquatica; assembly: GCA_963693085.1. Taxonomy (NCBI): domain Eukaryota; kingdom Viridiplantae; phylum Streptophyta; class Magnoliopsida; order Alismatales; family Alismataceae; genus Alisma; species Alisma plantago-aquatica. Next base: position 234,951,516 of record OY856413.1, on the reverse strand, counting down.
AGTAGGCACATATGTACAATTGAGAGTAATTCTTAAGCAATAGGGGTGATAAGGACTCTCCTATAGATCAAATATGTACTAAAGATTCTAATTTCATGATTAGGAAGATATATGATCATTAATGGTTTCAAGTTTTATCACCTAGATGCATTGAATGTACTAAACATGGATAAAGTTATCATTTTCCAGATATTAAGGGAGTAAACATTAGAACTAGTATCTGGAACCATGCCCAATTGGTCGGTCTCATCGAGCTGATCAATTTGATATATTGGTTTGACATTTTTGGCCAAGGGATTAGCAAGATATCATTTTTACAAAACTTCCATCAAACTATATGGATTGACATAGGGCGTTACCTTGAATTCATTGACTGATATGGGCCATTGGCTCAAGATCCAACGCATGTGCCCTAGGCTACGGTGGTGCTTGCGGCCCACATGCATACATCGTTGATAGTGGGACCATCGTGCTCCTTTACTAGATCGTGTGGCTGGAGGCAGATCTATCTAGGCCGTCGATAGTTGGGCTAGCGATCTGAGGGTCCGCAACTTCCGTGCCCGCCCGCGCACCCCTTTTTCCGTTCTCTCTGTCCAGAATAGAAGAGGAATAGGGGCGGTTTGTAATGCCCCTACCCACCGGAGGATAGGGGAAGGAGATCTACCACAGATCAGGGCGGCCTCCTGGGACGTCGCCGGCGAGCGGCCATGAAGCATTGGAGTTGCGAAAAGCTCCTACCCTCACCTTCCCTTGGCGGCGGCTGCAGACCCCAGGTCGAAGAAGGGGGTTTTGTGATGCATAAAGGATGGAGGATGGCCAAGCAAGGGGAACGAAGGGAAGATGGACAAGGGCTAGAGAAGAGGGTTTTATAAAGCGGCAAGTTAGGGTTGTCAGATCATAGCTTCCCATCCGTTACTCAAACTGGGTGGAGGCAGAGAGCATTTCATCGGGCGTTCATTAGTTTCCAGAAGAGGAAAAGAGAGGAGGGAACAGGAAAATGGGCTATAGTGCTGTATTGGGCCTATGTGGCCGGCCCAACAGAGATAAATGCATAGAATTGAGCTAAAATAAGGTAAAACAAAAGCCAAATTTCAAGGTGTCATAACTTGGAGTCCGATGGTCCAATTGAGGTGATTTTTGTTCCGCTTGATTCGTAGTTGAGTCCTATACAATATGATACATATTACGAAGCCAAAATATTATTATGAGGAGTTTCAAAATTAGATACAAGAAGGTGACATGATATAGCAAGATACTTAGTTAAAAGTACAAATTAAAGTCGCACATTGCATAATTGACCATGGTAGTTGCCAAATTGGAACATCACAACTATACAATTATGAAATTAATATCAAAATGAGTAAAGGACACTTGATTGGATAGGAGGAGTACAATAGAGGAAAGAGAAAATCGAGGTTGTCCCATCCTTCCCTCCTTACAAGGAATTTCATCCTCAAAATTCATTCATGATTTAAGTTAAAAGTCAAGTCAAGATCCATCGGGTCTGTCTATTCAACCATGGTTGTCAAGGCATTCCCCACAATGGGATGCAGACATAGGCTATCATCATTCAGTTTTTACCCATCTCAATAATGTACATGTTACTTAGTGTTCCCTCATAACATGGAATCATCATGACATTAGGGTTTACCCATACTTTTGTATCCATATACCAGGGTTTTTGTACTAATTTTCATACACGACCAGGGTGTATTATCAAAATCTATGTTATCACTTCTCAAAAGAATCATGTTTATGGATTCCGGTTCCGTGACAGATAACAAGATGCAAGCACCAACATAATCTCAACAATCAACAAGATATATTAAGAAACATCATTATATTACATGATTTGAATTACATGTTCAAGAGTCACTTTGTACTAGTCTGCTCATGTATACTATATCTGGATCTTACAACAAGTATACCTAGCAAAGCTCACCAAGCTCATCAACCTTCTAGCCATCTCTGAACCTAAAAAAAACATACGAGAAATGGGTCAACACACGAGGTGTTGAGTATGGGGCAGAAAGATACACATATATATAAGCTTTGCATAATTTTGAAAAGATTTCAAGACTAAACGAACAAGAATAAATATGTTAATTGTTTAACAAATGCGAAACCATATTGTATATCATTTCACTCCATTATACCAACAATATCAAACATGTTTAAGGTCTTTGACCATCTTCCCGTCGGAAGGGTCCGTAAGGGTGCTCAAGCTTAGCTAACCCTTTTATACGAGAGGGACCTCAAGGCCGTAGCCAAGAGCTAACCCTTTATTAACAATATTATAATGGAGTTATATCTATATATGTGTTCAAGTTATAAAACTGATGAGGCAAACATCGAGTAAGACATAGCAATACTACATGGCAATATTTGAGAAAATAGACAAACAAGCATACAATATATGTCTTTTCAAGCAAGAAAGTGATAGTCATATAACTAGATAAGGCCCATACCTGATTCAGAGATTCTTAACTTAACACGTCCAGTACCATCTAGATCATAAGCCAAACCTGATTAAGAACAAGATTACATATATGCATTAGATTCTCATCATTAACCCTAATTAGGTGCATTTTAGGGTTTTGGCCAAGTTGGTTTCAAGGTTTGTTATTAGTACATTAGATGATCTCATATTGATCTAGGGTCCATCATAATAGTGTGGTTCAAGCTTCATATCATTTTGGGGTTTCATGTGAACTTTACGAGACTTAGGATACATGCTCAAATTATGCCACGAGACTCATAATAGAGTAATCAAGGTCAAAGATCATCAATGAATAAGAGCCGAGCATAAGGGATGGTTTAGATCAGCAACAAAAGGTCATAAGAAACATATAACAAGATTAGGTGGGTATCCATTAGAAGCAAGATTAGCAGTCTAGGCAAGGTTCAACATTATAGTCCAAAGTAGGCACATATGTACAATTGAGAGTAATTCTTCAGAAATAGGGGTGATAAGGACTCTCCTATAGATCAAATATGTATTAAAGATTCTAATTTCTTAATTAGGAAGATAGCTGATCATTAAAGGTTTCAAGTTTTATCACCTAGATGCATTGAATGTACTAAACATGGATAAAGTTATAATTTTACATAAATTAAGGGATTAAACATTAGAATTAGGATCTGGAACCATGCTGAATTGGTAGGTCTCGTCGAGCTGATCAATTTGATATATTGGTTCGACATTTTTGGCCAAGGGATTAGCACGATATCATTTATACAAAACTTCCATTCGAACTATATGAATTGACATAGGGCGTTACGTTGAATTCATTGACTGATCTGGGCCATCGGCCCGAGATCCAACGCATGCGCCCCAGGCTACGGTGGTGCTTGCGGCCCACATGCATACATCATTGATAGTGGGACCATCATGCTCCTTTACTAGATCGTGTGGCTGGAGGGAGATCTATCTAGGTCGTCGATAGCTGGGCTAGCGATCTGAGGGTCCGTAACTTCCGTGCCCGCCCGCGCACCCCTTTCGCCATTCTCCCTGTCCAGAACAGAGGAGGAACAGGGGCGGTTTGTAATTCCCCTACCCGCCGGAGAAGAGGGGAAGGAGATCTGCCACAGATCAGGGCGACCTCCTGAAAACGTCGCCGGCGAGCGGCCATGAAGCATTGGAGTTGTGAAAAGCTCCTACCCTCACCTTCCCTTGGCGGTGGCTGCAGACCCCAAGTCGAAGAAGGGGGTTTTGTGATTCAGAAAGGATGGAGGATGGCCAAGCAAGGGGAACAAAGGGAAGATGGACAAGGGCTAGAGAAGAGGGTTTTATAAAGTGGCAAGTTAGGGTTGTCAGATCATAGCTTCCCATCCGTTACTCAAAGTGGGTGGAGGCGGAGAGCGTTTCATTGGGCGTTCGTCAGTTTCCAGAAGAGGAAAAGAGAGGAGGGAACAAAACAATGGGCTACAGTGTTGTATTGGGCCTATGTGGGCTGCCCAACAGAGATAAAGGCATAGAATTGAGCTAAAATAAGGTAAAACAAAAGCCAAATTTCAAGGTGTCATAACTTGGAGTCTGATGGCCCAGTTGAGGTGATTTTTGTTACGCTTGATTCGTAATTGAGTCCTATACAATATGATACATATTATAAAGCCAAAATATTATGATGAGGAGTTTAAAAATTAGATACAAGAAGGTGACATGATATAGCAAGATACTTAGTTAAAAGTACAAATTAAAGTCACACATTGCATAATTGACCATGGTAGTTGCCAAATTGGAACATCACAACTATCCAATTATAAAATTAATATCAAAATGAGTAAAGGAAACTTGATTGGAGAGGAGTACAATGGAGGAGAGAGAAAATCGAGGTTGTCACACTTACCCACGGCACTTGGTGGGTAATGATAATGGTAAGACCTTATTCTCCCCATACCCTCCCCATTGACGACCCTAAATAGAGACCTACACCTCACACATTGAATAGTAGAATGCATGTAATCATAGAAACTTAACGAGCAAAGGAATGATCTAAAACTCAAATGTAGACAAGCATTCTGTTGTCCGGGTAGAAAAGGCCATTATACTTTTAAGTAACATGCACGTCATCTTAATCTCATTAAACATGGCAATAATGTACATTTCTTGTGGCTCTGTTCTCCTCTACATGCATTTCTCAACCTTACTAATGATATTACGATTGTATGATTAAATATAGACTTGGGCAATCATTGATTGACTAAGCCAACTGATATCCTAGTTTTCCTCTCAGCTACTCTACTAAATTGAAGATTATATGACATAGTGGCTTGATGTATATGGAATCGGTCCTAATAGAATTGGTTAACTACATTAGAAGTGTATTCACCACCTATATCAAATTCCATTCTTTTAATATATCTTTTTTCAAATTATTTCTCTACTTAGGTTTCATAATTTGAATGCCACTCTATTATATTTATATAAGACTTGAGCAAATACATGTTAAATTTTGAATTTTTTTAGAAATTAGTTTGTACTAAATTCAACCAACATTGAAGCTTATTTAGTTGATTTGGGTCAATTAAGTAAAATTAGACCAAGTAAGGTAATTTAAGTTTGAGGTGGGTCTCATTTAGGCTAAATAAATTCTGATTTTAGGTCAAATAATGTCCCATTTATCCAAATAGTGGCCGATCTGACCAACACATTTGTAATCTCGGCATTTTTAGGCAAATTCGCAGATGGTAGGTCTAAATGGGGAATCTTACACCAAGTTAGGTATTTTTAGGCAAACAAAGTCTTCGTTAGACCAAATACAATATGCATCTTAGAAAATATAGTCCGTTTGACCTCCTTGGGTCTGATTTATGTTATTTTAGAGAATATTTTTGTATCTTAGGTCTGAAAGGGTTATCTTAAACTAAATTAGGTATCTTTAGGAAAAATGGGGAAAATCTAGTTTGAGTTTAGGTCATATATTTGTTCGATAGGTATAACTAGGATCCACTTGGTTTTATTTAGTTCACGTTATTTCTATTTTATGTCGACTTAGGATTGATTGAGATCAAAGATAACTAATATGCATGCATGTCCAAATAGGGATAAGCATCAGGCCGGGTCACCCTAGGTTTCGGCAAGACCAAACCCATATCCATATTATTATCCTGGCCACGAGTCGGGTTTTGGCCCAAATTTTTTTAAAAAAGACAAGCCCGTACCCAGCCTATATAAAAAATTTGGATTTCGGACTGGGCTCGGGCTAGCCCGTCTAACAATAGGTTTAATCAAAATGACATGTTTAATTTACAATCAATGTTGAATTTTTATGTAAGTAGAAAGATATTTGTTGAAGACATATTTATTAAATTTTAGAATGTTGATGTGCAAGGAATAGTGGTGCTTTGTGTGAAGATTGAACATTATATGAATGAGCAGAAAAATTAATAATCCACAATGTTGTAGCTAGTTTTTGATTTGGTTAAAATTGGACACCAGCTATTAGACTTGTTATTAGAACCAACTATTAGGAGGGGGAGGGTTGGCTAATTCATATCAATCTTAGATGGTTGACCTGATTATGGAAAAAGAAGTTTTAAAATGATATTCATATTTGTGTATTTATATTATATGATATGGATTATTTATGCGGGTCGAGTACTGGGTTTTCGAGTCTGGGTTAATGGTGGCCCAATCCTGGCCCATATATAAAAATGGGCCTAAAACATAGGCTCGTCCCGAATACCAGGATCAGGTCTGGGTCAGATTTGATGGGCCGAGTAGCGGGCTAGGTCGGGTCGGCCCGGTCCAATGCTCAACCCTATGACTAAATCTATATTTCAAAGTCAGTAAATATATATATGTACCAAAAAAAATATATTTAAAAAGTTGAAAATTACTTTCAAATTCTTAGGATCTCACATAGATGCCCACAATCCAACCTACACACCTAGGGTTTTCATACCACAAATTTGTATTGATGTAAGACAGAAAAAACATGTAAAAAAATTGTGAAATATCTATAAAAACCTAGATGCATATGATCCCAATATATGCACCCTTGGGTGCATGGTATTGGTTAACCACCTTGACAATAATTAATAGCATACACACAAAGATCAATGTAGATCAAAGAATGAAAATCTAAAATAGGTAATTAAGATAAATTATGATTTTTATTTTTACATCCTCAGAAGTCAACAATGCATGCCTATGGTTAGACTTGAATATGGTAACGTTTGTGAGCAAAAGAATTAACACACCTGCAATGGTCAGTGGAGAAAATGAGCAATTGTTTGCTGAAATTCGCAATTTGCAAAAGACAACTGAGAATAAACAACATATCATTACAAATATGGACCTATTCCTTTGGATGATCCCAACCAATGTGGGGAATATGTTTCCCCCCAACGTCCTCTCGTTCTCAGCTAACAATTGAAACAAAATATATTGTCAGAAGGGAAACTTTAACCTATAAGGAAAAGGAAGGAGAGGTCATGGTCGAAATTGAAATCTTAAATTGTTGGTGTCAGTGTTGAGCAGAATTGTCACCTCTGTTGATGTCTCAGACACCTTCAGTTTTCATGCCTCGTGCTTCTCTGTGAATCCATATTGGCACCACAACTATTTCTAAGCGAATAAGTATTTAGGGCTCTGCGAACACCCTGTACTGTTGTGATTGGAAAGTAGGTAATAGGGAGGAGAAGATGGACATGAAGAGTGGTGGACAAGAGAAGTTGTGATCAGAAAGAGCAAGAAGACACGACATGTCACTTGGAGTCACGGGAGGTGGGGGCTGGGAAAAGGAGATTTTGCTTCGTGCACAATAACAAGGGTGGGAGTGGGGTTGGGGAATTGTGTTTCCCCTTGTGTTACACTAACAAAATTGTAACACTTTTTAAAGGGTGAGTAAAATTGTGTGACTTCTAACAATCAATTTTTATAGTGTAAACATATGTATATGTATATATAGATAGAATAGTGATCCTATAGGAAACTAGTATCATGCAAAAATGTGAGGCACCAAACTCATCCTCTCATTTCCATGCAGTTGCAATGCCAATGCCATGTACTTCCAATGAACGAACAAAATTCAATATAATATTAGGATGTTCATTTTGTCGTGTCAGACTCCAGTGTTCTCTTTTCAACAAAATGCATAGTATATTCTTTATATTATGATCATCCTCCTTGATTCGACATCTAATTTCAACCATTAAATTATTCCCTACCTTTACTAAAACCTATTTTCATAGCTCTTTCTCATCTCCTCACCCACATCCTAGCATCCATATAATCTTTTTGCTTTTGATTATTTCCACTTCTTGGTCTGTAATATTAAGTTGAGGAGAAATTGTTAGGGTTTTGTGTTTTATCCTAATTGGATAAGAAATAATATCTAACAATATTAGGAAAGTGCAATAAATGTTAGACTTGCAATCCAAAACACTATTTCCTTATCCTTTTGTATTGTCGTCTCCTAATCCCTATAGAATAGTCGTATCCTCTGGTACTGTCTAACCGAGAGTCCCTATCCATAAATAGGGGTAGACACCATTGGAATATGGCGTGTCAATGTGTGAGGTTTCAAATGTGTGGTAATTTTGGGTGTGCCAACATAAGATAATATAGTGTGCCAAAAATGAGAAGCCACAGAAGATAGCTGAAGGAGAGGGAGAACGAGTGTGGGTTACGAGATTCTATTGTGGTCACATGATTGTGAGGGAGCAACAATCTTTGTAATCTTGTTGAGGTTTCTTAATATATTTTTGTGGTCTTCTTCGCCAATTATGTTCTCTGCTTGGTTATTTATTTGGTGGTTATTTGCTTTGCCGACGTGGGTAGTCGTAGCTTTTGTTTTGCATGCTTGAACTGTATCTTGTATGATATTTTTCTTGTGCTTGAAGCTTCCACAAATCTCTTCAATTGGTATCAGACCAGGGTTCATGCGAGACGATCAGAAAGTATTAGGAGCACAAAAAAATATGAAGACATCAACAACTACTGTTGGAAGTGATCCAGTAGTATATCTTGATGGGAACATCGTTATGCAACCAGGCTGGGGGAATCCACGTATTGTGAAAAATCAACGCAAGGTGGTTGCACAATTCATTTGCAAGGGGCAACCAACAATAGAGGCTACCTAGTTCTATCGATTGGTTGGATTTTTCCTAACCAAAAGAGGAGCGACTGGCAAGAGGTCTACGAACACGGAAAGGCATACATGGTGATATGCTTCTGGAAACGAAAACAACTTCTGATAGAGGAAGTATAGAAGAAGAATGAGAATAGACTTCTTGGAGGAGCAACTTCAGCGGATAAGAAACAAGGTGGAGATTGTTAGAATTTTGTCTCTTATCCTAATTAGATAAGAAATAATATCTAACACTATTAGAAAAGTAAAATAAATGTTAGACTTGGAATCCAAGACATTATTCTCTTATCTTTTTATATTGTCGTCTCCTAATCCATATAGAATAGTCGTATCCTCTTGTATGTCTAATCGGGAGTCTCTATCTATAAATAGAGGTAGAAACTGTTGGAATATGGTGTGCCGATGTGTGAGGTTCCAACGTGTGATAATTTCGGGTGTGCCAATGTAGGACAACATCGTGTGCCAAAAACAGGAAGCCACAAAAGATAGTCGAAGGAGAGGGAGAACAAGAGTGGGTTACGGGGTTCTATTGTGGGCACGTGATTTTGAGGGAGCGACGATCTTTGTATTCTTGTTGAGGTTACTTAATAGAATTATGTGTCTTCTTCGCCAATCATGTTCTCTGCTTGGTTATTTATTTCGTGGCTATTGGCTTTGTCGACGTGGGTCATCGTAGCTTTTGTTGTGCATGCTTGGTCTGTATCTCGTGTGGTATTTTTTTTGGGCTTGAAACTTCCTTAAATCTCTTCAAAAACTTGGTTGAGAGATGAAATTTTTACCCAGTGAAGATCGTGTTGTAACATGTGTGGTGTCTGATGTTGCTGTTGCAAAACAGAGATAAGATAAATCATCATTGAAACCCTTGTATGCAATAATGAATATATGTTTGGTTTAAGTACTTATGCACAAGAAAGTAAATAAACAAATAGTGACTAGAAGGACCATTATAAACATAAAAAAGTTCTTACTTTATCTGGTTGAGTGGATTCATCACTCATATGTGCATATTGTTTGCAATTCCCTTCTCATGATAGAACATGTTAGATTTAGATCATGTTCAGTTTAACGATAGAAGTCAACTGTTATATTGTAGTTGTGTGTCACCCGACAACAGAAATTGTGTAACCCGAAACAGAAACTTTTAGTTCTACACTGTGTATATTTAACTTCTGGTCAAACTATTATATATGGAAAAGTTATTAATTTGTTATCCAACACTTTTCAATCATCCCAATAGTAAATCGACTAGTTGGATAGCCGTGGTAGCGAGTGTGAACCGCCTAATAGAGCACTAGAAATGGTAAATGAATAATTTCCTTGTATGTACGTTAACATGAGTCTTCATGCATGCATGTGTGCACGCCACACTGGACAAGGGTTGATTCAAAACAAGTTTAATATACATTGAATACATTAGACCATATTGTTGTGTATATTGAATATTATCATACACTTTGAATAACTAGTCGAATATGTGGCCAGATCAAACACATATTTCATTGTATGTGGCATGTATATTCGAATTGATGTAGAATGAATACAGGTAAGTGGCATACAATATGCCAACAAAGATAGTTGTATTTGATCAAGTCCATAAATTGGTAATGCATAATTAGTTTTGTTGATGTTCCTCATATAAAAATATGAATTTTTGTTGGAGGGAGAGAATATTTTTTATAGTTTACTTTTACAAGGGTACATAGTGATTAAGATAGACATTCTTTTAGTTAACTCTCATATTTGTCTGAGGTAGATGTCTCCATACAGATCTTTTTCTCCTCTCCGTGTTGTAAGGTTTAGCTAGAGCTTAATGCTCGTTAGTTATTCTTAGGAGTTTGAGACGTGATTGATGAATTCATATTCATTTTTAATTTTAATCATATTTTTTTATTTAATTCAGTATTTTACTTTTAATTTTATTTTGAAAGTAATTGTCATTTATTTTTCCTTACATTATGCCAATTTGCAAGGATTTTGACATAATTCATCAACTTACATAGTAGGCTCGGGCTTTATCTTTATGCAACAGTATAAGATGGTGGTCCCAGTGATCGATGTCTTGTGAGGAGCATGCTATAATACAGTCATCAATGATCTAGAGAGAATCTATAGTCGTGAGAGAAATGTAGCTCGATCATGCAACAACACGGGCGTTGATGAACGAGCTTGTCAAAGGCCAGACAGTCAACAATTTTTGTTCAATGTGTCGATGGTCGAGGGCATGCCTATGTGGGCTATGCCATCTATGGTGGGGGTCAATGGTGGTAAACACTGGTTAGTGGATCTATCTAGACGTAGAGCTTGAGGATGGAAAGCGGCAAAATTTCATCACGCAAGAGGTTCTTTATTCATTGAGACACAAGATTCTTATTTAAATGCGGGGAAAGGGTACATTGTGATATGTCCCAACCTCCTACCGTAAGTACATGAATGGTGGTGCAGAATATGAGGAGTTATGTAGTGGCGTTATCAAATGAAGTATAGTAGTGTAGGGTGTTGACAACAACTACTTGCGCATGTCGATGATGGTCCAAGCTTCAGTTCCCTAGGGGTTGACGGTCGTGGGCTTCAGTGGCTGGTGAGGTGTTTTCTTCGAAGTGGTCATTGGTAGGCATACATAAAACCATGTCAACTAATGATGGAAAATGATTTTAGTAAGACAGTTAAATTTTAAATTATCGATACAAATAACAGTACACAATTAAAATTCAATTAATATATTTACATGCCATGTTTAAGAATCATATAAGAAACGTTAGTACAAATGAGTAGGAGAAACAAATAAAGAGAGTTAGAAACTACATCGCTCTATCGAAGAAGGAAGTTGTTATTTAAAGAAATATGCACCCAATATGTTCTGGATGCGTGCCAGTCTTGACCCAATCACGAACTAATAGAAAAATATCGTGGGCGTGACTCACACTACTACTATTGTACATGTGATAGGGATATAAAGAGTATATTTTCAATTCAGAAAATATTAATTTTAAAAAATATTGGTGCCCATCGTCTAGGTTTGAAATCTTGATCTCTCGGTCGTACAACACAACTTTTATCACTTTGGTGTCACTTCATTGGCCAGAAAATATTAATTAAGTTGTTATCCAATTATGTAAAAAAAAGACAAAACACAATTCCCACGACCCACAAGTCACGAGCCAAATACACTTGTCCGATATTGTTTCCAGCGAGGTACATGCGTGAGTGGCATGCCCTCTCCAGCTCTTGGACAATAGTGTCACGTGAACTCCAACATAAAAGGAGTAAAATATGTTTAGGAGTGAGCAATGTTGGACTAAACAACCTTCCTATTTGTACAAAAAATAAACACTATTGTGTCTCCACATCTCATATGTAATAAATGCACCTACGATGAGCTTAATACTGCTAACAGTATATACCACCTACGACCAACTATGTGTCTGACCTGACAACGTATTCAACTAGGTATCCAATGTGTACGAGTATATCCAACATTTGATATAATAATTATGTATGAATTTGTATTAAAATTGGATTTAAATACGCTATGCCCAGTTTGCTGTCCGATTGTGTCCCATTAAATCTTGGTTGTACACACACCTTGTTGATTATTTCAGAATTGGAGTTTTAGATAAATATATGACAAAGATTTTGTGGGACACAGTTACAACAACGAGTCTAAGATAGTAGATTTGAAGGCATTAAAATTGGCACACATCTGACATTCCTAGTGTGGCGTGTGCATGTATGCTTATGTCAATGCACACAAAAGGCAATTATTCATAAACCATCTTTAGTGTACTAGCCATACCTACATTGGATCTAATTCATGTTAATTAATACTAACTAGGCTAATATAACTAATAATAAACGTACGACCAAGTATGTGCCCGACCTAACAACATATTAAACTAGGTATTCAATGTGTACGACTAAACTAGCTAATATTAAACTAGGTAGAGGGAGCTCAAGGGATGAGGATGTGCCATAAGACGGAGACGGTCATAGTGGGTTCGGTGGCAGTGAATGTAATTTCAACGACTCTCTTGAAAAAAATTTTGACGACCACGATGGCCGTGGTAGGAAACGCTTTAGCTTTTGAGGTGCGTTGATATCTTAAACGTTGGGTATTTCTTATCGGTTGCTTCTTGGATGGCTAGGCGGAGAGGTATTCACTATTTTTTGGTTTCCTCCAAAGTGCTCGTAGGGTAAACTGACTATGTTGTGTGAAGACTTAGAGTTTGGGTGGTGTGTGTTTTTTCTTTGTTGCTGTCATGTGGTTTTCTATGTCATGTTCGATGCATCTGGTTGTTGAAGGATTTGTAATGTAAGGCTTGACATTGAGTTGTTATTTTTTTCTTTTCTTTGGATTGCCTGCTTAGGTGCTGGATGAATATGATTGAAACTTTTTTTTTAATGTGTGGTTGTTTCCAACATATCGTATAACATAACATATTGATGTACACTAAAATTGGTACGCATAATGCCCCTTATCGTGGCATGTACATATGCATAAATATAGGCATATGTCAATACACGTAGAAGACAATATACACAAATTTCTTTGAAACATGATTTTTTCTCATACATCAATACTTAAACCAACGTATATTCATTGATTCATACGTGGGTGTCAACGACAGTTCCTCTTATTTCTATTCTTTACAACGACAACAACAAATAGCACACAAAGTTTTAATTTAGTCTTCACTTGACAAGCGTTTCATCATCCAAGCATGTTTTTCCCTCAACTTATTATTACAAGATTATAAGTAGAAATGATGTGAGGAGAAGACTTTATATGGATGATTGGAAGCGTGTCAGAAGCTGAGGAGCTGTGAAAGTATGTATCTAATAAAGATGGGGAATACTTTATTTGTTGATCTTTGAAGTGGGGTCGAGGAGGAGGATTAGAATAGAAAGAATATACTCCGAGATTTATTGACAAGAGACGATGAAAGTCCGACATGTATGAGTGTTTTATTATGTCATTTCATTGCATGTACATGGCAATAGCATTTCTGCCGCATGAAAATGAGTGGATGAGCTTCACGCCTCGTATTTTCACATTGTACAAGGATCATTACCATATATATATATATATATATATATATATATATATATGTATATGTATATATATATATATATGTATGTATATGTATATGTATATATATATATATATATATATATGTATATGTATATATATATATGTATATATATATATATATATATATATATTTTTTTTTTTTTTGAGAGAGAGAGAGAGAGAGAGAGAGAGAGAGATTAGAATATACTTGAGTATACAGATCACATGCTACGTTCAAGTGGTGATTACATATGTAAATCAACGTTTTGACAAATTCAAACCGTTGCTATTCATTGTTATGACAAATACATACTACATGAAAAGTTTGAACTCATTTGAATTCTTCAAAGTCACTCTTTTATGGTCAATAAAATTGACGTACAAAACTAATTTGAATTGTGTGTATATATATATGTGTGTGTGTATATATATAAATATATATATTTATATATAAATATATATAAATAAATATATAAAAATATAAATAAATAAATATATATATATATATATGATGGAATAAGGTCTTTTGGGATGAATTTTAAGTTATAGTTTAGTAAAATGTTTAACATTTGGAAACTCACAAATAAATGTTGTTAAGTTAAAAAATTACAAAATAATATGTTTTATCTTTGGAATTTTCTCTACACAATAGTTTTAATTTTGTAATCTAGATCATTATTAAAAATGTCATTTTTTAGGATTCTTCGTAATTAATTAAAATCAACACTAATCGTATACAAAATGTTGATAATTGTTATGAAACCCCAATCTTGAACTTAAGGATTGACTATGGATTTGTGTTGACCTTGGATCTTTGGGACCGATTTTCAAGTATGTGCATCTAACCAATTTCCTTCAGGTATTATGATGACTAAATCTTAATTTTCCTACATGAAAAATATACTTTGGAAATGAATCTCATTTTCTTATCTACAATTTTTTGATAGATCTGTTGCTATGAGACTTTATGTATCTTTGGTTTTTGGAACTTGTGGAATTATTTTTTATGGGTCCTTTTACCTTAACTTTATACTATATGGATGTTATCATCCCCTCTTATTTAAATTGAAGTTGCTTGACCTTTTATTAGGCATCATGTAGTGATTACTAGATAAATCTTTGTGTGTGCTTCTGAGTGGTTATGATGATTTTGACACCTTATAAATTGTGCAATAGAAATGATTCCTACAAATGACTTTAGAGAGCTGATGTGTACCCTAGTCCCTCTTAGGGCATATGTGTATTTTTCCTTCCCACCTCATATTGTATAGAAGATGCGTATTATTCCTTGTTACCACATGTTATATAGGGTGGATGTGTATTTTTCCTTCTCAACTTATAGATATGATATGCCCTACCTACATGGTTTTTAGTTTGCCACATGTAAACACATAGATTCTTTATCTCATATTCATGTATTTGGAAAAATATCTTTGTCAGTGTTATTTCTTATCAAACTAAATGCCTCATCTTTTGACATGTAGATTATCTTGAATTCAATTTCTCATAAACTACTTACAATTTCGAAATCCCTCTTGCTTGGAAACCTTCTACTCATTTTATCCTTTTCCATTAAATTCCCAATTGTTTGTATTTGCATATACTCAATTTTTATGAGTCCATGCTTATCTATTGTTTCCTTCTTATAAGTGTTGTTCCCAACCCAATCAAGAAATGAGTAGTCGGTGGACGAGGAGTTTGAAGAAGCTTCTCAAATTTAGTTGATGAGAAGTTTTCAAATGGGAAAATGTCTAGTTGCAACCAATCTCTTTTGTTTATACCATATTTTCCTTCTAGTTTGTCCTTTCTGGACCAAATGATTGGAAATGTTAAACTTTTAAATGTCTAGTTAAATTTTTTCCACTACAAATGTTATTTACCATACTTATTAGAAAATGGCATGCACTCCTTGAATTTTTAAATCTATGATGTTTTTATTTGCATGGGGGTTTTGTTTGTTTTTTCTCACATAATAAGGAGTGGATGCCCTCTTGGGGATCCACTCCATACACTAACCATGCCTAGGAATCCATGAGGGTCTCAACCTCTCTCAACTCTTTGCACGAGCAGCAACTTGTTGTTGTTTTTGGGTCACTACGATGATGTTTTTTGGTAGATAGTTTGCTTCCTACTCACCCTTGCACTAGCATCATGCCCAACCTTACATCCAAAGACCGCCTGAGAGTTTCATGAAACAAGAACAAGACACCATGGGTGATTTAGATTTTGGTCTGACTAAGAGCGTCAATCTAGAATCCTTTTATGCAATGGAGAAATGCCAATACCCGCATCATGTCTTTCCTCTACCTTTTGGTGGATAATACAATTTCATTTCCCTAACATAAAACATATCCATGTTCTCTATACTCTTACATACACAAATAATACCAAATATAACTAATGTATTTTCCTTCCTATTATTAAATTAGGTAGGAATTAGTCCCTCAATAGCAAGTCGGGAGATAATTTTCCCACCATCAAATCTAGGTCTAATGACCCATACTTATTCCTAGCTTGATTAAATCCCGAATTTCCATTCCAAGTACTCTACCCTGATCAACAAATTATATCCTCAAAGATCTTTAGTTTCTAGAACCTTTTATCCTAGTATAACTTTTTCTTCCACACTGCAAAACGAAGTGATCCAAAATCATCCTATTCCACTAAAAGAATGAAATTATTCAAATAGGTTACTAATAACAAAGAATTTTCAACTAAAATAATAATAAATTTTCATGCCTTCATGCTACAATAATTGACCTTTCACTTGATTTCATCCAAATCCATACAACTTGCTCTGAAATTTAATTCCTTCACCATACTTGTCCCATATTGTAACTACTATTATTTTTACTTCTCTTTTAATATATATATATATATATATCTCTCTTTAGTTCTAGCATAAACTGAACTCCATTTCTTTTTAAACTTAACATAGTCCCTCTTTCACCTGAACTCTATTTGTACATTATTAATTAAGCATTTCAATACTAGTTGTTTAGCAATATATTTAGATCGATCCTATTATGTTTATAATATGTAAGACCTTACTTTTACCTAGATTATGTTCTAATACAATGGTGCATAATTTAATGACATAGTAGTTACTCTTGGGTCATATTATATTGTCACTCTCACCATACCACTTTATTCAAGAAACATGGTTGACTTAAGTTTTAAAAAAATCCAACTGATTAATTGGGATGATTAATGAGTTCTAATAATCTAACTAAACTATATACTTCACTTACACCCTTTGGCCGAAATAACATTTTTTTTATAAACACGGATCAGCTATATTCATCCCATGATCCGCAATGGGCAAAAAACATCATACCTTCATTACAACCCTATCCTCCTTGACTAATACATACATACCACCCTAACCTCCTCGACTAATGTTGGACCATCTTGTAAGAATATGGGGAACTCCTTTTTTCTCGAGATAAATCATACCCCTAACACGCATAGGGAGATGCATCTGCTCAGTCCATACTTCACCCTCCTCGAGCTGATTACCCCACAACCCTAAGTATCTCGGTGTAGAGTTAATAATTTTAGGGACCAGGAAGCCCAGAATTGCTTCTTTTGCCATCACATTCCGAATTTCAGTGAGCTATGGAGCTGCTCTCCACGGACCCGAGGCACCATTCCAAATACAGTCATGAGTTCTCTGATCATCAATCTCAAAATAAGATATCGTCAAGTTATGATCATTTGATACCTGTTACGACCCCACCTCCCGATAACCCCAAATTAAGGGAAACCAAGAGGTTGAGCCGTACCCATTAATCCCGGATCAAAGGTTCGACATATAACCATAAACAATTATTAAATTCTAACAGACTATACTGAAAATGGTAATAAAATTTTTCTTTACATACCTTTTGAAAACTTGGATCTCTATTCTTCTTATCCATACCGATACTAATCTATCTAATCCTCCTTTGCACTTTAATTCTCATTTAGTATCACATGTGCCACTTTACTGTTTGTTCTTTTCATTGTACCTAAAACGCCGACAAACAAAACGTCGGTCAGCCGTAGCTGGTATGTGGGGGAAAACAATAAACATGCAACTAGGATAACAATGTAATCATTCAATTACTTGTTTAAAAACCAATATTACGTTTTCGATATAACTACGCGATCCAAGAGTACCCTATCCTCTGTGTTGTCCCCATTAGACCCCTCATGATCCACCTATAAGTGGACCAATTTCTAGGGTTGAGTCACATGGCACTACTCGTAAGTAGTCCACTCCTTAACTCGGGATTTGCTAAAGAGTCTCTAACTCACGGTAACCTAGACCTTACTCTAGGTTTACCCCTTTTTAGCCTTTTCAAAATAACAAAGGTGGACCCGGATCTAGCCAGTTATATTATGCACCTTTATAGTGATAATCGTAGTCACTTTATATGTTGCATGAAATAAATAAACATCCAACAGTTTAGTTGCATTCAATGCGATTAAACATTTCGGGAAACCACCGGGAAACTAAAGCGGTATAGCCATAAGCGTAACCACATACCTGATCCATAGCAACTTGATGTCCATGCATTTAATATTCAACATAATTAACAGGCAATCAACAAAATCCTGAAAATAATGCATAACATCCAAGTGTCATTGTTTTATTCAAACATCCTTAAGATCAACTTTGATTTCTCCTTATGATTTCTAGGACAACTTTAGGGTTTTATTAGGGTTTTAGCCTTCATTATGCATTTATCACTTTTAATGCTCTTTTAGTTTACAAACCCTAATTTCTGCATCATATGCACAATTGCATGTCCATTAAGTCTAATATGTTTCTTTTACATTAAAATTATTACCTTTATCCTTTTAGGTCATATCCACAACATTAAGGCTAATTATCACCTTCGGTCTCTTTCAAATTAACAAATCATATTTCATTGTAGTTCAATTCACATATATAAACCTTATTTATCACTATTTCCACTTTATACACTAAGGAACACTAATTATCCAAATAATTCACATTAAAGATCTTTGGTGATCAAATTGGATTTTTAACAACATAACATTGTCTTATTCATTTATTTGCACAATTAAATCATTAAAAGGCATATCTTTCTAAATTAGGGTTTCTAAGCCCATTAAGGCAACTTAGATATATCAAACCCTAATTTAAGCCAATTATGTGCAATTTTGATCCTTTTATTATCAACTTGTTAATATATTCAGATAACATCACTATATTCAAATATCATATATTTCAAGGGTTTTTCACTAATTAAACCAGTAAATATGTTAACTTTATGTACTTTTCCAATTTCAAGCATATAAACTCTAAATTAAACTAATATCATGCAAAGTTATTCCTTTTTGAACTCAATGCACCTTTTTGCATTTAACAGGTTAATATCAACTCTATTGATCCATTAAACCCTATTAATCTCTTTAATCATATCAAAGTAGGGTTTCTTACTAATTAATTAATCCAAGATGATAATCTACATTACTTTTCGAATTAAGATCAGATTAAGGCTATGAAACTATTTTTAATGGGTTCCTTGCATTTTTCTGATCAAAATTCATATATCATATGTGCCAAACGGAGCTACCAATCACAAGATATGATTTTAAGTAGAAAAACTTACTTTGGCCAATCCGATGATGCCACGTCACCAAGTCCCATGCACGCAGCTTGCTTTAAAACATTTCGAAAAGTCGAATTTACCCTTGACTTAAACGGCCAGCGCTTCCCACCCCGAAGGGTATTTCCATCCAAAGCTGAGGGGTCATCCCCTACCTTCGGCCAGCCGCGCGACGCAGGCCCTAGCTGCCCTAGGCGCGGCTATACTCCCTTCCCTGACATGTGAACCTCGCCGGAAGCTATGCCATTGCCTCCGCCGCTCTTGGGCGTACACGTGATGCCCCTAACAGCAGGCCAAGGTGGCCTATCCCCTGCTCGTGGCCCAATCATTTGCGGCCGGTACAGCAGGCCGACGGCTGCCATTGTGCACACAATAGGGCACCAACTTGATGGAGATGAGGATATGTGGCTCCGTGGTACCCCAGGCTACCACCATAACCCACCTTTGTCTCTTCATTGCTCCCTAGTCTCTCCACTCTCCCCAGCTAGGGTTTGCGTGGATATGAAGAAGAAGAAGACGTAGAAGAGAGGGTTGATTGCGTGGGGCTTTCTTTGGCCCTAGCCAGGTTTTTACCCTTTTTATAAAGGAGGAGAGAAACGTCCTAGGGTACGTGCCCACGAAGACAACAAGGTTTCTTCAACCGGGAGTCATGAAAAAGAAATTCTCTCTTTCCTCTTTATTCTTCTTAATATCCATTATTTTAGGGATAATTAGAAATACAAAAATCCACTTGCTTATTCTCTTTAAACTTTCCTTTTAGGTATTTTTCACGAAAACATGTTTCCTTTTAATGGAAAATACCATCTTATGAAAATAACATAAAATCCATTAATAATGAAACACATTTATCTTCTTTTTCTCTCTCATTCACCTTTTATTTCCTTATTGGGATTCCTTTTATCCCAAGAAACCAAGTGAATTCGAATTCCACTCTATGATGAGTAAACACTCATTCTTCTTAGAGAATTGCACATTGTTTTTAGCATTATCTCAATTTCTTTTATTATTAGATTTCTATTTATCATTATTCTCTTATTTTGTCTTTTTGGTATTTTATCTTTCTTTCCTCTTTATAGGGACTCCTTGTATCCCAAGACACTCCATCATTTCGAAATTCATTTGATTGGAATAATCATTATCCTTCGTATTGAGGATTTCTTTTTATTTCTCTTTTATTTTACTCATAAGCATTCCTTTTAATCATAAGAAATCCTTGGGATACGAAATTCCATAAAGGGTAACTCAATTATCCATCTTTTCACTTAATTTCCACATTTTCTCATTGTTTTCAATTTCTTCCTTAATAAAGAAATACATAATTAATCTTTTCTTTTTTTCTTATTTCTTTTCTTTGCAGTTTTAGACTCCTTGGAACCCAAGGAATCCAAGAGGCACGAAATCCTCTTTGGATTTGTCTTCTAGAGGTTTCCATTATTTCTTTTCTCAAATATCCATTTACTAATTGAATTTCCTTTGTTATTTTCCTTTTTATTGGGCCCAATAGACAATAAAGCCCACAAATCAAATAACAAGGCTATTTTAAACGAAATCCAATTATTCAAAACAAAACACATCATTATCTGTTCAATTATCCTTAATATGAGAAATTGCATTTCTCATCAATTGAACCCAAAAATTGGGGTTATAACATCCTTCCCCTCTTATAGGAATTTTGTCCTCAAAATTCAAACAAGCAAACAAACAATTCAGGATAAGACTTCTCCATGTCCATCATTGGCCCCTATGTGGCCTTGCCGTACTCATGGCATTTTCAAAGAACCTTTATCATCACATATTCTTTTCTCTGAGTTCTTTCATCCTGGCGTCTATAAACTACACAGGTGACTCAGGCCATTTCAGCCTCCCTTGGGGCTCACTAGGTTCATTGCTCAGCACATGGTCGGGGTACCTCACATAGTGCTCTAAATTGAACACATGGAAAACATCTCCCATTAATCTATCCTGAGGGGTAGGGTCAAACCTAACCCTCTCCACCCATCCATCTCTAATGGACCCATGTATCGGGGACTCGGCTCTCTTAGATATAACTTAGAGGGGTCGGATTTTCATGTCATATTTTCTCCCACAGTAACTTGTATGTTAGTCTACTTTGCATCTGCTCACGACTCTCATCGTCTCTAGGCTCCTTTCAGCCCTTGCACAACCAAAGTGACTTCATCTACACGTACTGGGGTCCCTTTTTCTAACCATCATGTGGTACTTTTCTAACCATCATGTGGTCCTTTCACCAACATCACCTTACTGAAGTGGTGACCGATACAACCTCCCTTACAGAGCTTCATATAAAACCCGATACTAGCTATTGTGGTCATTTTCACATCTTTCATAGGACAAGAACTGTCTCTAGATATCACCCTGAATGAGCACACATGCCCTCATCAGACCCTTTAGTCTGTATCATACTAACCATAGTTAGGGGTGATAAACTATACTATCATTGAGTTCTTCATGTACCTACTTCCACTTTATGGAAGTGAACCTTTAGGTCAAACTCAATCACCTTTGAACTCGCTTCATGGTGTAGTTGAACCGTCTCTCACATGGGTAGTTCAACTGGACCTGTCCCTTAACAGAACTCTTCCTTATCTAGGTAAGGAAACCTACCATAACCCACATTGTATCTCGACCTTCCTCGATCTAGGGAAGACCTATCACAACATCCATAGTATTGAGCTCTCATTCCCTCTCAAGGATTCTTTTGTCCTCTATATTGATACACTGGGTTACTGGGGTTCGTCCTTTACCTCTTGGCTTGCATGGCCATACACCACATGCAACTTCATCTTAAGCATCCAAAGTGCTATTTTCATTTTCCACGGTGTATGATGATCTCCAACCAGGACTCCCTGTATGTCATGATTCTTTCAAGATCAACTCCTCGAAACCCTAAACCACTCTAGTCGGGGTTTCATCACCTTCCCTTAGAAAGAAGTACACCTGAGGTTTTACCATCATCCTTCCATTGCATCAAGAACTAGGCTGGCTAACCAAACAACCCTTAACCTTTCAACGCATCTTGTTTCCTCTGAGTGTTATCTAAACACCTCTCTTTTTCAAACTTAGGGTTGTCCAAACAAACTCTTCTAACTTCTAGTCAACCAAGTCTTAATCAGATCATTCTTAATCACTTCACATCCTTAGGTAACATTACACCTCCATATATTTTGCTTATCATGTCACCTTAAACTATATGTTCATCTTCATAAGAACACTCTCTGATTCCATCATCATGGTGATCAAACTCGACCTGGTATAACTTGTAAATTCTACATAGCTCATCATAGAAACTTCCTCATAAGGGAACTACCTCATCCCTCTTAGTGTTTGCAAGCCATCCATCATTCATTCACTTTACCATGGTAAGATATCTTCTCTATCCCCATTTCTCATGGCAACGCTCCAACCTACATCATCTCTTATCCTTGGTGTATGACATGCATAATGTCCTATCTCTCATCCCCATAACAAGAGGAAATAAGCATTTGGCTGCAGTCCAAATACAGAGTTCTTCCTGTTCCAAGAGTAGAGATGGTACATCCCACCTTGCCAGTACACCTCTAAATCTAAGTTGTAACGTGCCACATATGTCTCTTCTTCAAAAACATCATGATATCAAACTAGTCTTGAACCTGCTGAGGTTTATATCCCTGGTCATCTCCCCTAGGTCTATAGGGTACCGACTCTTTTGGGGTCATCCCCTTCCCTCATGCATCCGGAGAGTGCCCTACTCATCTGCCCTTTGGGTCCCATGAGTTCATGAAGGTGATCAATCTCCTAACCCATGGCCCTAAGACAATGATAGCTGTTACCTCCCGACCCTATGGTCATGTGCAACTGGGGAATTAGGCAACTCCTATCTTCATCGGACTTATCCCTACCTGACCCTAGGATAGACTTAGGATTCTCCATCGTAGTACATGTTCACTTAGAACCTTACCCAAGTCTTCATCATCTCTCTTTCTGCATTCATGGGATGGCCTTCATCCTTTCATCGGGACCATGGCAAGCTACTTACCCTGGTCACGCCCCTTACTGGTTACCTCCATGGTAACATATTCATATGCAATTAGAGATGGATATCCAAGGTTCATTCTCATACCATGTACTTTTCTCTTAACTTCTCAAGATCCTACGAGACCTCTTTAGGTTACCTTGAACCAACAAAATGATATACATCCTTCCAAAGGGGTTCCTCTCCCAGGATGGAAAGAAAACTATCTCTAAGGTCACAACAGCTCTTAGGTCCAGGGTTTACATCCACCCAAGCCTACTTAACCCTAGGAAACCATTGAGGCACAAGCAGATCACTTATTGAACCATACTAGGTCATACTTGTCCTCTTTCCTCAATGATAGATCAAGGTCATACCTTCCTTTATCATCAACCTAGCGATGAGGGGTTCATTACACATACCTTAAACTTAAGGGACTTCCCTTTTCCTTTATTCATGAGGCGTACCATGCTCGAAACTATAGAAACTTAATTCTCATCATGAGCATTAGGTATACCACTTCCCCTCTTATACCTAGGAACCCTAGGTTCACTTTTAGGTGTCCAACTTCCCGCTCTATCTCTGAACCATGAATCAAACTGGAAAAAGGCATCTCGTGCACTTCCTATCATCCTTCTTCTCGATCAACACTTAGGGTTGGGTCCTCCTTAAGGACAACTAACAGGGTACAGGGCCTCATAGCCCGCTACCACACCTTTCTAGGTCTAAGGAACTCTTCTCCCTACCGTAGCCACATAGGCACCAGATGCTTCATCTTCTATCTCTAGGGTTTGGTCCTTCTAAAGACAACCAAGATATCATCAACCTTCAGGGATCGATCATGAAGCAACCACTATCATCCCTAGTTCAGGGTTTTAGGCTTCCAACCTTATTGCGGGGTTTCCTGCTTTCTCTAGGGATAACCCTACATTCAACCTCACCATTAGAGCTCCTCTCTTCATGAAGGTTCATCCTCAAAAGCGTACTCTACATGGGCGAAGCCTAGGTTCGAACTTAGGGTTGCTCAAGATTATCCATAACCCTTTATGCTCTATCATAATTCCTTGTCCAGGGTTTCACCCTAATGTCAGCACTAAGACGTGCCCCAGGTGCCAACTGTACCCTACTAGCACAAGCCCATAGGGTTTCTAAGGTCCTTCACTAACCTCATAATCTAAAGAGTTATCCTTTACCTTGACATGCACGACCCTTCCCAGGGTTGGGTTGCCAAAAGTGCTTAGGTCATCCATGGATCATATGGCATCCCAAAGGCATGTCCCTTCAGACACCTGGTCCAACTCATCTCTCTCTAACCATCACTTAGGGTTAGGGTTAGCATCATCCTCAGAGGGCGTGCCAGGTCTCTACTAGCAATGGAGATCTCTATCTCCAAGATTGACTTATCTTCGTGATAAGAAGGTCTAGCCTCAGGTCTCTCCTGAGGACATGACATCTTATGTCATACGACCTAAGCATGTATCTATTATTTATTCTGCGCTTAATCTATTAAGCTTATGTCCATGAAATCTTATTTACATGCCTTTCATTAATTTAGTGGAGGATTCCTTAAACCTTATTAGCCTTACCCATACCTCAAGAGGGTGAGGAGAAGAAAGGAAACCCTAATCCTTTATGTCCTTATCAGAATTTTGTGATGAGAAGGGATGAATAAGATGAGAAGTCCTAAAGGTATCTTATTTCGATTCATACCCTGAGACTTTGGCCAGGCGGTCACACGGGTCCGGGAGTCCTCGTTTTCCGACTAGCGGTGCGGAGGAAAATCTTGCCAGCCCCCGGTCGTGATCCCTTTCTAGACACCTCCGTCTTTCAGATACTCCTCTAATAACTCCCTTGGGTTCTATGGAGTTTGTAAAATTTAATAATTATTAATGGTTAGACGAGGAACCTACGCTCTGATACCAAATGTTACGACCCCACCTCCCGATAACCCCAAATTAAGGGAAACCAAGAGGTTGAGCCGTACCCATTAATCCCGGATCAAAGGTTCGACATATAACCATAAACAATTATTAAATTCTAACAGACTATACTGAAAATGGTAATAAAATTTTTCTTTACATACCTTTTGAAAACTTGGATCTCTATTCTTCTTATCCATACCGATACTAATCTATCTAATCCTCCTTTGCACTTTAATTCTCATTTAGTATCACATGTGCCACTTTACTGTTTGTTCTTTTCATTGTACCTAAAACACCGACAAACAAAACGTCGGTCAGCCGTAGCTGGTATGTGAGGGAAAACAATAAACATGCAACTATGATAACAATGTAATCATTCAATTACTTGTTTAAAAACCAATATTATGTTTTCGATATAACTACGCGATCCAAGAGTACCCTATCCTCTGTGTTGTCCCCATTAGACCCCTCATGATCCACCTATAAGTGGACCAATTTCTAGGGTTGAGTCACATGGCACTACTCGTAAGTAGTCCACTCCTTAACTCGGGATTTGCTAAAGAGTCTCTAACTCACGGTAACCTAGACCTTACTCTAGGTTTACCCCTTTTTAGCCTTTTCAAAATAACAAAGGTGGACCCGGATCTAGCCAGTTATATTATGCACCTTTATAGTGATAATCGTAGTCACTTTATATGTTGCATGAAATAAATAAACATCCAACAGTTTAGTTGCATTCAATGCGATTAAACATTTCGGGAAACCACCGGGAAACTAAAGCGGTATAGCCATAAGCGTAACCACATACTTGATCCATAGCAACTTGATGTCCATGCATTTAATATTCAACATAATTAACAGGCAATCAACAAAATCCTGAAAATAATGCATAACATCCAAGTGTCATTGTTTTATTCAAACATCCTTAAGATCAACTTTGATTTCTCCTTATGATTTCTAGGACAACTTTAGGGTTTTATTAGGGTTTTAGCCTTCATTATGCATTTATCACTTTTAATGCTCTTTTAGTTTACAAACCCTAATTTCTGCATCATATGCACAATTGCATGTCCATTAAGTCTAATATGTTTCTTTTACATTAAAATTATTACCTTTATCCTTTTAGGTCATATCCACAACATTAAGGCTAATTATCACCTTTGGTCTCTTTCAAATTAACAAATCATATTTCATTGTAGTTCAATTCACATATATAAACCTTATTTATCACTATTTCCACTTTATACACTAAGGAACACTAATTATCCAAATAATTCACATTAAAGATCTTTGGTGATCAAATTGGATTTTTAACAACATAACATTGTCTTATTCATTTATTTGCACAATTAAATCATTAAAAGGCATATCTTTCTAAATTAGGGTTTCTAAGCCCATTAAGGCAACTTAGATATATCAAACCCTAATTTAAGCCAATTATGTGCAATTTTGATCCTTTTATTATCAACTTGTTAATATATTCAGATAACATCAATATATTCAAATATCATATATTTCAAGGGTTTTTCACTAATTAAACCAGTAAATATGTTAACTTTATGTACTTTTCCAATTTCAAGCATATAAACTCTAAATTAAACTAATCTCATGCAAAGTTCTTCCTTTTTGAACTCAATGCACCTTTTTGCATTTAACAGGTTAATATCAACTCTATTGATCCATTAAACCCTATTAATCTCTTTAATCATATCAAAGTAGGGTTTCTTACTCTTTAATTAATCCAAGATGATAATCTACATTACTTTTCGAATTAAGATCAGATTCAGGCTATGAAACTATTTTTAATGGGTTCCTTGCATTTTTCTGATCAAAATTCATATATCATATGTGCCAAACGGAGCTACCAATCACAAGATATGATTTTAAGTAGAAAAACTTACTTTGGCCAATCCGATGATGCCACGTCACCAAGTCCCATGCACGCAGCTTGCTTTAAAACATTTCGAAAAGTCGAATTTACCCTTGACTTAAACGGCCAGCGCTTCCCACCCCGAAGGGTATTTCCGTCCAAAGCTGAGGGGTCATCCCCTACCTTCGGCCAGCCGCGCGACGCAGGCCCTAGCTGCCCTAGGCGCGGCTATACTCCCTTCCCTGACATGTGAACCTCGCCGGAAGCTATGCCATTGCCTCCGCCGCTCTTGGGCGTACACGTGATGCCCCTAACAGCAGGCCAAGGTGGCCTATCCCCTGCTCGTGGCCCAATCATTTGCGGCCGGTACAGCAGGCCGACGGCTGCCATTGTGCACACAATAGGGCACCAACTTGATGGAGATGAGGATATGTGGCTCCGTGGTACCCCAGGCTACCACCATAACCCACCTTTGTCTCTTCATTGCTCCCTGGTCTCTCCACTCTCCCCAGCTAGGGTTTGCGTGGATATGAAGAAGAAGAAGACGTAGAAGAGAGGGTTGATTGCGTGGGGCTTTCTTTGGCCCTAGCCAGGGCTTTACCCTTTTTATAAAGGAGGAGAGAAACGTCCTAGGGTACGTGCCCATGAAGACAACAAGGTTTCTTCAACCGGGAGTCATGAAAAAGAAATTCTCTCTTTCCTCTTTATTCTTCTTAATATCCATTATTTTAGGGATAATTAGAAATACAAAAATCCACTTGCTTATTCTCTTTAAACTTTCCTTTTAGGTATTTTTCACGAAAACATGTTTCCTTTTAATGGAAAATACCATCTTATGAAAATAACATAAAATCCATTAATAATGAAACACATTTATCTTCTTTTTCTCTCTCATTCACCTTTTATTTCCTTATTGGGATTCCTTTTATCCCAAGAAACCAAGTGAATTCGAATTCCACTCTATGATGAGTAAACACTCATTCTTCTTAGAGAATTGCACATTGTTTTTAGCATTATCTCAATTTCTTTTATTATTAGATTTCTATTTATCATTATTCTCTTATTTTGTCTTTTTGGTATTTTATCTTTCTTTCCTCTTTATAGGGACTCCTTGTATCCCAAGACACTCCATCATTTCGAAATTCATTTGATTGGAATAATCATTATCCTTCGTATTGAGGATTTCTTTTTATTTCTCTTTTATTTTACTCATAAGCATTCCTTTTAATCATAAGAAATCCTTGGGATACGAAATTCCATAAAGGGTAACTCAATTATCCATCTTTTCACTTAATTTCCACATTTTCTCATTGTTTTCAATTTCTTCCTTAATAAAGAAATACATAATTAATCTTTTCTTTTTTTCTTATTTCTTTTCTTTGCAATTTTAGACTCCTTGGAACCCAAGGAATCCAAGAGGCACGAAATCCTCTTTGGATTTGTCTTCTAGAGGTTTCCATTATTTCTTTTCTCAAATATCCATTTACTAATTGAATTTCCTTTGTTATTTTCCTTTTTATTGGGCCCAATAGACAATAAAGCCCACAAATCAAATAACAAGGCTATTTTAAACGAAATCCAATTATTCAAAACAAAACACATCATTATCTGTTCAATTATCCTTAATATGAGAAATTGCATTTCTCATCAATTGAACCCAAAAATTGGGGTTATAACATTCAATGTGACTAGGCACACTTGAATATATGCAATGCAGTAGTCTTTCTCCAACAGCCAAAATCTGAATGCAAGCCTCACGTGCCCATGCCTATTCCTGATAATCCCGGCGGTCCATCTACGTTGAGACCCCATAGCATCTTTTCCAGCTCCAATAGTAAGGTTTAACTTTAAGTTCGCCATGTCTGGAGGTACCCATCTAATCAAACTAATGGACCTGGTTCTGGAA
This sequence comes from Alisma plantago-aquatica, assembly GCA_963693085.1. NCBI lineage: Eukaryota > Viridiplantae > Streptophyta > Magnoliopsida > Alismatales > Alismataceae > Alisma > Alisma plantago-aquatica. The sequence continues at coordinate 234,922,520 of OY856413.1, read as the reverse complement.
CTGTGCACGTCAATGCCTTTAGCTTCCAGTTTCTCATACAAAGACACATCGTCTCTATTACTTAGCTTCTTCATAGACATGCTTCTATTGAGGATGAAGCAGATCTCATCCCACATCCTCTCGGGCCTGTTCTTCTTTTGTTGAAATCTTATATCACATCTAGCTCGCCAAATCATCCAAAGGATAAGAATAATCATCTCGATTCGAAGCCACTCCTCCAGAATTTTAGACGGCTTCAACATCTTCAGGCTAGTGATGGATCGCGGACTGTTCTCAAAATTTTCAGAAAAAATTGACCACAAATTTCTGGCCAACTGTCCCTCAAACAGTAGATGTTCGATAGTCTCCTCTGCAGGCTGCTCGCAGCAGGCACACATGGATGCCATGGGAATTCTACAGCTTCTAATACGGTCATCAGTTGGCAGCGCGCCATTGATTGCCTTCCATAGCACTGCACCTGCTCTGGGAACGGATGTAGACCATACCCAATCTAATCCCCTTGGATGTAGGCCATCTATAGCTTCTGTGTTGGAGATGATCGCCTTAGCAGATCACAGGCTGAAAGACCCATTGTCCGTCGGAGACCATATCAAGCGACCGTCCTTGTCAGAAACAGCTGCCATGGACTTTTGTATCTGTTCAATGCCTTCTGTAGAAATGAAATTGTTGAGGGTGTTCCAATCCCAACCCACGCCGTGTGACCAGAAGTCATTGACCTTGATGTCTAGTCGAGTATCTACCTGTCTGATAGCATAACTCTGCATGATCTCTTGGCACCATCTCGACTCCCAGAAGGAGATGTCCCCTTTACCGACGATCCACCTGCACCTTGGAATTACATCGGGGTAAGTGACCCACAACTTCTTCCAGTAAGGTGTAGCAAAAGAGCTCTTCTTCAAATATTGTGTATAGCACCCTGCTTGGTTCTTGTATGCCGATATGTATTTGTACCTCATGAAATTAGCCCAAGCAGAATCCCCTTGAATGACTTCCCAGCATGCTTTGAACCTAAAGGCCTTAGCCGTGAGCTGTAATGACGGGATGCTCAGACCGCACGCTTGTGTAGGACTGGTAACACGATCCCACGCTACCCAAGCTCTCTTGGACTGGCCGAAATAACATTATAATCCATCTACACCTATTTTGGGGTTTTATATAATCACATGAAAGGTTCAAACATGATCAATTAAATTAGGAGTATCAAAGTATAATGATAAGAAATCAGCCTGGAAAGTTTAAGAATAAAATACCATCATTTGAGCCCAGTTCAAAACAACACATGAATTACTCATAAACCGGCTTATTAGAGTGAAAGTATGATGCTTTATATGAATTAAAGTGGAAAAATAGTAAACACGTGACTTTATACATAAATGACATTATGATAATGTACACGTCAAACAACTTTTGAGTTTCATTGAACCACAACCCGTGACTTTAAAGTAGTACATTAATCACAATATTTTCTTAAATAGAAGTAATATTTTTAGTTAAAGTGTTCATCCATTGTATAGAAATCTTTTAAAGGACAAGGTTTTTGTGGTCAGGGACAAAATACTTGAATAAGTTAATTATATTCATCAAGGCCTATCCTTGACAACAATCCTTCTAACCCTTGACCATAAATCCTCTTCCACTCACCTCAACTCTCTACATTCTCAGCCTTACCCTAGCCACCTTTTCATTTAGAAAAAAGATTTCTTCCCCTCACTAATATGCTCCCCCACCTGACCACTATGCATCAGCTTGACTCCAAGGTAATAAGTGTCACATACACCTGCCATCCCCATATTCCTCAAATCTTACCTTGTCCACCTCCCTCTATGCCTATCCCCTCTATGAATCAACCATCCACCCTATTTCCCACTACCTCCAAAATCCATTGGTAGTTCTTCTCCAACCTAGTTTGTCCCTATCCACCACCATGATGCAATGATAGATGGAAGATGAAACATGAAGAGAGTCTACCATTGCAGACTCGCTAACATCCTGGATGAGCCTCTCATGTCAGTATCTTTGGCATCTTGTCATCATTTAGATCAGTCTCCTGATCCAAAAATTTGTATGCCTCCATCACATTTGCAACTTATTTGAGAACCATCACAGTGATATCACAATCAATAATCTCATTTTCTCACTGGGACATCATGGAAAGGAAGCAAATATGGAAAACCCTTTGTCAACCTTGACCATGCAAAATTGTAGTTGGATGAATCTAGTCATTGGGGAACATGTTGAGAAAGTCAAAGTTTGACTTTGGCATGGACTGGGGTGGGTTCATCTCAGCCTTCATACTACACATAATGCTTAGGAGATTCGGTCCACATGTTGAGTTCTTTGAAGTGGGTAAAGAGTAGGATACAGAACTCTATCCACAAAGATTTTTAAGTCCACTTTTAATATCTAAAGAAAGTTACAATTTCATATTAGCACATGTATAACTACAACTGTGTATTCACGCAAGAGACATATCAAAATCTATTTAATTATGGACATTTTAATCACATAAACAAAATATTATTCTTGGCCAACATGCTTTTGGCATACTATTCGCTTGAGGGTTATTACAATGTATATTGCTAGGGACATGTAATCACCACATCCTCAACATCAAAAGGCTCATTATATTTTATGTTTTTGCATTAATTATTGATGATATATTATTCAGAGTGGTAACAACTGCGAAATATTTCACATGTGAACCATTGAACAAATACACATACGAATATGCATGAATAAGACTTTCTTTTGATTAATATGTAGATGATATATGAATCATATTAGTTATCCAAAATTTAGATGTTTATTAATATTAAATTCAACCAAAATTTTTATTACTTTGTGTAAACAATAATTTATCTAAACTTTTATAAAGTGAGGATATAGATTTATCATGCTTGTTGTGATTGTCCATCATATTCTTGACAAGGTAGAAATGAAAATCACTAAACTAAATAACTTTCAATTGATGATCTATGATGAGCAACAAATCTTGGATTTTAGTTCTATATACTTTTTTGTAAAATAAACCAATTCCCTCCATTAAGTCTTGTGTTAAACACTAACTTGTTGTTATAGTTTCAATACATACTGTTGCTGAGTATTATTTTGCATGGAATGAATCAATGCCAATTTAAAGTTTTATAGATATTGTAGGACGACATATGTAATGAAGTTTCAATTTATTGTATTTTAGGATGACATAATTAAGTCATGGAGTGGAAGAAATGAAGATAGTTTATAATGTGGAAGGAATTATAGATGGAGCAGCTAGATGGAAACAACAGAAGTAATGATTTATGAATTCCGCAAAGAAAAGTTTGTAAGGATAAATATAGTGTATGTTAGAGGGTTGAGATGTCTAGAGTTCTCTAATTGTAATATTTGAATGTGATCATTTTTGTACATGCATGCTTTTTTTTACTTGAAATAATTAATAAACAACATGATATGTCAGTTGATGTCTATCAATTCTCTATCAATAAGATTTTAGAGGATTTGACTTATCTTTTTGGGAGAAACTTGGTGTTCATGTCATGACTTTTTTATGTAGACATTACAATTTCAAAGTTGACTAAAACTTGTCACAAAACTATTTATTAACCAAATCCAAAATCCAAATGGCTACAAAGTCAATAATGATAGGACCTAGGCCTCCATTCCTAGAATGGTATTAACAAAGTGTGAATATGGAAGAGGGTTGAGATGTCTAGAGTTTTCTGATTGTAATATTGGAATGTGATCATTTTTTTACATGCATGCTTTTTTTTTACTTGAAATAATTAATAAACAACATGACATGTTAGATGATGTCTATCAATTCTCTATCAATAAGATTTTAGAGGAGTTGACTTATCTTTTTGGAAGAAAATTGGTGTTAGTGTCATGACTTTTTTATGTAGACATTACAATTTCAAGGTTGACTGAAACTTACTTGTCACAAAACTATTTATTAACCAAATCCTAAGTCCAAATGGCTACAAAGTCAATAATTATAGGACCTAGGCCTCCATTCCTAGAATGGTATTAACAAAGTGTGAATACGGAAGAGTAAATCTTAACATACATGAACAAATAGGAAGATAAAAGCACCAATCATAATCTCACAATCAACAAGTATTATTGATAAACTATTTTATTACAAGATTCAAATACATATTGAAGTTTAAAATTGTACAACTCTACTCATGTACACTAGGGATGTTACAACATGTACACCTGACATAGCTTAGCAAGCTCATCAATTTCTAGACATCTCTAAACCTATAAAATATATGAAACAAAGTGGCTCAAGCACACAAAGTGATGAGTATAGGGTTGAAAGATACACATATATAAGCTTAGCATAATTTGAAAAGATTTTTAGAAGTAACAAATAAGTATAAACAATTTAAGTATTTAACAAAGTGAGAGCTCATATTTTATATCATTTTACTCCAATTATACCAATAACATTATATATCATAAGGTCTTTGACTACTTCCCATCAGAAGAATCTGTAAGGGTGCTCAAGATTGGCTAACACTTTTATCGACATGGTCTGCCCTATCTTGAGAATTAAAGTAGGGCGCCAACCTCATGTATTTACCCTAAGAATACATGTAAGTGCATAAGGTTTTAATAATGGTGTTTCTATATATGTTTTAAAGTTATAAAGCAATGATAGTAGACACACATCGAGTACAATACAAGAGTACTACATGGAGATATTTGATAAAGTAAACAAGAATACATATATATGACATCTCAAGAAATAAAGCCATAATCATAAAATTATTAAAGCCCATAACTAATTCATATATTCCAGACTTAACTTATCATTAACCATCTATTCATAAGAAACACCTGATTAAGAACAAGCTTGATTACATGCATTACATTCTCATCATTAACCCTAAATAGATTCATTTTAGGGTTTTTAGACAAGTTAGCATCAACATTGCTTATTAGTGCATTTTACGATCTTTTATTGATTTATGAAGGTGAGGTTCAAGTTCCAAGTCATTCTGATGTTCTAATCAAATTATATGAACATTTTAGGATTTGAGTCACTTATTTGCATTTAGGGCCAAAAGACTAATAATAGTGCAAACAAGGTCATGATTCAACAACTCATGAGATATAGACAAGATATAATATTATATCAAGAAGATAGTGATGAGATGATTTTGAGTCGCATTTATAGACTTGTTTTACTTGTGTTTTATGCATTTATTGGTCATTTTAGTGGTTAATATTGCATAATTCATTTACTTTTTTCTATGATCCTTCTCAGTGTCAAATCTCCCTTATTTTATTTTATTATTTTGAGCATAAATAATTACAATAATAGGTTTTATCTCGGCTTATGTGGTTTTGTGTTGCAATTTTAGGAAAAATGCATATCTGCAGCTGTCGATACCATCTACGACTGTCGATACTATCGACACAGCCACAGGCAGCTAGCCACAAGGAGCATCACAGAGTCGATACCATCGACAGGGAAGTCGATGGTAGCGACCCAACTTCAGGTTGATGGCGAGCAGACAGTCAATACTATCGACCTAGAAGTCGATACTATCGACATGTGGAGTTTCAACGATGGAAAAGGATAAAACCGACGCCTAAGGGTGTCAGTACCATCGACCTGCGTCGATGGTATCGAGTCAGCATCAGGCACAATGACGAAAAGAAAAGAAGACTTGCTGATATCGCGCAGGGTCGATACCATCGACTCGTGTCGATGGTATCGACACCGTCAGATGCAAGTTTGTTTCAGATTGATCTAAATCTGACGGTTGTGATATTTTTGCAACCTAACTCGATGATTATACCTAATGACGGCGGCCAAGAGCAGGGCATCACGTCATTAGCCACTGCACACGTCCAGAGAAGGTGGGGAGAGAAGAACGGAGCCCAGAAGCACGCCCCAGCCATTCCAGAAGCCGAAGAAGACGTTCTCCACCGCCGAAAGGTTGTAGATCGTGCATTCTATGCCGAGGAACGCTTGGATCTCCTCCGTTCAGGGGTTTCATTACTTATTCACATTTTTCTCCATGTTTCCCCTTTTCTCAACCATGTTTTGCTCTGAGATGAACATGCAGAGCTAATCCCCTTTATCTTTAGGACCGGGAGTAGCCCGGGGAAGCATTGTATGACATTTTTATCATAGTAATTCATAATTTATCTCTTAAATCCGTGGTATGATTTTGTTTTCTCAATTATATTGTTATGCTTGATCACCATAATGATAATCTAATGCCTTTAATTACTTTGAAAGAAGAATTAACGGTTGAAAAGAGACGAAATTCAGATTAATTCACAAATCCCTTGAACAAGGTGATGTAAGGTTAATGGTGGAAACCCAGAGGTCGATTCTAATGCACCTAGTTTAGGGTATATGTTACTACGACGGTGGAACCGACTTAGACGTAGGTAGTGAATTATACCACGACAGTGGGCAATTCTGACTACAAGCCACTACCCAGATTGAGAGGTGAACCTGAATTATTATATGGAAATTCATACAATGATAACCCGCGGTGAAACCGCAATCCTAAAGACCTCCACTTGAATTGATTAAACTAAACACTTAATCGATTGCTTTGTTTTATTTTATTTTCTTTTATTTTACAACAACTCTCAAACTCTTTTAATCGGTTTAGCTGATCGCGACCAGTTAGTAGTAGTCTACCGATAATTTAGTGTCCCTGAGTTCGACTCGGGCCTCACAAAGGCCTATACTACTTTGACGCGTGCACTTGCGTTATACACATGGTAAAATCGTGTCAAGTTTTTGGCGCCGTTGTCGGGGACACAACAATTGTCGACACTACGAGTGCTGCAAGCGACCATTCTAGGCCACTTTTTTATTTTTATTATTTTGTAATCATTTTTGAAATTCATAGTCTATTTTCACATTTTGTAATCGTCTAGCACGACATTGAACTGAAATTATCATTTTTGTAGGTACTGTGCATGGTGAGGACGCGTAGCACTGACTACACGTAGCCTACACCAGAGGTTCCACTGCTGGGACCTGACGACGAGGAGGGTTACAATCAAGACCAACTTGAAGATATAGATTCTGACTCAGAACAAGAAGCCATGGCAGAAGAACAGACGATATGGGAGAAGATAAAGGCTTCTTCCTCATCCTCTTCAAAGGGGCCAATAAAGAAGCATGCGATCAACATTCTGACTTATAAGATTGATCATGCATTAATCAACTTGGTCAAGTAAAATGCATTTCATGGGCTAAAAAATGAAGACCCGGTGACTCACATTAGCCAGTTCGTGGAGAACTGCGACATGATCAAAATAGATAGGTTCCCGTAGGAGACACTTTACCTGAAGCTGTTTTCGAGCTCTCTGGCGGGAAATGCACGAGAATGGCTCCATAATCTTGATGATGAGTATGTGGAATCATGGAACCACATGGTGGAAGTGTTCTTTGAAAGGTTCTTTCCGCCCGAGAAGACACATGATATGATCAGGAAAATCCATAATTTCACCCAGAAGACAGGAGAGACTTACTCTAAGACCTGGGAACAGTTTCATATCATGCTCAGGAGGTGCGCACATCATGGGCTGGACAAAGAGAAGCAGGTTAAAATATTCTATTTTTCTCTTTTCGAGCATGATAGAAGTAACTTAGACTCCGCAGGTTCAGGTTTCTTTTTAAACAACACTGGTATGAGATGTTGGGAAATTCTAAAAAACATGGCCAAGAAGCAATCCTGGGGCGACAGAGACACCGTAGAGCATGTTCGGGCTGCGGGGGAGTCAAAGGCAATCAAAGAACTAAATGAGAAGATGGACCTTCTAGCAAAGAAACTGCTTGTAAAAGAAGACGCATAGTCAGATGATGAGGCTCAAGTGAAATTCATGCGCCAGCAGCAAGGGTACATAAACAATGATTACTCATGGAGGAAGGACAAGAAATTTTCCTGGAAGGATCCAAACAATTTCTTGCAGGACCCCGACACAAAACCCCAACTGGTGGCGGAGGATAAGAGAACTGAGTTGCTCAATCAAGTGATCAAGCAAAATAAAGAACTGATGAGCACGTTTGGTCAGAAGATCAAGCAACAAGGGGAATTCATGAACTAATTAGGGCAGACTCTACAAAGCCTTGGGGCTCAAATGAGGACGTTAGAGACATCCTTGGCGCAGATGGCAGATGAGATAGCAAATTTGAAGAAGCCAGCGCATCAAGGCTTTCCAGGGAACACAAACATTCCAGGAGGAAACCAACAGGTGAAGGCAGTCTTGCTACGGAGTGACAAGAAGATTTTAAACCCCGGGGTCGATGAACCAAGCAAACCCCAGTCAGAAACTGAAGGTGAGGCCACAGAGGAAGTGCAAATTTCAGTCACAGAGCCGGTTGAGGATATAGCAGAGGATGTCAAAGAAGACCCCGTTTTTGTTGAGGAGGAGACACAGAAAAGGACACCATATGTGCCGATGCATCAAAGGGCACAGGCTGTCCCGGTCCCATATCCAAATAGTGTGAAAGCAAAGAAAGTGGACGCCCAGTTCAAGAAGTTTCTGGACAGTTTTAGAAAGCTCTATGTCAACATTCCATTATTAGAGGCAATAGAGCAAATTCCCTCTTATGGTAAGTTCCTGAAAGGCATCATTACTAAGAAGAGGAAGATTCCTGATACTGAGGTTGTGGTTCTCAAGGAGCAGGTGAGTGTGTTCATCATGGGAACATTGCCACCTAAGAGGCAGGATCCGGGCTACTTCAATATTTCATGCTATATTGGGAAAGTGAAATTTGGCGAAGCACTATGTGATTCAGGGGCAAGTATAAACTTGATGCCTCTCTCTACATTCAATAAATTGGGATTGAAAGAACCAAGGCCAAGCAATATGACAATACAATTGGCGGATAATTCAGTAGTGAAGCTGTATGGCATTTGTGAAGATGTGTTGGTGAAAGTACATCAGTTTGTATTTCCAGCAGACTTTGTTGTAATGGAAATGCAAGATGTATAGGGTAATGAGTTACTCCTTGGATGACCCTTCCAAGCTATATCTGACATGATACTTGAGATGGGGAGAGGTCGTTTGACCTTGGGTATTGCTGACGATCGGTTTGAAATGGTCATGCCCTCTAGTACAACACAATCTAAAGCTAAGGAGCAATGCCGCATGGTGAAGCACTTTGATCAGAATATCTCTCTATGTCTAGGGAAGTCATTTTTAGATATGGCTCATGTAATGACTAAGGTGGAGAAGGGGACACTGGCTGTAGAAATCATGGAGCAGACCAAGGTTGTGTCTCTTAGCAAAGCTGTGGGTTTTCCTAATGATGAAGAGGAGGACATCCCACCTTCTACTGAAGATGAGGCCATAGCAAGTTCTATTTTCAATGCATATCCATAATTACCACTTGAAGCCTGCCTGGTTAATATAACACATGATTGGATGAGAAGCAAGTCACTACAAGAGTGTGCCAAGATGCTTTAGGTGCTTCCATGCTTTTATGCTAGGTACTATGAAGACCTTGGAGAACTCCCACCACCGCTTCAGTCATCCTTAATAAGCCCTCCAGATTTGGAATTGAAGCCATTGCCACCGCACTTGAAGTATGCATTTCTAGCTAAAGGTGAGAAGCTGCCAGTGATTATTTTGGCATATCTGAGTGCCGAGGAGGAAGATCAATTTCTGATTGTGTTGAAGAACCACTGAGGTGCATTCGGGTGGTCAGTCGCAGACATCAAGGGGATCTCCCCTACATTGTGCCAGTACAAGATCCGGCTTGAGGAAGGAGCCAAACCAGTAATTCAACCACAGTGTCGACTAAATCCTAGCATGATGGAGGTCATCAAGAAGGAGGTGATCAAGCTCCTTTCTACAAGTATCATCTATGCTATATCCGACTCGACGTGGGTGAGTCCTATACAGGTAGTCCCTAAAAAGGGGGGAATTACTGTTACACTTAATTTGTTAAATGAGCCAGTCACAACCCGCTTGGTAATTGGGTGGCATGTATGTATAGACTACCATAGATTGAATGCTACTACGCTTAAGGATCATTTCCCTCTCCCATTCATTGATCAAATTTTAGAGCGATTAGCAGGTCGATCTCATTTTTGTTTTCTCGATGGTTATTCGGGCTATAATCAGATTTCAATTGATCCTAAGGACCAAGAGAAGTCCACCTTCACTTGTCCTTATGGAACATTTGCATATCGTCGTATGCCATTTGGTTTGTGTAACGCACCAGCAACCTTTCAACGTTGCATGCTTGCCATTTTCTTCGATATGGTTGAACTCTGTTTGGAGGTTTTTATGGATGATTTCTCTGTTTATGGTGTGCCCTTTGACGGATGTTTATACAATTTGGACAAGGTTTTGCAACGATGTGAGGACACACATTTGGTCCACAATTGGGAGAAATGCCACATGATGGTCAACGAAGGGATCGTGCTTGGACATAAAGTGTCTAGCAAAGGGTTGGAGGTAGACCCAGTGAAGATCGAAGTTATTTCTAAATTGCCCCCACTGAATTCGGTTAAAGGGGTATGAAGTTTTCTAGGTCACGCCGGTTTTTATCGTCGCTTTATAAAAGATTTCTCAAAAATAGCCAAACCATTATCTGAGTTGTTGGAAAAGGATGCTCTGTTTGATTTTAACAAAAAGTGTTTACATGCGTTTAACGTGCTTAAAGAAAAACTGATTTCCGCACCGGTTGTGCAAACACCTGGCTTGACAAAACCATTCGAATTGATGTGTGATGCGTCAGATTTCACAGTTGGGGTTGTTTTAGGACAACATGTGGACAATAAACCCGTTGTGATTTTCTATGCGTCCAAAACTCTAAATGAGGCACAACTGAATTACACGACAACTGAAAAAGAGCTTCTTGCCGTCGTTTTTTCTTTTGAAAAATTCCGACAGTATCTTGTTTGATGTAAAGTCATGGTATGGATGGACCACGCCGCCATAAAGTATTTGATGGAAAAGAAAGATGTCAAACCTAGACTGATTAGGTGGATCTTACTGATACAAGAATTTGATATTGAGATCAAAGATAAGGCGGGAATAGAAAATGTGGTTGCGGACCATCTGTCTAGGTTGGAAATGGTAGATGAGAGAGATGTGCATATACCCATTACCGAGACATTTCTTGATGAACAACTTTTATCTGTAAAATCTAAAGATCCTTGGTTTTCTTATATTGTTAATTATCTTGCTTGCAAAACTATCCCAGATGATTGGACATACTAGGATAAAAAGAAATTTTTTCATTCTTTGCAGTATTATTTTTGGGATGACCCTATTCTGTTGAAGCAGTGCAGGGATGGTGTGTTGCATAGGTGTGTACCGGAAGTGGAATACGAAAGTGTCTTACATCATTGCCATACTCTACCGACGGGTGGCCACCATGCAAGTTCTAGAACTGCAGCCAAGGTACTTGAGAGTGGTCTTTACTAGCCTACTTTATTCAGGGACGCCTATGTGCGACAATGTGATTCCTGCCAACGGGCATGTAACATTTCAAAAAGACAGGAGATGTCCCTCAATGTATTTCAAGAGGTTGAGGTGTTCGATCTGTGGGGTACTGATTTTATGGGACCCTTTGTGTCCTCCAATTCTAACTTGTACATTCTATTAGTTGTTGACTATGTATCGAAGTGGGTAGAGGCAATACCCACTAGGACTAATGATGTCATTGTAGTGTGCAGGTTTGTCAAAGAACACATTTTCTGCAGGTTTGGTGTACCAAGAATGATTATTAGTGATGGAGGTACACATTTCCAAAATCAAAAGTTTGTGGCACTATTGAGAAAGTATGGGGTAGAGCACAACATTGGTACCCCGTACCACCCGCAGACACAGGGACAAGTGGAAGTCTCCAATCGAGAGATTAAGAAGATCTTGGAGCGCATTGTTGCTTCGACAAGGAAGAAGTGGAGTATCTTACTACCGGACGCTCTGTGGGCGTACAGGACGACATATAAGACACCTATAGGAACTACACCCTTTAGGTTGGCTTATGGTCGGGCTTGCCATTTGCCGGTGGAATTGGAGCATAAGGCGCATTGGGCGCTTAGGAAGCTGAATTTGACCTATGATGAGGTAGGAAAGAAACAATTGCTTGAGCTGAATGAACTTGACGAGCAGAGGATGAATGCATATGAGAGCTCGCGGATCTACAAGGAGTGAAAAAAGTTGATTCACGATCGACATATTCAGATGCGTGTCTTCAAGAAAGGAGATCGTGTACTCTTATTCAACTCAAGGTTGAAGATGCATCCCGGGAAATTGAAATCCCAATGGAGTGGACCCTTCACTGTAGAGGAGGTCAGGCCACATGGCGTAATCATGGTGCGTGATGGAGAGACAACATTGTTAGTTAATGGACAGTGATTGAAGTTGTATTTCGGTGAGGATTACATAAGGAAAGTGAATGAGGTCAAACTCATTACGCTTCCGGATGCATGACGAGCTTGATTTCGTCTAGCCTAAGACGTTAAATAAGGGCGCTTGTTGGGAGGCAACCCAACCATAGGTAATTTCATTTAATTCTTTCACATTTGTAATTTAGGTTGATTTGATTTTGTTTTTAGTGTAAAAAAGATACCTTGATCATTTTCTCAATGTGTAGGACTGAGGCAGGGTCGATACCATCGACCCTTGTGTTGATAGTATTGAGATGGGCACAGGTAGGCGCCTGCAAAAATCGCTCTGCGTCGATACTATCGATGGCCTCGCCGATGGTATCGACCCACCATCAGGTTGCTCACCAAAATAAAGTCGATAGTATCAACATTGTTGTTGATACTCGCGAGATCTCTGGAGATATTCAGACGAATTTGTCTCAGTCAACTCGATACCATCGACGGGTCTGTCGATGGTATCGACCCAATTACAGACAGAAAGCGGCGGCCGGGCCTCGCGAGGGTGTTTGCCCTAAGCAGAGTCGATACTATCGACCATCGACGCGACATGTCACCGATCCGCAAGAGGAAATCAACGACGATCACTGCATCAAGAGAGTCGATCCGTGGGATGGGTCGATACGATCGACACCCGTCGATGGTATCGACGCGTCATCGATCTGGGCCCCCACATCCGGCTATCGACAACTGTCGATACTAGTAGAAGACCGGATTGTGCCACAGGTGTCGATACCATCGACCTGCGTCGATGGTATCGACGGGCACACAGCAGCGCCGACCACAGTTATAAAAGGGATGGATTGTCATCATATGATGTCACACCTTCATAGCTTTCCTCCTCCACTTGTGCCATGCATCTTGTTGAGCGACCGGAGCCCAGCTACGAGCATCCAAGGAGCACGGTCTTCCCCGAGCCTTCACCGAGCGCAGATTGTCTTCTCCGACCTTCACCGAGCTCCGTCTTCTATTCCTCCTTTCTTTGCGACGATGGTGCGTACAGCCGGAGCTTCTTCTTCACGGGCGGATCCTATGGAGATCCCTGAGTTTGTTCCTCCACTGCCTGCATCTATTCCTCATCCGAGGATAGTCCATCCTTTCGCTGAGGTCTGGAAGATCTACGAGGAACTGATGAAGCGCAAGATCGAGCCAACTCGCTACGTCGACCGGGATATGGTGCATTACTTAGGGTTCGAGGCTAATCTCCAATATATTCTCCAAGGTCAAGTGCACCGAACCGACCAGATGCCTTATAAAGTCCAATACTACGCTGAGAGCCATCCATTTTTCGGCAAGTGGCCGACCTACAAGGAACTCGTGGCGGAGTTCATGGCATCACTAGACATCAATGTGCTGCCCAATCACTTGATCGCCACTGACAGAGAATGGGGGAAAGGGCGGGTGTCGTTCCGACTCTTCAACAACAACTACACAATCACCCTCGACCAGTTCAATTCTATATATAACTAGGCTCATCACGATTACCAGCACCGGCGGCCAAACAACATGATGGATTATGATGCTATCTTTGCCCAGCTTGTGACGGCGCCGCCCGGAAAATCTGTGATCTACCACAATGCGGCGGTTGTGGATTTCGAGCATCCATTTGTGCGGGTTCTTCACCTCGTGCTCTGCACCACCCTGTTCGCACGTGGTGACCTGTCTCTCAGCAAGTTTCAAGAGCCAAATTTGTTCTTCTTGCACAAGTTGCTGAAGCACGAGGAGTGCAATTGGGGCACGTTATTCTTGATGTGTGTGGTGGTCGTGAAAAGGAGTACGAGGAAAGCTCCTATCCATTTTGGAGGGCTGATCACACCATTGGCCGTCTATCTTGGCTGGATATTTCCCAGCTTACTCCCCTCTCTACCAGGAGCAAGGTCAACCTCCAGCATCAGCACCGCTCCAACCTCATCCTGCTTCGTGATGGTTTACCATATGCACATTGCCACATAAATCACGCTTATCAAGAGTGTGCGCTTCCCGACCCCGTCTTCCACATTGAGGGTGTTCAACATTTCCGATGGCCCATCATAGCCATTGAGGACTCAGATGAAGACGACGACAATGACAATGACAGTGACGAGCATGAAGAGGAAGAGGAGGCCTTCACCCCTCTTCGGGCACGAGTGGCACCAAGGAAGCATCCCCGCATGCATCCGAGTGCATCTTCATCTTCACAGCCTCCACCACCACAACCTTCTCCTCATGGAGAGGATGTCTATTCCATACAGGGGATGTATACAATGCTGCAAGAGATCCAGCAAACCCAACTACAACACACAGCTTCATACGTCGGTATTCAGGATACAACGAACCGGCTGTTAGATAACCAGAGGGCTATTTTTGAAAATGAGCGCCTCCTCCTCGACAACCAACATCACATCCACGACAGGTTGCATAGGATGGAGATGCAGCATCAGCCCTTCTATGATCATTACTAGAGCCAAAATTACTTTGGGGGGTATCCACATCCTCCGCCCATGCCCCAGTATGATCCGAGCTTTCAGGTGCAGTACCCATCTTGGGACCCCACGGCCCCACAGTACCCGCCTCCTCCGGAAGAATGATTGGTATCACTGTTCCACCTTTTAAGGTTGTTTTTGACTATGAGGCCATAGTCGAATTCAAGCTTAGGGGGGGAGTTGGAACAGATCTATCCTTTATTTTCCTAGTTTTAGTTTTTATTGTTTTGTCTTTTGTCATTTATTTCTTGCAATTTTTAGTTTGTTTGTAGGATCCACATTCTATCTAGTGTAATTGTGGATGTCGTAAGTCATGTGTCATCTCGCTGCTTGTAAATGGGAATCAAGGGAAAATAAAAAAAAATAGTGTTTTGCAAGCTTGTGTTGTTTAACTTTGAGCACATAACTTAAGGAAATGATTGGTTTTGTCAACTCTAAAATAGAAAATCATAACTGTACATGCCTAGGATTCATGAAAAGTGGACAGAACTGGTTGTTGAGCCTAAACTGATCAAATGATAATGCGACTTTAATTTGAAATAAGGGAGAGAAACCTCTTAATTTCTACACAGGTCAGTAAGGAGGGACACATAATAGTTTGCAGAGGTTCAGTCAATTAGTCTTGTGATCTATCCACCCCTTTGTTTTCATACTCCACCTTAAGAACAGGAAGTACATTACGGTTTTAATCTCTTTGATTGCATCTCATGTAGATAGGTCTTGCATTGCAACTATTTTCACATATTTTGCATGAAAATGAAAAAATAGATTAGTCATACATGCACATTATCCTTAGGTGCATGTCATTTAGTTGCATAATATCATTTTGTAGTTGCATTCACATTTTTGTGCATATAGTAGATCATGCATCTTATTTCTTCTAAAACATTAAAGGTGATGAACTTGTTCCATACCTTCTGAATGCTTCAAATATATAAGTTATGCAGCAAGAAGTGAGCCCGACAAATAATTCATTGTCATCTGTGAAAATAAGGGTTTAAAAAAATTGAAAAAAAAGAGAAAAAGAAAAGAATTGAGAAATAAGTAGGAATGAGAGGAAGAAAGGAACCTGTTCTCACTTATATACTAAGAAGAATAAGCACATGGTGTAGCATTCTTAGATATTCCATCTCATTTTGAGACGGAATGATAGTCCATGCATCATTCCGCCCAAATGTAGGCATTAGGGTATTTACACTTGCATATGCATCATTTAGGTCATTTTTGCTTTGTGCATGTTAAGACCGTATAATGCTTCCCTTTCTTCCATTAGCCACCCATTCCATCCACCCGTTGCTTGATTTGGTAGGCCACCGTGATTTTCTCCTCACTCGTTAATATCAGGAGAGTTGCTTCCATGTAGATGGTAGTTAGGGCGAGCAACGTAGAATAGGAGATCACAAGATGCACTGAGTCTGAACTGGAGAATTTTATTATGTTAACTGCCTTATGTGATAGTGTTCATCAATCTTGAGGTAGATATATTTTATGGATGATTAATGTTTCCTGTAGGGTAATTATCATTCCATGGTTATTGATGACCGGTATGTGAATGTCTGGCGGGGATCATATGGTGATGTTTGTTGTGATAATCTATTCTTTAGTTGACCCTCGCAATTCTATTCTAAAGTTTGATTGCTCGAGGACGAGCAATGTTCAAGCTTAGGGGAGTTTGATGCGATGATTTTGAGTCGCATTTGTAGACTTGTTTTACTTGTGTTTTATGCATTTATTGGTCATTTTGGTGGTTAATATTGCATAATTCATTTACTTTGGTCTATGATCCTTCTCAGTGTCAAATCTCCCTTATTTTATTTTATTATTTTGAGCATAAATGATTACAATAATAGGTTTTATCTCAGATTATGTGGTTTTGTATTGCAATTTTGGGAAAAACGCATATCTATAGCTGTCAATACCATCGACAGCTGTCGATACTATCGACACAGCCACAGGCAGCTAGCCGTAAGGAGCATCACAGAGTCGATACCATCGACAGGGAAGTCAATGGTAGCGACCCACCTTCATGTTGATGGCGAGCAGACCATCGATACTATCGACCCAGAAGTTGATACTATCGACACATGGAGTTTCAACGACGGAAAAGGATAAAACTGACGCCTAAGGGTGTCGATACCATCGACCCGCGTCAATGGTATCGAGTCAGCATCAGACGCAATGACGAAAAGAAAATAAGACTTGCCGATATTGCGTAGGGTCGATACCATCGACTCGCGTCGATGGTATCGACACCGTCAGATGCAAGTTTGTTTCAGATTGATCTAAATATAATGGCTGTGATATTTGTGCAACCTAACTCGGTGATTATACCTAATGAAGGCGGCCAAGGGCAGGGCATCATGTCATTATCTATTGCACACGTCTCGAGAAGGTGTGGAGAGAAGAACAGAGCCCATAAGCACACCCAGCCATTCCGGAAGCTGAAGAAGACGTTCTCCACCGCCGAAAGGCTGTAGATCGCACATTCTATGCTGAGGAACGCTAGGATCTCCTCCGTTCAGGGGTTTCATTACTAATTCACGTTTTTCTCCATGTTTCCCCTTTTCTCAACCATGTTTTGCTCTGAGATGAACATGCGAGGCTAATCCCCTTTATCTTTAGGACCGAGAGTAGCCCGGGAAGCATTGTATGACATTTTTATCATAGTAATTCATAATTTATCTCTTAAATCTGTGGTATGATTTCATTTTCTCAATTATATTGTTATGCTTGATCACCATAATGATAATCTAATGCCTTTAATTACTTTGAAAGAAGAATTAATGATTGAAAAGAGACGAAATTCACATTAATTCACAAATCCCTTGAACAAGGTGATGTAAGGTTAATGGTGGAAACCCAGAGGTCGATTCTAATGTACCTAGTTTAGGGTATAGGTTACTACGACGGTGGAACCGACCTAGACGTAGGTAGTGAATTGTACCACGACAGTGGGCAATTCTGACTACAGGCCACTACCCAAATTGAGAGGTGAGGCTGAATTATTATATGGAAATTCATACAATGATAACCCGCGGTGAAACCGCAATCCTAAAGACCTCCACTTGAATTGATTAAACTAAACACTTAATCGATTGCTTTGTTTTATTTTATTTTCTTTTATTTTGAAACAACTTTCAAACTCTTTTAATCGGTTTAGCTAATCGCGACCAGTTAGTAGTAGTCTACCGATAATTTAGTGTCCCTGAGTTCGACTCGGGCCTCACAAAGGCCTATACTACTTTGACACGTGCACTTGCATTATACGCACGGTAAAATCATGTCAGATAGTTCATATAAATCTTGATCACATATGGGAGGATGTCCCCTAGAGTCCAAGGCATCATTGTCTAAAGGGTATCAACACATCAACATACAATGAATATCCAACATATATGACTTATATCATTAGGGTCCAACACATGGCCTAAGTGGGACATACACATATAAGGGGTCAAGAATATAAGAATCAAATATGATTTGATGTGGGAAATCATACTAAAAAGATTCACATAATCATTAAGGTACAAGACCACAATTCAATTGACATAGATCCAATTAGGCAAACTAGGATTTAAAACATCATAATAGATCAAGAGGGTGGATCATTGGAATTTAAGTGAATGAATGTCACACGATTGTTGATGTTAATTAACTAATAATATTGGATGCATAGATGGGGTCATAATCTTCATTCGATCGGTGTATCACAAGCATCAACATAAGGGATCACACATATGCATATTAGGTCATATGAGGTGAACAAGCAAGATGTAATGTAATCATGGACATACAGGTTATATTACATCAAAAGGTTACTGAATTTGAAGTGGGTTAGGAATATACCAACCTTGAGATATGAGTAATAGGGAATGATAAATCAGTAATGTTTGAACACTAGTCATAAAAGTGAATAAACGTGAAACTAGTGCAAGAAATGGTGATTGGGGACTTATCCGCTTAAAAGTGTGTCAATATTATAGATATGAGGTATAGGAAGTAGGTTGATTGAGAAGGATTCAAATCAATATGCATCAACAGAAGTCAAACATAGTCAAAGAACATATTTAAAAAAAAACAGGGAAAATGAATGGATTTTAGGGTCTATAAATAGGTCCATGTAGTAGATCTTATTGAGTTTATCAATTTGATATATTGTGCCTCTTTTGGACTAAGGAGGAACAAGATATGATTTTTATAAGTGCTGAATGACAAATATATCAAAATAAGGGGGATGATATCATGTGATCCATTTCAATCATTCGAGCCCAATCTAGTGCTGGTTCTAGGGAATGGTCGGTGAGTCATAGTTTCAGATTGCCACAAACCATCCCGCCAACATAGGGAATTGATTGACCACTCATGGCCACTGGGTTCCATTTTTCTAGCCCTTACGGTCTTGGATGGATAGTACCAAACCACCGTCATCTCAACTATACCCACACCTTGCTAATGATGCTGCATAGAATCTCCTCGTTGAAGGAAGATGAAAATGAGGAAAGGGGGTGGTGGGTTGTTGACCCTGCGAGTTGGCTTTCCATGTTGTCCTTGGTCCCTCTGAATCACCCACATGTCTTTCTAATTGTGAGCTGGCCTGCTATGGCCACATCCATGTTGGCAGACATTGCGACACCACCCAGTCATGAGGAAGAGAAGGAAATGCTCAAGCGAAGCGTTAGGGCGTGAAAGAGAGTGGTGAATGAGGAGAAAGAGAGGAGAAAAGAAAATAGGAAGAATGAAGTGCTTAATCACACCAAACAAGGCATTTTGGGTTGTAAAATGGTGGTGTTGAGGTGTTGGTTGTGCGGTCATAATGCCATAGGTGTCGAGTGATGTACGGAGGTGGGAGAACATGTGCCAGCCATAGGATCAATGGGAAAAAATATGTGGGACATGATCACACAACCCTGGTATCCCAAACTAAGATGAAAGAAAAAGAGGATTGCGAAGAAGCACAACCCAGATAATGGGTTGCGTGCCCTATGTCTAGCCCAAATTGGGTATGAAATGATTAAATAAAGGTGGAAACAAAGATTAAATCAAAATTCATATTGCCATAACTTGGGTTCTGGAGGTCTGATTGAGGGGATTTTAGCACTATTGAATTCAAAATTCAATCATCTACATCATGATATACACGAGAGATCATGATCATTATATATAAAAGGTTCAATTTAATTTAAAATATGAGGACATATCACAAAATGGTACATGGTTCAAAATTACAAATTAATGTCACATATAGTGAAATAGAGCATTGTTGTGACCTAGTTGGAGTGTTACACACTCAAGATATAAAATTGAGTAAGAAGAATTTTTTTGAGAGAAAAATAATACAATAAAAGAGAGAGAAAAAGTCATGTCATCACATCCTTCCCTCCTTCAAAGAAATTTTTCCCTTTAAATTCATCGGGGATCATGTTCAAGGGTTAAAGTTGATATCCATCATGTGTATGTATCCAACCTTACGTGTCAAGGCATACCTCATCATGGGGTCCATGGATAAGATGATATGATCAAAGAAATACCCATCCCAAGTATACATGTTACTTGATATCCATTCATGTTACAACATCAACATGGTGTTAGGGTTTTCCGATACTTTATTATCCCTATGCTAGGGTTTTGTTCATGTCTTCATATGAGCCCAAAGTAATCAACAATATATGTTATCTATTTCTCAAGAACATGTTCATTAACATGAATTCCAAACGATACTACCGACAAATCTGTATTTCATCATCATACTAGATTTCATACGTATTTTCATTTCCCTCCAAAATTTTGCCATATCTAATCAATTTGTTCATTTATGTCATTTCGGGTATGAAATTAAGCATGTGCTCATGATCATTGAAGCTAATATTCACAAGGCATCATCATATCAAGTTCAAGAGTGAATTATCATTCATAAATCATGTTTTAACTTAAGTGTGATATTTAATGTATTGAGCATTACTCGAGAGGCAACAATATCGTTTAACATTAAGGTTTTCTAGTTATATCAGTTGTATCTCAAATAAGCTTCACATTCTCAAACCACTCAAGCTAGTATATGTGTATATCCAACATGAAATTCTAACCACAACCATCTACCTGTAACAAAATTTCTACCCAACTTCCAAGAAACAAGGGCACCCACTAGATTTCATTATATACCACCACTAACTTGAGTATGAGGCTCATCTCGGAGATCACACATCATGTACATAATCTTAGATTTTTGGGACATCTCCCTCCTCTATATAGAAAAAATCATATGTTCAATTGCCTCTTTCTCTAGGGTTAGATCTTTCCATAGGAAATATAGGGTTAAACAATATCAAGGGAACAACACACTAGGTGACTTGACTCATATACTTAGAAGTATTCTAGTTAGGGAATCATTATCATGCATTTCATCATTCATATTTTTCAATATTTCATTTATTTTGGACGTTAGGTACTCTAACCTTCTCCCGTGTCGGGTCGACTGATATCAAGATGTCATCCTTTTTGTATGTCTCATGCTAGAGGTCCTTCTTTATAAAGAGATTGAGGCCTATGTTGGTCATGAATCATATCTCATGTGTCATATCACAACATATACAAAACTGGGCATAAGCATGCATATCAACCCATTATCTATGTTAAGCACATCAACCAAGTCATATACATTAAACATGCTACTATATTAGCTAGGGTTGCATGTTTAAAACTCATCTCATGTCATAAAAACATAGTTGACCCTTCCAAAGAAACATAGGTCATACAGAAGCAAGCCCATAGAACTGGCGTCGACACCATTATCAACATCATCATTGTCATCATCATTATCATTATCATCATCATCACCATAATCATCATCATCAACAACAACAACAACATCATCATCATCATCATCATCATCATCATCATCATCATCATCATCATCATCATCATCATCATCATCATCATCATCATCATCATCATCATCATCATCATCATCATCATCATCATCATCATCATCATCATCATCATCATCATCATTGTCATCATCATCGTCATCGTCATCGTCGTCATCGTCATCGTCATCGTCATCGTCATCGTCATCGTCATCGTCATCGTCATCGTCATCGCCATCGTCATCGTCATCGTCATCGTCATCGTCATCGTCATCGTCATCGTCATCGTCATCGTCATCGTCATCGTCATCGTCATCGTCATCGTCATCGTCATCGTCATCGTCATCGTCATCGTCATCGTCATCGTCATCGTCATCGTCATCGTCATCGTCATCGTCATCGTCATCGTCATCGTCATCGTCATCGTCATCGTCATCGTCATCGTCATCGTCATCGTCGTCATCATCATCATCATCATCATCATCTTCATCATCATCATCATCATCATCATCATCATCATCATCATCATCATCATCATCATCATCATCATCATCATCATCATCATCATCATCATCATCATCATCATCATCATCATCATCATCATCATCATCATCATCATCATCATCATAATATTAGGTCATCTAGGCTACTTACAAGGCTAACCTTTATCGTGGCTATAGACAACTCTAGAGACTACAACTATCAACTAAATGCTCTCATCTAGACTTGATGTTATATCTCTTTGTCTTAGGTTACATGAACATTCATTGTCTTTCTGTTTGTGGTAACATATTTCATATGTACATAAAGTTATACTTGAAATAAGTTTTCTCTAGCATTGAAAAGGGTGATGGAAAACACCATACTCCATTTGTATAAACCACACTCATTAGGAAGTCTAGTACCATGACACTTAGAGAATTAGTAAAAACATGGTATACACCTGTGTAGATACCCTAAGCACAAGTCACAAACATATGTCTAGGGTTTTAAGATCTCCCTTTTCTCACCCTCCTGAACCTACATACCATACTATTGGGTAGAAGGAGGAGAAAAGAAAGGGTTCTATGAATTACGCAAGCCTACACCTAGTTCTAGAACATCTAGGTTCTAACTGAGAGGCTAAGCCAAATTTAGTCCACAAAGGAAAACTCATTAAGTTTCTACGGTTGAGATGTAAGGTTGTATTTAGTTTGTGTTTAATGTATGTAATGTTTGGTGTAGTTATTGTTCATGCAATGATACCATCTATCACAAAATTATTTATTATCCAAATCCTAACTCCAAATGGCTACAAAGTCAATGGCGATAGGACCTATGCGTCAGTCTCTAGCATGGTATTAACAAAGCATGAACGCGGAAGCGTAAAGCTCAACATACATGAACATATGACAAGATAACAAAACGAATCATAATATCAAAATTCAATAAGTATTATTAAGCAAAATTGTTTTATTACAAGATTCAATTACATATTGAAGTGTCAAATTGTATAAGTCGGCTCATGTACACTAGAGATCTTGCAACAAGTACACCTAACATAGCTCACCAAGCCCATCAACTTATATCCATCTTTGAACCTAAAGATACGTGAGACAAGGTGGGTCAAGAACATGAGGTAATGAGTGTAGGGATGGAAGATACATATATGTATAAGCTTTGTATAATTTGAAAAGATTTGCATAAGTAACAAACAAAAATAAACAAGTTAAGTATTTAACATGGTGAGAGCCCATGTTTTATATCGTTTTACTCCAATTATACCAACAAACATAAAAAATCATAAGGCCTTTGACTACTTTCCATCAGAAGAGTCTGTAAGGGTGCTCAAGATTAACCAACCCTTTTATCAACATGGTCTTTCCTATCTTGACAACTCAAGCAGGGCACCTAGCCTCATTTTCTTACCTCGAGAACACATGCAAGTGCACAAGGTCTGTATAATAGAGTTTCTATTTTACATTTTATAGTTATAAAACAACGACACAAGACAAACATCAAGTACAATACTAGAGTACTACGTGGCAATATTTGAGCAAGTAAACAAGCATACATATGTATCAAATTTCAAGAAAGAATGCCAAGTCTTCTAACTATTAAAGAATGTACCAGATTTTTGGATTCATAACTTATCTTTTCATTGACCATCTAGCCACAAGCAACACCTGATTAAGAACATGATTGCATACATGCATTAGATTCTCAACATTAACTCTAACTAGATTCATTTTGGTTTTTTTGGCCAAGTTAGCTTCAATATTATTATTTATTAGTGCATTTGATGATCTTTTATTAATTTAGAGTTCATCACAAAGATGAGCTTCAATTTCCAAGTCATTTTGATGCTCTGATCAAATTATATTAGCATTTTAGGATTTGAGTCACTTATTTGCATTTTGGGGCCAAAAGACTAATTATAGTCAAAACAAGGTCATGGTTCATCAAGTCATGAGATATAGATAAGATATAATATTAGATGAGATAGTTCATATAAAATCTCTATCACATATGGGAGGATGTCCTCTAGAGTCTAAGGCATCATTTTCTAAAGTGTATCAACACATCAACATACATTCTATATCAAACATATATGACTTATATCATTAGGGTCCATTTCATGACCAAAGTGGGACATACACATATAAGGGGTCATGGATATAAGGATCAAATCTGGTCTAATAGGGGAGATCATACTAAAAGGATTCACATAATTGTTACGGTACAAGAACCACAATGCAAGTCACATAGGTCACATTAGGAAAACTAGGATTTCAAACATCATTATAGAGAAAGAGGTAGAATCATAGGAATTTAAGTGAACACACCATCACATGATTACTGATATTAATGAACTAGTAAGATCTGATTCACAAATGGGATCATAATCATCATTCAATCGAAGTATAACAAGCATCAACATATGGGGTCACACATGCATATTAGGTCATATGAGGTGAACAAGAAAGACGCAGTGTGATCATCAACATAAATGTTATATTACATCAAAAAAGGTTAAAAATGGGTTGGCATTGGCCAACCTTAAGATGTGAGATTAGCATAATAGGGCATGATACATCTCTAGAGTCTCAACACCAGTCATAAAAGTGCATAAAGGTGAAACTAGTGTAAGAAATGGTGATTGGAGCCTCATTTGATCAAAAGTGTGTCAATATTACATATATGAGGTGTAGGAAGTAGGCTGATAACAAGTATTCAAATTTTATCATCAATATCCATCAAAAGAAGTCAAACATAGTCAAAGATTATTTTTTAAGAAAATAGAGAAAAATAATGGCTTTTAGGGTTTGTAAATAGGTCCATGTCATTGGTCTTCTCGAGTTGATCAATTTGATATATTGATATGCCTCTTTCTGATTAAGGAGGACTAATACATGATTTTTTTAAGTTTTCATGGGAACTATATCGAAATAGGGGGACATTGCCTAAAAATCATGTGATCCATGTCATTCGTTCCCGCCTGATTGAGTGGTGGTGCCAGGGAACGATCAGTGGGTCATGGTCTCAGATCACCATAGACTGGCCCTTCAACATACGGTGTCAACTACCACCCATTTCTACTCAGTTCTGGTCTTCTAATCACTACGGACCTAGATCAGCAGTCCCCGACCACCGTCGTCCTCAACTAAACCTGTGGAACGCTGCATAGAAGCTCCTCGATAGAGGAAGATGACAATGGGGGGGGGGTTGGAAGCCCCATGAGTTGCCCACCCATGGTGGCCTTGCTCCCTCATACTAGCCCACATTCCTTTTTTATCATGAGGTGGCCTGCTGCGGCCACATCCATGGTGACGGAACCACCCAACCACAAGGAAGAGAAGGCAATGCTTGTAGGAAGCGTTTGGGAGTGAAAGAGAGGGGTGAATGAGGGTAAAGAGAAAGGAAAATGAAATAGGAAGGATGAAGTGATTAATCTCATGAAATGAGGCAATGTGGGTGGTGATAGGGTGGTGTGGAGGTGATGTTTGGGTGGTCATAGTGTCACAGGCGCTGAGCAACGTAAGGAGGTGGGAGAACATGTACCATCTGTAGGATCAATAGGGGAAAATCTGTGGGACATGATCCCATGGACCTGGTCAACCCAAAAATAAGATGAAAGAAAAAGAAGGTTGAGAAGAAGTACAACCTAGCTCATGGGACATGTGCCCCATGTCGGGCCCAAATAGGGTATAAAATAATTGAATCAAGGTGGAAACACAGATTAAATCAAAATATTCATATGACCATAACATGGGTTCTGGAGGTCTGATTGAGGTGATTTTTGTGTCGTTGGATTCAAAAATTGAATCCCCTGCATCATGATATACAATGGATAACATGAAGGTCATATAGAAAAGTTTCAATTTAGTTTGAAATATGGGGACATATTACAAAATGGCAAATGGTTCAAATTACAAAATAATGTCATATATAGTGAAATAGAGCATTGTGTGACCTAGTTGGAGTGTCACACACTCAATCTATAAAATTGAGTAAGAAGAAACATCATGAGAGAGAAAGAATATAATAAAGAAGAGAGAAAAAGTTAGGTCATCACACTATGAATATGTTAAACTCAATTTATTTTCACTTAATGGATAATGAAAAACTTTCATGTGTAATATAATAAGAACGTATATGAACTAATGGAACTCCTTCTTAATGGCCACGATTGTTCCTTAGACACATGTAGTTTATGAGGGATTGTCTGCTCAAGGCTTCAATTTCTGTTGGCCAGAGATAGGACGTCACTAACTAATATTAGTCACCATGTCTTGGTGAAGGACACTAGCTAGAGATTAGTCCTCACCACCACCAACTTGGCTATGATTGACAAGTTTGGCCAAGGATTTGACCTACAACTATAATAAGTTTTGTCTCAAGATAGAAAAAAGGAATGATATAAATGAAATGCCACCTACAAAAGATAGAAATTTTGTAGAATGACAGTGAAAGGAAGGTTAGTTGTTTTCAATTTAGTTGGAAAGAAGCATGTTATAAGGAAATAATAGTAAGAAAATGATATGAATGCACAACTAATGTATATACTCTATGAATTATTTATTTTAGTGAATTTCCTAATCTTGAAATTACATGCCATGATTCAACCAAAAATATTTGTTATATATAAGCTAACTATAGTTGATTTTTATTGAAAATGTCACAAATGTAAATTTTCTGAAAGACGAGTCTCCTCAGTGTGCCCCTACCCACATGATTGATAATGTTCCAGATGTATGAAGCAACAATGCCTATGGTTTTTATAGCGTCTCAGTCAGACGACAACCCTATCTCTAGATCAAACTCTTATAATGATGGTATTGAAATGTCATAGCGTGATGGTAGGGAGAGACACATCCATATCCCATATCCCTAGGAGATGTCTTGTTGCCCAAAAAGATAAACACCAAATCCACTATTCATCTTTTAGTTAATCATTGATTTGCCTTTATATTTTTTCAGATTTGGTTTTTTTTCTTCTCCCACTTTTTTATCTATGGTTTCTATCTTATTATATATTCAATTAGTACTTAATTCTTTAGTCCTTATGGCATGATAAGTCTTGACTTCCTTGTCTAGTTGATCAATCATGGATAATGATGGTCATCAAAAGATAAGAAACTATATGTTACATAAGAATTATAGTCAGGTGTAGGCACATATTCATGGAGTAGATTTATTTCCTTTTTAAATATTATTATACTTAATATAATTGTAGATGGTATATAAATGAAAGGGAAAAGAGAGATGTCGTTATCTGTAATCAAGGAAGAAAAGAATTTTGGATGACATAAATTGAGCTAGTACAAGATTAGGGGTATGATGTTTCTTAGCATAATAAGATATGGGAACTTAAGAATAGGAATATGTAAACACTTGTACAACATGATAAAAAGTGGAACTAGTGTAAACATGGTATATAAAGGTACATAGACAAG
This sequence comes from Alisma plantago-aquatica, assembly GCA_963693085.1. Taxonomy (NCBI): domain Eukaryota; kingdom Viridiplantae; phylum Streptophyta; class Magnoliopsida; order Alismatales; family Alismataceae; genus Alisma; species Alisma plantago-aquatica. Next base: position 234,894,867 of record OY856413.1, on the reverse strand, counting down.
GTGCATGGGATGCACACTTGGTGTGATAATTCACACATAATATAAAAAGTTAAACCCAATTGGTTAGAAAAGCATCATTTTCTAGTATACATTCAAATAGTTCTCTATTGTTTTCCTCATTCTCGTTGATCATCAAAGATAGATAGAATCAACATGTCAAGTCTTCTTACTGGAACTTTTCCCACATGATATATGATCCATTTTTAGAGGTATTCTGAACTTTCCCTCAAGCATTGTTACATAGTAACCCGATATTTCATATTACAATTATTTGACCATGCTTTTGGTTACATTGACATTGATATTTATTAAATGAAGTATTCTTTAGTTTGTAAATTTGTGATCTTGTAAAGTATTTTTATTTTCCTTATCGACTCTCCTTTGGGAGCAATGTGAAATAAGGTGTGAATTGTCTCATTGCGTAGAAAAAAAACATGTTAAAACAGATCAATATCAAGAAAGTGAGAAAAAAATAAAACTTTTACATATAACTCTAATGTATTATTTATTTCTATGCCAACAGCTCTATGTAAATTAATTTACAAAAATATTTTTTAACAAAAGATGTGCGACATGAATAAGCTTATTGTGGTAGATTCTCATTGAATGTGGAATTGGTGTTCATTTTTTAATAGCCAAGGTATCCTCAGTGTACCTGTATTCACATTATTGATGACATTCCAATTGTACTGAGAAAAAAATCATCATGTCTTCAACAAAGGTCTCTGTCTGAAGCCAACTCTATCTATGATATGATGAAACACATCTCCGAATATTATGGTATTGAAAGGTCATGACATGATGGTAGAGAGAGACATACCCACATCCCAAGTATATGGATCATTTCCTATAATGATCGACACTCAATTGCACTATGAATATTTTTAATTATTCACTTGTCTTTATGTTGTTTCAAATTTAGGTTTTTATTCTTCCAACTTTTATCTTGGATTTCTATATTATTGAAATCCATTTAATTAGTTTCTAATTGTTTCAGTCCCTATGACATGACAAGTCTGGATTCCCTAGTCCAATTGATTAGTCATGGATCATGATGATCATCAAAAGATAAGAAACTAGACCTTACATAGAAATTCTAGTCTAGTGTACGCACAATGTTTGTAGTTAATTTATTTTATTTACAAATATTATTATACTTGATACAATTGTTGATGGTATAGAAATGAAATGGAAAAGAGAAATATGGTTAATTTCCATCATAGCAAGAGAATACAATTTGAAGATTATTTTTCAGCAAGAGTGACAAGATGAGTGGCGTGACATTTCTTGTCATAGTAGGATATGGGTACTAAAGAATAGAAATTCATAAAAACTACTAAAACATGAGAAAAATGGCAAGACTAGTGAAAACATGGTATATAATGGTACATAGACTAGGAGTAACACACAAGCCACACTTTGTGTGATAATTTGCACATAGTATAAAAAATAAACTTAAGTGGTTAGACAAACATCATGTTCTAGTGGAAATTCAATTGATTTTTTGATCCACAATGTTTTCCTAATTTTCATTCATCAACACAAACTTATATAGGGTCCACATGCGAAGTTTTGACATTGTATATTTTCTTACATGATAGCTGGTATTCCATTTGTGGAGGTAGTGATCTCGAGGCCAACCCCCAATACATAGTCATCCAAATAAATTCTATTACATATTTGTAAATGCCCTTTTGTTTGCATAGACATTAATACTCTTAACTCATGTATTCCTCAATTTTGAAGTCAACAATGATGTAAAGTATTTTGTTTTCTTTGTCAATCCTCCTTGATGACCACAGTGAAATAAACAACTAATTGTCTCAAGATGTAAACATTTTCTTCACACTACTTTAGAAGATGAGAGATTTGATCGTAAAGAATCTAATGGTAATTAATAATATTTCCATTTTATGACCATGGTTAGTGACATGGCAAATTAGCTTGACCACATATGCTCCATGTACATGGGTACCCATATCAAGTGGATATCTATTTGATTAAGTATGCATCACATAAAACCAATTATTTATCTTCAATATTTCAATGTGAAAGATAAGTCAATAGTGCACCTTTCTGATGAGTAAAATGTGATACATGTGCCTGCTTTGACATTTGGCAATTTTGGGCTAGTGTAACATAGGTATTCAAAGAAGTCCAGACCAGACATGGTTAGATCAATCTAGCACATTTATATAATATCCTCAAAGTACACCCCATTAAACCAATCACATTAAATGTATAAAATCTTTACCTTGAATAGGAAATCTTCAAAGGTACATAGGTCACCATGTACTCACAATTACATGCAATGTTTTAAACCAAACAAAGTAATGTAAACAATATATATATATATACATATATATACACATATATATATATATAGGGCTCATCTTTAATACCCACACGGGTAGCTACCAGTGCACACTTCCTGCTATTTTTTATTTTTTTTTCGCAATTGTAGAGGAGTATTTTATCTAGATCCCAAAAATATTTGATCCAAAAATAATATCATTCCCCCCCCAAAAAAAAAAAAAAAATAAAAAAATCCATCCATAATATTGTTGTATGTATATTTTCTGCACAGTTACACTTTTGCTCTCAGAGTTACTCTATATATCAATACATTTACTCTTTTGATTTAGAAGAGTTACTCCAGTGTACCATATAGTTACTCTTTTAACCCCAAGTTACTCCAGCGGGTAGTGAAAATATGGCTACCCGTGCGGGTAACGAATGAACAACCATATATATATATATATATATATATGTGTGTGTGTGTGTGTATATATATGTATATATGTGTATATATATACATATATATATATAATTATATATATATATTTAAATATATATATACATATATACATACATATATATATGCTATTTATTTGTTGCCCGGCGGGTAGCATTGGGCAAGCTACCCGGCAGCAGCATGAGGTGGCAGGCGTTTGTAAATAAGTCGGAGTTACTGTAGCACGCATTTCAAGAAAGAAAAAACCACACAACGTCCTCCTCGTTCGTGTGTGCCACCGCCAGGCTGATAGATCCAATCTACCCCCATCTGCCATTGAACGGCCCACATGCGTAAATTCGCCTGTGATTCCACCTTCCGCGGCGTATTGCGATCTTCATTTTACATTTCTTCCTCAGAAATCCCTATATTCATCTCCATTCCCGAATAACAAGGACGACTTCCTCTTTTATCAATCTTGTAGAGGAGGATGACTAAGGTGTCTCCCACCTTCGTCTGTGTATCCCGTGACGATATCGATTTTCAACAAGTTGATTCCACCGTCTAGACCTGTTGTTGTGAAGCTCACGCTGCTGAGGAGGAGGGAGTGGGGGTGGTTGGAGAATTCCCTATTCTTTCTGCATATTTAGGAGGAAATTGCTCTTGTGAATTCCACGCCGCTAAGGAGGAGGGAGTGGAGGTGGTGGGAGAATTCCCTGTTCTATCTGCATTTTTATGAGCAACAATTTTTCCAAGCTACATTCAGGTAGATTTTGTATTTCGCTTTGTCAATTCATTCAGTTATACTCATTTTTCTATTTTTTCTCATCATTTCAATGTGTATTCATCCCTCTTTCTCTTGTGTGGGAAAGAAACTCAATTTTTGTGTCTGCATTTTCATTTTTGAAGTAGTAACTGTCATACATGTTTTTATGTTTTGTGTAGTTACTCTCTTGTTATACTTGGTTACTCTTTTGACTTACCGAGTTACTCTTGTTGTGTTATAGGGTTACTCTTCTGGTATTCTGAGTTACTCCAATACACTGTCATGGATCCCAGCCTTGATACGGATGCTTCTAATGCAAGTGTCGGTCGTGACGATGATAATCCTCAGTTTCTCATTCTATTGGTGCTTCCTCTCCACCCCCAGCTGCAATCCCTAGAGTTGGCCTTCAGTTTGTAAGTTTAGATGAAGGTATCTCCTTCTATTACAGCTATGCTGGAATTATTGGGTTTAACATCAGGAAAGATGACAATAGATATGAACGGGGAAGTAAGATTCTGGTTGCCAAAGATCTGGTTTGTGACAAGTAGGGTAAGATCTGCCATTCTAAGAGGTCTAGAGGGCTTCTGAGCCTTGTTTGTGATGAACTGGGTAACTTGCAGGATAAGCTGTCTAAGAAGCACATGCGTTCTGTGAAGAGGTGTGGTTGTGGAGCATGATACGTTTCACACTAGATAAGTCCTCATCCATGTGGGTTGTGACTGCATTTGTTGAGGAACACAACCACGATCTTGTTGACGTTGCTCATCTCCGTTACCTCAAGTGTAACTCATCTCTTGACGAAACTCAAAATGAGATCCTTTCTTCCATGAGCCAAGCTAACATACCTATATCGAGACAGATTGCATTGATAGCATCCGAGTCTGGCGGCTATGAAAATCTGACATTTACCAACAGACAAGCTCATGGACACATCAGTAGCAAGAGGAAAGAGTCGGCCAAATACGACGTCGACATGGTTTTAGATCACTTTTCCAAGTTCAAGGTCCTCAATATGAAATTCTTCTATAGCTACTAAAACGACCCTGATTGTTGCTTTACTCATCTATTTTGGGCTGATCCTGTCTCCGTTGAAGACTACGGGCTGTTTGGGGATGTGATTGTGTTTGACACCACCTACCGCACCAACAAGTATTCAATGGTTTTAGGAATGTTTGGTCGAGTTGATCACCATCACAAGACAGTCTGTTTGTGTCTGCTCTGCTGGACGATGAGAAGTACAACACATTTGTCTAGGTTTTCAAGAAGTACCTACTTTTTTTGGCAAAGAGCCAGTTTCCATTATAACCGATCAGGACCCTTCTATGAATGTGTCTATCATCACTGTTTTTCCCAATTTCAAGCATCACTTCTACAGCTGGCATATCCTACAGAAGCTTCTCTCCAAGCTTGACGACGTTCCTAACAAGGACCAGATCATAAGCTCTTTGAATGATTGCGTCTGGAACGTGGAAGATGTCGACATTTTCAAAGAGAGGTGGGATTTTGTAATTTAGGAGAATGATTTGTTGTCCATCACCTGGCTTTTTGATATGTATGCGATGCGTTGCGATTGGGTTCCGTGCTATATGCAGTCCTCCTTCTTTGCGGGCATGAGGATGACTCAGAGGAGAGAGAGCCTGAATGCGTTCATTAGGAGCCATGTGAATAGTAGGAAGACTCTCTTTCAACTTGTATGTTCATTGGAGACTTCCTACTCTCATGTGTGGGAGATTGAAAATTTCAAAGACTTTGATGACGAGTACAGTAACCTCCCTTTGTCATCACGGTGGCCCCTAGAGGAGCATATGAGAGGTATATATACCAAGTCCATCTTTAAGATATTCCAGTCTAAGGTTCACCAAAGCATGGTCTACAATGTAAAGGAAGCTTCATAAGGTGTCTTTGAGGTGTATCACATCGGTGGACTTGGAACTCCCCATATATTGAAGAAAGAGTCATCTAGTGACATTGTTTCCTGCAGTTGCTTCATGTTGGAATTCAAAGGCATCCCTTGCAGGTACATCCTCTCTTATTTGAAGAGTCGTGATTGTTGCACTCTTCCCGAGCCTTACATACTGAAGAGGTGGACCAAAGGGTATAGAGAACACCCTTTGATTTTTGGCAAAGTGTCAGTTAGCATCCATCCACTGGGAGGACACTTCACCTTGTTTCTACCTACAATTCGATTGTCAACATAGCGTTTAGGAATAATGTTGTAGATCTTTTCCATGAAAAATTGTTAGCTTTGCGAAAGGAGCTCTTAGACTTGGATCTCGCGGATCCTGGTGTAGGCGTTGGTGTAACCGCTTCTAATACAACTACCTCTTCTGCTGTTAAGGTCCATATACCTAGTAGTTGCAAAACTAAGGTGAGACCTAGATCGACCGATGTGAGGTTTAAATATGGAGTTGAGATTGCCTAGTCTAAAAGAGAGAGGCAGTGCAAGAATTGCTTAGCGTTTGGGGTCAACTATGACAGCAGGAACTGCCCTATGAAGAAGTAGTCTATTCCGCAGGGATTTTGTTTTTGGACTCTGTGTTGTTGTTGTTTGCTATTCAATGATTATCTCTGTTGCTGATCGTGTGGTCTGTTGATGTTGGACATTTTTTAGTGGAGTTTGTAGTTGATTAGTGCGTGAGTGAGGGATATTCAAATCTGTAATGGGTTGTTCTTTTTATCTACAATTTTTGTGAAAGTGATTTTGTAACCCTCCATGTATTTTTACTTTTGTGTTTTGTAATGTATCTATGTGTTACGTTGAGCTCCACCAGCTGTATGTATACTTTGAATATGCTACAAAGAATCTGTTCTGATCAGATGTTACTCTTTTGCAGAATATTTTTTGTTTTATCTTCGTGTGCAATGGATACTCTATTCTTTTGAAATACATACATTTTTGGATTAGTACATTTTTTTTCATATTTTGTTCAGTGTACTAACGAAATGTTAGTTTTTTCTACTATGTGGTTCACATACACTGGTTTCGTGTTTTTGACAAACCTTCAGCCACAAGAGGTACTTTCTAGACACTGGAGTTACTTTTTATATTGTCACAGATACTCTATGTGTTCTCTCAATTACTCTCATTGCTATCAGAGTTACTCTTAGTGTTGTCACAGTTACTCTTAGTGTTCTCTTAGTTACTCCTTAGTGTTGTCACAGTTACCTCATGGATTACCTCTCTTTTTTTAGAGTTACTCTTACAAAGTATGTGGGTTACTCATTTGAATCATATGACTACTTTTCTATACTATCACAGTTGCTCTTAGTGTTCTTATAATTATACATAGTCTCTGGGACAAATGATAAATATTATACATAGTTTCTGGAACAAACAATATATATTATACATAGTCTCTGGAACACAACATTCAAAGCATAAAATGATATATATTATACATAGTCTATGGAACAAATGATACAGAAAACTATAGCCAAACCATCTATAAGGACGGTCCATCAACTGAACATAAAAATCAAAGAGCTTAGGAGGTCAAATCCATCCCTGATGAGATCTATCATACACACCATTTACTCCATTGCAAAGCAGAGACAACAAACCAAAACAACAACTTTAGAATCATCAAAACTTCTGGTCACACAATTCGTATATGAGCAGTTCATAGCTGTTGTAGATGAGTCAACCTATAAATGATTTACCCATGAGTCAACCACGGTTTTGAGACCAGGATGGTTGGGTGGCGGTATAGGTGGTGATGAGGGAGATTATCGACCAAAAGGCAAAAAGAAAAGGGTAGCGGTGCATACCTATTTATGATAGGAAGGCTAGACAGAAGAAGAAGCAGTGTCTTCTGTAGATGTTGAGGTGTCAGCTGTTGTAGATGAGTTAACCTATAAAGGATTTATAGCTGATCCCGACGGTGCTTGGTATTTGTCCCTAACAAACAGTTGATCTGCAGAGTCATCTGTTCCAGAGAATACTGCTTCACCATGCATTCTGAAGAGCAGAAGAAGGTCGGTTGGTGTTTCTAAGAAATAATCTATGATCCATGCTGTGATAGTCTGGTGATTGGTTGGCTTGAGGAAGATGATCCAATCTTTGTGAATATTGAGTTGTGTGATCATCCTTTTCCAGCCCCTACCAGTTGAAAGTGATCCATTTTCATTCTGAATAAGGGTGATCTGAAATGTCTGGTTTCTGCTATGGAAGTGGTATTTCCTGCTTTAATGTGAAAATGGAGATATTTCCATTCTATAGGAAGTTTAATGGATTCCATTATTTTGTCGTCAAGGGTGTAGTTCATGGGATGGATGAACGACTCCATGGTAGGCTATGTTGAGGGTAGTGAGAAAACTAGTAATGGTAGAAGAAGGTAGGCTGTGAAGAAGGTAGGTTGTGAAGAAGGTAGGTTGTTCGAAAGTGAGTGAAAGGGTGAGATGAGAGCACTGGAACTTAAAAGAAGATGGTAGCAGTGCACTGTGCTTTTGGTGTTGCAAAGATGGGAAGTATAGTTTGCAGACATTCTCCTATTCTGATGATACAGTAGTGCTCTGTGCTCTGTGCTTTTATAGTTTAGATGATACAGTAGTGCTCTGTGCTTTTACGTTGTACAACCTTCTCTTTTCTTCTCTTTTCTGGTTCCTTCTTTAATAGAATCAGTGCATTGTACATATCTTTTCTTCTAATGCATTAAATGGAGCGTGATTCACTAAAAGAGGATAGCAGGCCTCGTGGGGAGGGATGGGTTTGTGGTGGAGGGACTGGGGAGTATTTCCAAAAGAGTTACTTTACAAAGTACAAAAGTTACTTTTTGAACGCTAGAGTTACTTTTTATATTGTCACAGTTACTCTTAGTGTTGTCACAGTTACTCATTGTGCTCCTACTGTTACTCTTAGTGTTGATACAATTACCTTTTTCTGGAATCGAACACTTGCTCTCATACTGGTATAGTTACTGTAAAAGATGTTCAGGTTACTTGTAGTTTTGAAGGTTACTAAACAAACACTGTGAGTAACTGAAAAAATCACATGAGTAACTGAAAAAACCCTATGAGTAACTGAAAAAACCATGTGAGTAACTGAAAAAACCCTATGAGTAACTGAAGGTTACTCACAAAATGTCAGTTTTTGATACTATGTGGTTCACATACACTGGTTTCGTGTTTTTGACAAACCTTCTGCCACAAGAGTTACTTTCTGGATGCTAGAGTTACTTTTTATATCATCACAGATACTCTCAGTGTTCTCTCAGTTACTCTCAGTGCTATCAGAGTTACTCTTAGTGCTGTCACAGTTACTCTTAGTGTTCTCTCAGTTACTCCTTAGTGTTGTCACAGTTACCTCATGGATTACCTCTCTTTTTTTAGAGTTACTCATACAAAGTATGCAGGTTACTCATTTGAATCATATGGTTACTTTTCTATACTATCACATTTACTCTTAGTGTTCTTATAACTATTCTGAGAGTTATGATATTATCATCACTCTTTCTCTTGTGTTGTTTTCTTGTTTGGTAGTTTAACTCAAAGTATATATCTACATACAAAACCACATCAGTTTTACATTCAAGAACACAACATTCAAAGCACAAAACGCTATATATTAAACCCAGAAATACTCGTATTTGCAATATGATTTAGAACAAAAATGTAATGTTCAAGCTTTTCACAACACACAAGTAAATGTATCTCATAGAGGTTGCACATCAAAATTCCATAAGCAAACTATTCAAGTTTTACATTTCAATTAATAATTCACTATTTCAGATAAAATTCAGCCATTTATCTAGGCTTGAAACAACCTCTTCCTCCGCGCTCTTCTCTTCATTTGGTGCTTCTGTCTTCTCTTCTTCTTGCTACTTCTGACATTCATCTCTTCCTCCCTTGTTCTCCTAAGATGGACCTTTTTTGATGTCTTCATTGTTATCTTTTTGATGCACTTGCACAGGTTGCAACTCCCCCCTCACCATCATTCTCTGAAAAATATCAGCCCTTATGGACGGCATGTCCTTACAGGTGAAGTCCATGTGTTTTTCATTTACCAGGCATTCTAGGTACTTCATGACGAAGATCCCACAGTCAAGTGAGTCTTCTTCCTATTGTGGACACAGCGGGTACTCCCGTCCCCACTATGACAGTTGGTCTCCTTTTTCTCCCCCCTGAAGAATTCATGCACAATACCCACCTGCATTAAAAATACACAACTCTTATTAATCATCAATCAACAAACATTAACCCTATGAATCCACTACAAATAGAGTTACTTTTTATAGATCGCTTACCCATCTAAGGAATTCCTTTTTTGACTTTCTATTTCCACTCATTGAGTTATAAGACCGGTGTGCTCCATCCCTGAAACTTGCCTCGTACAAGTGCCAGTGGTTGTCGTTGTTCAATATGGTGAATACCGAGTCCATTGTATCCCAATCTTTCATCGGGACATTGAATAGTGGATATAGCATGTCAATCTTCTCGATGGTTATGTTTTTAACATCAAATGCCAGCTTCTGCTGCAAATGCAAATTCACATCTATAAGTTTCAGTTTTGTGTATATATTTTTGTATTTTTGATGTAATTTTGTATACCAATTTTGTTCTTCTTACCGGAGCATATGTGCTCAAGAAGTGCCATGACAGACCCTTCTTCCTCCTTTTGCTTGTGGTAGCTTTGAGCATCTGTACAAAGCAGTCCATAACCTGAAAAAAAAACCACAAGCTTTCTTTGTTTAGAAAAAAAACCACAAGCTTTTAAAGAGTTACACTACTATTTATTTGTTTCTTACTGGTGATTGCGTCATTTGATCTTTGTACAGTAGGGTGGCGAGGTCCTTCCCCATGCACCAAGTGTCGTCACTGAATCTCCATTCTTGTTTTGACCTGCTAATTATTTTTATAGATGTTATACATATTAGTTTTGGATATTGAATAAGCGATGTTGTATATGTGTACACTTGATAAAATAACAAATTCTCTTACATTTATTATATATTGTCCATGAAGTGGTGGACAATTTCCCTGGTTTGTTTTGTTTTGAAATGCTCAAAACCAATGAAGTTTGACAGGTTGTGCTGTCAACAACAAAAGAGCACTTCATGTTAGAATCAATCTTCATTTTCCACTAGTTATACTATGCTGATATGTCGTACGGTTACTATAGACCATCGTACAATTACTCTTTATGTTCCTACAGTTACTCTTCTAATTCACAGAGTTACTCTAGACTATCATAGAGTTACTCTTTATATTACTACAGTTACTCTACAGTATCACACAATTACTCTACTGTATTTACACAATTACTCAAGTATTGATATACTTTAAAGGAATTGCAACCTTACCTTTTCCTCCCTCCTCTTCTTCACTTTCTAATCGATGCTGCCTATGATTTGTTGTTCTATCTTTGACAAATTTTTTTTGGGCTCCTCCTTCTGCCCTTCTTCTTTGATTATATTCTCCTATTGTTCACCTGTTTCTTCTTTGCTCTTTTCTTCTGCATCTCATGCAGACTTTTCATGGTCCAAACCTTCAGCTGATTTTTCTTTCTTCTCCTCCTCATCACCATTTTTCTTCCCATCATTCTCATCTTATGATTCATTCTCTTCCACATATTTTCTTCTGAGGCTCAGCCTGCCTCGTTTCCTCGACGTGTCATCCTTATACACACCTTCCTTCTCTACTTTGCTCGTTGTACCGACATCCTTCTTGGGTAGCACATCTGAACTGTCTTTGGGTTCTTGAACATTCCCCAATGTGAACCTCTCAGCAGATTGTTTGAATCCACCGAAAAGTGACTGTGATTTGTCACCTTCATCTCCGAATTTTCTCCTCAGATTTCTGTTCTCCTCTTCCAGCTCGGCTATTCTATTTTCTAGCTGTTTCTTCTCTCTCTGCAATTCAGTGAATGCCTCAACATCTATTTTCATGCAGATCTCCTTCTGCATCTTTAGCTCCTCCTTGAGTATGTGAATTTTTCTCTCTAGGTTGGAGTCCTCAGCAGGCACTCCTTTTCGGATGACCGGCTTTGCTGGTGCCTTGTCTGGCATTTTCTTACTTTTCTCCCTTTTCTCTGCAAGGTATTAGGGAATGTCCTTCATTGTTCTTGAAGCACGCTAGTAATCCCCCTGGTCTATCTTCATACTTTCACAAACCTGTCCATAAAAAAATCAAAAATAATATTTAACAATGCAAACTTGCAGGTTTATGTTGTATATTAGCTTTCATAATAAATAAGAAATATTCTTACATCCTTATGGTCCACAACCCCTAAATCCATCAACTTCTCGACCGGCACAGCCCATTTCTTTATCCTTGGCTTTGCGTCGAAGAACGTTGGCTTTGCCATCTTCGTCATCTCATATGCCCAAACCTACATGTAAACAGAGAGAAAATTCAATGCATATGTAATTGCCCCCCATAGTCATCATTATAATAATTTTGTAGATGAAGATATTTTCGTTCACTTACACATAGGCACATCAGACACCCTATTGTGTAGAGGGTGGTTTTCCCTTTCTCCCCTTTCCCCCATGCACCAGCTTTGCCCAATTCATCTGCGTCATTTCAGTAACATCGTCTAGGTAGTGCATTATGTAGATTGGTGTGCAATAGCTGGTGTCTGGTAGTAGGAATGTTGCCAGCAGGTGCAACATCCATGCACGACACATGTTCTGGTAGTCCGCTAGATCGTTGGTCCTTGCAAATTCTTGCCAACGCTTTACTAAGTTGTCCTTGTACAGGACATCCTTTTCCCTCAACCTCTTAGATGTATCCCCTTCATTTCCTTGTTTACCTGTTGCCCTGGCAAATTGTTGCCACATTGATCTCACAATCTCAGAATTTTTCCTAGGTATGATGTCCATACCTCTGCATGGGATACCTAGAATTACCCCTACATTTTCAACCGTCATCCTTCTTTCCACCCCTCTGGCCAGCAAAAACATGTCATCATCCACATATCTTTCTATCAAATCCTCCAAGAGGCATACATCAACCATAAGATTCTATATCTTTATCATGTTTGCAAATGTCATCGCCCTCATCATTCTTAGCTGATTACTTGTAAACACCATGCTCTGTCTGGTGGTGACGTAGCTCTTTAGGTAACACATGTGGTACAACCTCTTTATCCCCACTGCAAACATATAAAATGTTACTCTTAGCTTTCTTTTTTTTCTTATTACTTGTTACTCAGTCAAGTTACTCTTCAATTTTTCACATTTCAATCCACGTGGTAGGTTGATAATATTTTTAATGCTAACTGCTTATTCTTGTAACATCAATTTTAATAAATTGCAAGTAAGTATCATATGATAGAACAACAATTTAATAAATTTATAAATCCATTCAATATTACCTTCAGCTGCCTTTCCTTTCTCCTTTTCTGTCCTCTTAATTCTCTACTCTTTTCCTCCCTCATAGGTAGCCTTTTCCTTTCCCTTTTCTTTCTTCCTCCTTATTTCCTCTTCTCCTATCTCATCAGCAGCCTTCTCTGTATCCTTAGTTTCTTCGGCCTTCCCTTTCCCTTCCATTTCTTTTCCTACATACGAATGAAGTTACTCTAAATTTTTAGTCTTTTTTAGCTTAACAATATGGTTTTCATATGTTAACTGCTATGTAAAGTGTGTGAGTTACTCTTTGTTTTGTAATAGTTACTCCAACATTTACTCCAGTTACTCTATGCTATCGTACAATTACTCGAATATTCTATATCAGTTACTCTTGGTATCGTGTAGTTACTCTACTTCTTATAACAGTTACTCTTTTAACATGCATTGTTACTTTCTATATGAAATCTTTTTGTTTCTCGTTTGTAATGTACATGCAAGCACAAATTACCTTGTCATTCTTCGCTCTCCACTTTGTCACACTGAGGTTTTCCAGTCTCGGTAGCTCCTTTGCCTTCTTTCTCGGCAGTACCCAGCTTAATGAGTTTTTCTCTTTTCTATGACGGTTTACTCGTCAGGGGATCTGTAACCCCTATTTTCTTCCTTTTCATTTTTAACTGAGGAGTCGCAGAAGCAACCTCCTTCTCCCCTTTCGCAGCCTCTTATTGTCCTGTTTCACCCGTGTTCGCATCCCCTTTTTTCATCTTCTTTTCGGCAACTGCTTCTTTCTCTGCTACATCTGTTGCCTTGGGCATCGTAGCCCCTTTCGTATCCCCTTTCAGAGTAGTATGTGGTTCTGTGGCCGCCGCTTCCTCAACCTGATGGTGCTGCATTTCAAAGTCTTTATCTTGTTCAATCATAGGCCGTAGATTCTTTCTCCACGGTGGCATTGTCGAGGTCTTCCTTGATGCTTTCTTTGTTCTTGTCGTCTCAGAAGAGGTAACTGCCCCGTAATTGAGATACAACGAGATGTGGAATCGAAGATGATGGAGATGGAGCAGCAAGTAGAGACGGAGGAGTTGGGGATGTAGGTGGTTGTGGTGATTTGGTCGTCGGTGATTTTTGCGTGAGAGGCAGAGCAATGACAGAGGGAGGGCAGAGAGACGGTCTGAGCCTGGGCAGTGCGAGGGTTTTGGGTTTTTCACGTTCGAATTCTTTCCGCCTATTTTATTTTTTTCGAAGTAATTACGGGGCAATGCCACCGCGCACTACTGCAAGGTAACTTACCCAATGCTACCCGCCGGGAAACAAATTCTTACTCATATATACATACATATATATATACATATATATACACATATATACATATATATACATATATATACATATATATAAATAAATATATATATATATATATATATATATATATATATATATATATATATATATATATATATATATATATATATATATATATATAGTCAGGTTAGAATACACTCGAGTGTATCCGGAGCGGAATACACTCAAGTAGTTTTTCATGATGCAATATTTGTTTTTGAAAATCTAATCCATTGATCTTCTTAAACATCTCGTGAACAACTCATACACAAAATTTGAGCACATTTGGATATGTATAGCTCATGTCATGAAAACCGCAAAAATTATACATTTCAAATTAGTTTCACACGTCGATTTTGTTACCCTCGGATGAGTGACTTACACTCATCCAAATGGGCTCAAAATTTGTATGTAGCCTATTTATAGTATGACGGTGAAGATCAATGATTTACATTTTGCAAAAAATAGTCTTGATATGCAAACACACTTGAGTGTATTCGTGTGATCCGTACACTCGAGTGTATTCTAGCCTGACTCTCTCTCTCTCTATATATATATATACATATATATATGTATATATAGAGAGAGATATAATTCATTGCCCGGCGGGTAACTTAGATAAAAGTACCCGGCAGAAGACACGGTGGCATAGCCCCGTAAATACTTCAAAAAACAAAAACAGCGGACAACGTTCGAACGCGACCTGCCCAAAACCCTCGCTCAGTCCGTCGCTCTGCCTTCCCGCTGCCGTCGCTCTGCCTTCCCGCTGCCATCGCTCTGCCTGTCGTGAAAAAATCACCGGCGACCCAAACTCCTCCGTCTCTAATTGCTCCTCCATCTCGCTGCATCTCAATCCTGACAGTTACCTCTTCCGATATGACGAGAACAAAGAAAGCGTCAAGGAAGACCTCGACAGGGACGCCGTGGCTAAGGCGTCAACGACCAGTGATTGAAGAAGATGATGACTTCGAAATGCAGCCCCATTAGGCCGAGGAGAAGATGGCCAAAGAACCAGAAGAAGCGGCGGCCGCAGAATCACATACTAGCCAGAAAGGGGATGCGAACACCGGTGAAACGGGACACCAGGAAGCTGCTACTCTGAAAGGGGATACCGAATGGGCTACGATGCCCAAGACAACAGATGTAGAGGATAAAGGGACATCGGTTGCTTCTGCGAAAGGGGATGCGAACACCGGTGAAACGGGGCAAGAGGAAGCTGCGAAAAGGGATGAGGTTGCTCTTGCGACTCCTCTGTCAGAAATGAAAAGGAAGAAAAGAGGGGCTGCAGATCCCCTGACGAGCAAACCGTCCGAGAAAAGAGCAAAATGAAGTAAGCCAGTTACGGCTGAGAAAGAAGGCAAAGGATCTACCAAGACTGGAAAACCTCGGAGTGACAAAGTGGAGAGCAAAGAACGGCAAGGTAATTTATGATAACATGTAAAAGAGTAATTGTTATAAGAAGTAGAGTAACTGATACAGAACATTAGAGTAACTGTACGATAGCCTAGAGTAACTAGAGTAAATGCTGGAGTAACTGTGCACGATACCAAGAGTAACTGATACAGAACATTAGAGTAACTGTATGATAGCCTAGAGTAACTAGAGTAAATGCTGGAGTAATTGTGCACGATACCAAGAGTAACTGTACGATAGCCTGGAGTAACTAGAGTAAATGCTGGAGTAACTGTGCACGATACCAAGAGTAACTGTACGATAGCCTGGAGTAACTAGAGTAAATGTTGGAGTAACTGTGCACGATACCAAGAGTAACTACATGATACCAAGAGTAACTGATACAGAACATTAGAGTAACTGTACGATAGCCTAGAGTAACTAGAGTAAATACTGGAGTAACTGTGCATGATACCAAGAGTAATTGTACGATAGCCTAGAGTAACTAGAGTAAATATTGGAGTAACTGTGCATGATAACTAGAATAACTTCATTCCTATGCAGGAAAAGAAAGTGAAAGGAAAGGGAAGGCCGAAGAAACTAATGATACAAATAAGGCTGCTGACGAGATAGAAGAAGAGGAAATAAGGAGGAAGAAAGAAAAGGGAAAGGAAAAGGCAGCTGAAGGTAATATTGAATGGATTTGTAAACTTATTAAATTACTGTTACTATCATATGACACTTTTCATATGTTTGCAGTGGGGATAAAGAGGCTATACCACAGGTGTTACCTAAAGAGCTACATCACCGCCAGCAAGAGCCTGGTGTATACAAGTAACCAGATAAGAATGATGAGGGCGACGGCATTTGCAAACATGATAAATATGCCAAATCTTATGGTTGATGTATGCCTCCTGGAAGATTTGATAGACAGATATGTAGATGATGACAGGTTTTTGCTGGCCAGAGGGGTGGAAAGAAGGATGACGGTTGAGGATGTAGGGGTAATTCTAGGTATCCCAAGCAAAGGTATGGACATCATACCTAGGAAAAATTCTGAGATTGTGAAATCAATATGGCAACAATTTGCCAGCGCAACAGGTAAAAAAGGAAATGAAGAGGACACCGGTAAGAGGTTAAGGGAAAAGGATGTCCTGCACAAGGACAACTTAGCAAAGCTTTGGCAACAATTTGCCAATACCGACGATCCATCGGACTACCAGAACATGTGCCGTGCATGGATGTTATACCTGCTGGCAACATTCCTACTCCCAGACACCAGCTATTACACACCAATCTACATACTGCACTACCTAGACGATGTTACTGAAACGACGCAGATGAATTGGGCAAAGCTGGTGCATGGGAGCATCTTCAGGAATATGAAGATGCTGAAGCAAAATGTCCAGCTGAGGAGGAAAGGGGAGAAAGGGAAAACCACCCTCTACACAACAGGGTGTGTGATGTGCCTATGTGTAAGTGAACGAAATTAACTTCATCTACAAAATTATTACAATAATGACTATGGGGGGCAGTTACATATGCATTGAATTTTCACTCTGTTTAAATGTAGGTTTGGGCATATGAGATGACAAACATGGCAAAGCCAACGTTCCTTGACGCAAAGCCAAGGATAAAGAAGTGGGCTGCGCCGGTTGAGAAGATGATGGATTTGGGGGCTGTGAACCCTAAGGATGTAAGAATATTTATTATTTGTTAAAAAAACTAATATATAACATAATCCTGAAAGTTTGCATTGTTAAATACTATTTTTGATTTTCTTATGGACAGGTTTGTGAAGGTATAAATATAGACCAGGGGGATAACTGGCAAGCTGCAAGAACAATGAAAGACATGCCCTACTACCTTGCGGATAAAAGGGCGAAAAGTAAACAAAAGCCAGACAAGGCACCAACAAAGCCAGTAATCCAAGAAGGAGTGTCTGCTGATGACTCCAACCTGGCGAGAAGAATACAAATACTCGAGGACGAGCTAAAGATGTAGAAGGAGATATGCACGAAAATTGCTGTTGAAGCATTCGCTGAGCTGCGGAGAGAGAATAAACGGCTAGAAAACAGAATAGCCAAGCTGGAAGAGGAGAATAAAAAACTGAGGAGAAAATTCGGAGATGAAGGTGACAAATCACAGTCACCTGTCGGTGGATTAGACCAATCTGCTGAAAGGTTCTCGTCGGGGAATGTTCAAGAACCCAATAAGGATGTTGCTTCGACGAGCAAAGTATATAATGAGGGTATGGATAAGGACGACAAGCCGATGAAGCGAGGCAGGCTGAGCCTCAAAAGAAAATATGTGCAACAGAATGACTCAGAAGATGAAAATGATGGGAAGAAAAATGATGAGGAGGAGGAGAAGAAAGAAAAATCAGCTGAAGGTTTGGACAAGCAGAAGAATATAATCGATGAAGAAGGGCAAAAGGAGGAGCCCAAAAAAAAATTGTCAAAGATAGAACAGAAAATCATAGGCAGCATCGAGAAAAACGTGAAGAAGAGGAGGGAGGAAAAGGTAAGGTTGCATCTCCTTTAAATTATATCAATACTTGAGTAACTGTGTAAATACAGTAGAGTAATTGTGTAATAGAAGTAGAGTAACTGTAGTAATATAAAGAGTAACACTAAGAGTAACTCAGAACGCACTGAGAGTAACTCTGATAGCACCGAGAGTAACTAGTAGAACACTGAGAGTAACTCAGAACGCACTGAGAGTAACTTTGATAGCACCGAGAGTAACTGGTAGAACACTGAGAGTAACTCAGAACGCACTGAGAGTAACTCTGATAGCACCGAGAGTAACTGGTAGAACACTGAGAGTAACTCAAATAGCACTGAGAGTAACTCTGATAGCACCGAGAGTAACTGATAGAACACTGAGAGTAACTCAAATAGCACTGAGAGTAACTTTGATAGCACTGAGAGTAACTGATAGAACACTAATATTGATTCTAACATGAAGTGCTCTTTTGTTGTTGACAGCACAAGTTGTCAAACTTTATTGGTTTTAAGCATTTCAAAACAAAACAATCCAGGGAAATTGTCCACCACTTCATGGACAATATAGAAGAAATGTAAGAGAATTTGTTATTTTGCCAAGTGTACACATATAAAACATCGCTTATTCAATATCCAAAACTAATATGTATAACATCTATACAAACGATTGACAACTCAAAACAAGAATGGAGATTCAGTGATGACACTTGGTGCACGGGGAAGGACCTCGCCACCCTACTGTACAAAGATCAAATGATACAATCACCAGTAAGAAACTAATAAATAGTAGTGTAACTCTTCGAGAACTTGTCATTTTTTTTCTAAACAAAGAAATCTTGTGGTTATTTTTTCAGGTTATGGACTGCTTTGTACAGATGCTCAAAACTACCACAAGTAAAAGGAGAAAGAAAGGTCTGTCATGGCACTGCTTGAGCACATATGCTCCGGTAAGAAGAACAAAATTGGTATACAAAATTACATCAAAAATACAAAAATACATATAAAAAACTGAAACTTATAGATGTGAATTTGCATTTGCAGCAGAAGTTGTCGTTTGACGTTGAAAACATAACCTTGGAGCAGATCGACATGCTATCTCCACTATTCAATGTCCCGATGAAGGATTGGGACACAATGGACTCGGTGTTCACCATATTGAACAATGACAACCACTGGCACTTGTACGAGGCAAGTTTCAGCGAAGGAGTACACCGGTCTTATAACTCAATGAGTGGAAATAGTAAGTCAAAAAGGGAATTCCTTAGATGGGTAAGCAATCTATAAAAAGAAACTCTATTTGTAGTGGATTGATATGATTAATGTTTGTTGATAGATGATTAATAAGAGTTGTCAATTTTTAATGCAGGTGGGTATTGTCCATGAATTCTTCAGGGGGGCAGAAAAAGGTGACCAACTGTCACAATGGGGACAGGAGTACCCGCTATGTCCACAACAGGCAGAAGACTCACTTGACTGTGGGATCTTCGTCATGAAGTACCTAGAATGCCTGGTAAATGGAAAACCCATGGACTTCACCTGCAACGACATGCCGGCCATAAGGGCTGATATTTTTCAGAGAATGATGGCGAGGGGGGAGTTGCAACCTGTACAAACACATCAAAAAGATAACAATGACGTCATCAAAGAAGGTCCATCTGAGCAGAACAAGGAAGGAATAGATGAATGTCAAAAGCAACAAGAAGAAGAGAAGACAGAAGCACCAGCTGAAGAGAAGAAAACGGATGAAGAAGCTGTTTCAAGCCTAGATGAATGGCTGGATTTAAGCTGAAAGAGTGAATTATTAATTGAAATGTAAAATTTGAACAGTTTGCTTCTGGAATATTGATGTGTAACCACTATGAGATACATTACTTGTGTGATGTGAACATCTTATTGCAAATACGAGTATTTCTGGGTATAATACATAGCGTTTTGTGCTTTGAATGTTGTGTTCTTGAATGTAAATATGTTGTGATTTTGTATGCAGATATATACTTTGAGTTAGACTGTTTTGGTTTTGCATATCATAGTTACTCTCAGTGCTAGCATACCTGTATCGAGATATGTCTGCTTCTGAGAGTATCTGTGACAACACTAAGAAATAATTGAGACTCCACTAAGAGTAACTCTGATACGCACTGAGAGTAACTCTGATACGCACTGAGAGTAACTCTGATACGCACTGAGAGTAACTCTGATACGCACTGAGAGTAACTGTGACATCACTAAGGAGTAACTGCGAGGACACTGAGAGTAACTGCGAGGACACTGAGAGTAATTGTGACAGCACTGAGGAGTAACTGATAGAACACTAAGAGTAACTCTGATACACACTCAGAGTAACTCTGATAGCACCGACAGTAACTGAAAGAACACTCAGAGTAACTGTGACAACACTAAGAAGTAACTGAGAGAACACTAAGAGTAACTCTGATATGCACTCAGAGTAACTCTGATACGCACTCAGAGTAACTCTGATACGCACTAATGAGTACTGAAAGAACACTCAGAGTAACTCTGATAGCACCGAGAGTAACTGAAAGAACACTCAGAGTAACTGTGACAACACTGAGGAGTAACTGAGAGAACACTAAGAGTAACTCTGATACGCACTGAGAGTAACTCTGATACGCACTGAGAGTAACTATGATAACACTGAGAGTAACTGTGACAGCACTAAGGAGTAACTGAGAGAACACTAAGAGTAACTCTGATACGCACTGAGAGTAACTCTGATACGCACTGAGAGTAACTATGATAACACTGAGAGTAACTGTGACAGCACTAAGGAGTAACTGAGAGAACACTAAGAGTAACTCTGATACGCACTGAGAGTAACTGCGAGGACACTGAGAGTAACTGCGATAGCACTAATGAGTAACTGTGATAAACAAAAAATTAACTCTAGCGTTCAGGAGTCTGTTGTACACGATTCTTTATTAAAGAAGGAACCAGAAAAGTGAAGAAAATAGAGCACAGAGCTATAAAGATATGTACAAGAGTCTGCTGTACGATGTAAATGCACATACACACAGCATAGTGCACTGCTATGTCGTCAGAACAGAACAGTACTGTTGGCATCTTTGCAACGCAACAGGAAAGAGCAGTGCTGTCAATAATTGCAGCACCAACAACACAGACCATTACTCTCACTGCTGTCAATAATTGCAGCACCAACAACACAGACCATTACTCTCACTGCTGTTAATAATTGCAGCACCAACAATACAGCGGGGGGCTTTTAGATCTGCAATATCTCCATCATCCACGGCACTCTCTCCTTCCATCTCTTCTTCATCAGCAACTGCTACAGTTTCAAACACAACGGGGGGGCTTTAAGATCTGCAACATCTCCATCCTCCACGGCACCATCTCCTTCCATCTCTTCTTCATCAGAAACTTCTACAGTTTCAAACACAGCGGGGGGCTTTCAGATCTGCAACATCTCCATCCTCAACGGCACCATCTCCTTCCATCTCTTCTTCATCAGCAACTTCTACAGTTTCAAACACAGCGGGGGGCTTTCAGATCTACATCATCTCCATCCTCAACGACACCCTCGAGGTCCACTTCTTCATCTGTGACTGTTACGGTTTACATAAGGTACAGTTTTACATTTCTTCAGATCCCCTTTTACATTTATTCATAAGGTACAATTTTTCAGTAGCACCCCCTTTGACCATCTCCTCAGATCCCCTTTAACATTTCTTCACAGCCTACCATGGAGCCATTCATCCAGCCAATCAACTACACCCTTGATGACAAGACAGTGCAATCCATTCTACTTCCTATAGAATGGAACCATCTCCATTTTCAGATCAAACCAGGAAAAACCACCTTCCTAATCGGAAACCAGTCTTTCCAGATAACCCTTATGCAGAATAAAAACGGGTCACTTTCAACTGCTAAGGGATGGAAAAGGATGATCGCACAACTCAGTCTTCGCAAAGGTTGGATCATCTACCTCAAGCCAACTGATCACCAGACCATCACAGCATGGATCACAGATCAGTTCTTAGAAACACCAACTGAGCTTATCCCTCTCTTCAGAATGCCTGGCGATGAAGTATACTTTGGATCGGAGAACTCTGCAGATCAGCTCTTCGTTAGGGACATATACCAAGCAGAACCGGGATCAGCTGTAAATCCCATTCAGTTTGCAGAAGACACTGCTTCTTCGTCTGTCCAGCGTTCCTTTCACAAGTAGGTGTCGCCAGGGATGGATCCGACCCCCTAAGCTATTTGATTTTTATGTTCAGTTAATGGACCTACTTTATATCTGATCTGGCTGTATTTTTCTGTATTTTTATGTTCAGTTGAAGGACCTTCTTTATATTTGATCTGGTTGTATATTATATAACGTTTTATGCTTTGAATGTTGTAATATTGAATGTTTAGCTGTAGTGTTTTTGTCTGATTATATATACTTTCAATTAGCACTAAGAGTTACTGAGAAAACACTAAGAGTAACTCAGATAGAACTGAGAGTAACTCTGGTAGCACCGAGAGTAACTCTGATATGCACTGAGAGTAACTCTGATACGCACTGAGAGTAACTCTGATACGCACTGAGAGTAACTGCGAGGACACTAAGAGTAACTGTGACAACACTAAGGAGTAACTGAAAAACACTAAAAGTAACTCTGATACGCACTCAGAGTAACTCTGATAGAACCAAGAGTAACTGCGAGGACACTGAGAGTAACTGTGACAGCACTAAGGAGTAACTGATAGAACACTAAGAGTAACTCTGATACGCACTGAGAGTAACTATGATAACACTGAGAGTAACTATGACAGCACTAAGGAGTAACTGAGAGAACACTAAGAGTAACAATGATATGCACTCAGAGTAACTCTGATACGCACTGAGAGTAACTATGATAACACTGAGAGTAATTGTGACAGCACTAAGGAGTAACTGAGAGAACACTCAGAGTAACTCTGATACGCACTGAGAGTAACTCTGATACACACTGAGAGTAACTCTGATACACACTGAGAGTAACTGTGATAATATAAAAAGTAACTCCAGCAACCAGAAAGTAACTCTACCAGTGTATGGCATAGTAGAAAAAATCATGAAAAAAATTGTACTAAACCAAAAATTTATGTATTCCAAAAGAAAAGAGTATTCAATGCACACTAAGATAAAACAAAAAATATTATGCAAAAGAGTAATAACTGATCAAAACAGATTCTTTGAAGCATATTCAAAGTATACATATATCTGGTGGAGTTCAACGCAACACATAAAATACATTACAAAACACAAAAGTAAAAATACATGGATGGTTACAAAATCACTTTCACAAAAACTACAGACAAAAAGAACAACCCATTACATGTTTGAATATCCCTCACTCACACGCTAATCAACTACAAACTCAACTAAAAAACGTCCAACATCAACAGACCACACGATCAGCAACAGGGATAATCATTGAATAGCAAACAACAACAACACATAGTCCATAATAGGAATGGACTACTTCTTCATAGGGCAGTTCCTGCTATCATGGTTGACCCCAAACTCTAAGCAATTCTTGCACTGCCTCTCTCTTTTAGACTGTGCAATCTCTACTCCAGATTTAAACCTCACATCGGTCGATCTAGGTCTTCCCTTAGTTTTGCAAATACTAGGTATATGGACCTTGACAGCAGAAGAGGAAGTTGTATTAGAAGCGGTTGCACCAGCGCCTGCACCAGGATCAGGGAGATCCAAATCCAAGAGCTCCTTTTGCAAAGCTAACAGTTTTTCATGGCAAAGATCTACAACATTGTTCCTAAACGCTATGTTGACAATAGAATTGCAGGCAGAAACAAGATGAAGTGTCCTCCCAGTGGATGGGTGCTTAACTGACGCTTTGCCAAATATCAAAGGGTGTTCTCTGTACCCTTTCGTCCACCTCTTCAGAATGTAAGGGTCGGGAAGAGTGCAATAGTCACGGCTCTTCAAATAAGAGAGGATGTGCCTGCAAGGGATGCCTTTGAATTCCAACATGAAGCAACTGCAGGAAACAATGTCACTAGATAACTCTTTCTTCAATATACGGGGAGTTCCAAGTCCACCGACGCGATACACCTCAAAGACACCTTCTGAAGCTTGCTTTACATTATAGACCATACTTTGGTGAACCTCGGACTGGAATATCTTAAATATGGACTTGGTGTATATACCTCTCATCTGCTCCTCTAGGGGCCACAGTGATGACAAAGGGAGGTTACTGTACTCGTCATCAAAATCTTTGAAATTTTCAATCTCTCGCACATGAGAGTACACAGTCTCCAACGAACATACAAGTTCAAATAGAGTCTTCCTACTATTCACATGGCTCCTAATGAATGCATTCAGGCTCTCGCTCCTTTGAGTCGTCCTCATGCCCGCAAAGAAGGAGGACTGCATATAGCACGGAACCCAATCGCAACGCATTGCATACATATCAGAAAGCCAGGTGATGGACAACAAATCATGCTCCTGTATTACAGAATCCCACCTCTCTTCAAAAATGTCGACATCATCCACATTCCAGACACAATCATTCAACAAGCTTATGATCTGGTCCTTGTTAGGAATGCCACCAAGCTTGGAGGGAAGCTTCTGTAGGATGTGCCAGCTGCAGAAGCGATGCTTGCAATTGGGAAAAACAGAGATGATAGCAGCATTCATAGCAGGGTCCTGATCGGTTATGATGGAAACCGGCTCTTTGCCAAAACAAAGTAAGTACTGCTTGAAAACCCAAACAAATGAGTCATACTTCTCATCGACCAGCAGAGCAGATGCAAACAACACTGTCTTGCGATGGTGATCAACTCCACCAAACATTCCAAAAACCATCGAATACTTGTTGGTGTGGTAGGTGGTGTCAAACACAATCGCATCCCCGAACAGCCCACAGTCTTCAACAGAGACGGGATCAGCCCAAAAAAGATGAGTAAGGCAACAATTGGTGTCTTTTTGGTAGCTATAGAAGAATTTCAGATCAATGCCTTCTAAACTAGAAAAACGATCTAAAACCATGTCGACGTCGTATTTGGCCAACTCTTTCCTCTTGCTACTGATGTGTCCATGAGCTTGTCTACTAGTAAATGTCATATTTTCATAGCCACCAGACTCGGATGCTATTAATGCAATTTGTCTCGAAACAGGTATGTTAGCTTGGCTCATGGAAGAAAGGATCTCTTTTTGAGTTTCATTAAGAGATGAGTTACACTTGAGGTAACGGAGATGAGCAACGTCAACAAGTTCATGGTTGTGTTCCTCAACAAATGCAGTCACGACCCACATGGATGAGGACTTGTCCAGTGAGAAATGTATCATGGCTTCACAACCACACCTCTTCACAGAACGCCTATGCTTCTTTGACAACTTATCCTACAAGTTACGCATTTCATCACAAACGGGGCTCAGAAGCCCTCTAGACCTCTTAGAACGACGAATCTTACCCTGCTTATCACAAACCAGATCTTTAGCAACCAGAATCTTACTTCCCCGTTCATATCTATTGTCGTCTTTCCTGATGTTAAACCCACTCATTCCAGCATAACTTGAATAGAAGGATATACCTTCGTCTAGACTTCCAAACTGAAGGCCAACTCTAGGAACTGCAACTGTGGACGAAGAAGAAACACCAATAGAATGAGAAGACTGAGGATTATTATCATCACGGCCGACACTTGCATTAGCAGCATCCGTATCAAGGCTGGGATCCATGACAGTGTGTTGGAGTGACTCTGAAGATCAGAAGAGTAACTCTGTAACACAACAAGAGTAACTCGGTAAGTCAAAAGAGTAACCAATTATAACAAGAGAGTAACTCGGAAAATCAGAAGAGTAAATTTGTAACACAACAAGAGTATCTCAGTAAGGCAAAAGAGTAACCAATTATAACAAGAGAGTAACTCGGAAAATCAGAAGAATAACTCTGTAACACAACAAGAGTAACTCGGTAAGGCAGAAGAGTAACCAATTATAACAAGAGAGTAACTCGGTAAGGCAAAAGCGTAACTCTGTAACACAACAAGAGTAACTCGGTAAGTTAAAAGAGTAACCAATTATAACAATAGAGTAACTCGGTAAGGCAAAAGAGTAACCAATCATAAAAAGAGAGTAACTACGCAAAAAATAAAAACATGAATGCCAGTTAGTACTGCAAAAACGACAATGCAGAAACAAAAATTGGGTTTCTTTCCCACACAATATAAAGGGATGAATAAATATTGAAATGATAAGAAAAAAATAAAAAAATGAGTATAACTGAATGAATTTACAAAGAGAAATAGAAAATCTACCTGAATGTAGCTTGAAAAAACTGTTGCTCGTACAAATGCAGATAGAACAGTGAATTCTCCCACCACCTCCACTCCCTCAACAACAATTTGCTCCTGAATATGCAGATAGAGCAGGGAATTCTCCAACCAC
>OY856413.1:234783424-234863424 GCA_963693085.1 Alisma plantago-aquatica | reverse complement strand
CGGCAATGAGGCCGGAGTAGAGAAGAAGGGCCATCACAAAAGTGGTATTTGCCGTGTTGAATGCCATGTTCTTTTGTATGTGCCAGTGATCAGTAAACTGTCCTGCTAATGCTCTTGGTAGTGATGGAAATGAATGCTGTATACGATCCTATATATAGCAGTTGGCTGAAGAATGCAATGTGTGGTATGCATTAGACTGTGTGCGCCCGGGTGGGGGGGGGGGGGGGGGATGTGTGTGTGATGCCGGGACCAATTTGAGGTAGAACTGATTTTAAACATCTCATACTTGCACTCAAGTAATTTCCACTAGTGCCTGCTAAGCTTCTCTGTGCTGATTAGTGATCTCATACTTGCACTCAAGTAATTTCCACTAGTGCCTGCCTAAGCTTCTCTGTGCTGATTAGTGATTACCCCCCCCCCCCCGGCTCTGACTTTGAATAGGTACACGGATATCGGCACATGGTTTACTGTAATTAGAATGTCCACTAAGAATAGTGTTGACGAAGATAACGTCTAAACTATACATGTAGACTAGCGCCAGCGTTGACTTGGGTATGGCGTCGTGCCTAGCACCCTAGGCAAATGTGCGAAGTAATATCGCAAACCCAAACAGTTTCCTTGCTCATATTCTTCACATTGTAGATATTTCCATGGAATCAGTTTTATATTGGTTTTAGTAATACTTGTAGTACCGTTTGACTTGCACCAATGCTATCATTTCCCATATTTGGCTATTGTTGGAAGAGACTCTAGGGAACTAATTGAAGATATTTATAACCTTCCATCATCATATTTTTTTTAGGACGAGGAATCCCTCGTAGAAGGAGTCATTAGTGGACTGCCTCTAGCAACCTAATCAGCCCCCCCCCCCCCCACCCCCACCCCCCGCTCTTTCTTTTGCCCCAATCCGCGCCTGACGAGAATCGAACCAGGAACTCTCATTTTACCGGTTGATTCAAATATCATTTGCATATTAATTAAAAGAAAGTCTTGTTCATGCATATTAGTATGTGTATTTGTTTAATGGGTCACATGTGAAATACTTTGTAGTTGTTTCCACTCTGAATAATATATCATACATAATTAATGCAAAAACATAAAATATAATGAGCCTTTTGATGTTGAGGATGTGGTGATTACATGTCCCTAGCAATATACATTGTATAACCCTCAAGGGAATAGTATGCCAAAAGCATGTTGTCCAAGAATAATATTTTGTTTATGTGATTAAAATGTCCATAAATAAATAGATTTTGATATGTCTCTTGCGTGAATACACGGTTGTAGTTATACATGTACTAATATGAAATTGTAACTTGCTTTAGATATTAAAAGTGGATTTAAAAATCTTGTTGGATAGAGTTTTGCATCCTACACTTTACCCACCTCAAAGCACTCAACATGTGAACCAATTTTGCTAAGCATTATGCGCAGTCCCAAGGCTGAGATGAGCCCACCCTAGTCCATGTCAAAGTCAAACTTTGACTGTCTCAACATGTTCCCCAATGACTAGATTCATCCCACTCCAATTTTTCATGGCCAAGTTTGACAAAGGGTTTTCCATATTCGCTTCCTTTCCATGTATATCCCAGTAAGCAAAGGAGCTTGTCGATTGTGATATCACTGTGATGAATGTTCTCAAATAAGTTGCAAATGTGATGAAGGCATACAAAGTTTTGGATCAGGAAACTGATTTGAATGATGATGAGATGCCAAAGATACTGACATGAGAGGCTCATCCAGGATGTTAGTGAGTCCGCAATGGTAGATTCTCTTCATGTTTCATCTTCCATCTATCATGGCATCATGGTGGTGGATAGGGACAAACTAGGCTGGAGAAGAACTACCAATGGCTTTTGGAGGTAGTGGGAAACAAGGTGGAGGGTGGATTCTAAGAGGGGAGAGGCATAGAGGGAGGTGGATAAGGTAATATTAGATGAAAATGGAGATGACAAGTGTGTGTGACACTTATTTCCTTTGAGTCGAGCTGATGCAGAGTGGTCAGGTGGGGGAGCATATCAGTGAGGGGAAGAAATCTTTTTTCTAACTGAAAAGGTGGATAGGGTAAGGGTGAGAATGTAGAGAGTTGAGGTGAGTGGAAGGGAATTTATGGTCAAGGGTCAAAAGGCTTGCTGTCAAGGATAGGCCTTGATGAATATAATTAACTTATTCAAGGATTTTGTCCCTGACCACCAAAACCTTATCCTTCAAAAGATTTCAATATAATGGATGAACATTTTAACTACAAATATTACTTCTATTTTAAAAAATATTGTGATATTTGTACTACTTTAAAGTCATGGGTTGTGAATAAACGAAACTCGAAAGTTGTTGGTCGTGTACATTAACATAATGTCATTCATGTATAAAGTCACCTGTTTACTATTATTCCACTTTAATTTGTATAAAGCATCATACTTTCACTCTAATAAGCCGATTTATGAGTAATTCATGTGTTGTTTTGAACTGGGCTCAAATGATGGTATTTTATTCTTAAACTTTCCAGGCTGATTTCTTATCATTATACTTTGATACTCCTAACTTAATTGATCTTATTTAAACCTTGCATGTGATAGTATAAAACCCCAAAATAGGTGCAGATGAATTATAATGTTATTTCGTCCAAAGGGTGTATGTAAGTGAAGTATATAGTTTAATTAGATGATTAGAACTCATGAATTTATCCCAATTAATCCGTTGGATTTTTTTAAAACTTGAATCATCCATGTTTCTTGAATAAAGTGGTATGGTGAGAGTGATAATATAATATGATCCAAGAGTAACTAATATGTCCTTAAATTCTGCATCATTGTATTAGAACATAATTTGGGTAAAAGTAAGGTTCTTATATATTATAAACATAATAGGATCGATCTAGATATATTAGTAAACAACTAGTGTTAAAATGCTTAATTAATAATGTACAAATAGAGTTCATGTGAAAGAGGGACTATGTTAAGTTTAAGAAGAAATGGAGTTCAATTTATGCTAGAACTAAAGAGAGAGAAATATTAAAAGAGAAGTAAAAATAATAGAAGTTACATTGTAGGACAAGTATGGTGAAGGAATTAAATTTCAAAACAAGTTGTATGGATTTGGATGAAATCAAGTGAAAGGTCAATTATTGTAGCAAGAAGGCATGAGAATTTGTAATTAGTTTTAGATAAAAATGCTTTGTTATTGGTTACCTATTTGAAGAATTTCATTCTTTTAGTGAAATAGGATGATTTTGGATCATTTCATATTGCTGTGTGAAAGAAAAAGTTATACTAGGATAAAAGGTTCTAGAAACTAAAGATCTTTGAGGATCTAATTTGTTGATAAAGGTAGAGTACTTGGAATGGAAATTTGGGATTGAATCAAGCTTGGAATAAGTGTGGGTCATTAGACCTAGATTTAATGGTGGGAAAATTATCTCCCGACTTACTATTGAGGGATTAATTCCTACCTCATTTAATAATAGGAAGGAAAATACGTTAGTTATATTTGGTATTTTTTGTGGATATAAGAGTATATGTTAGGGAAATGAAAATGTATTATCCAGCAAAAGGTAGAGGAAAGACATGATGTGAGTATTGGAATTTTTCCATTGCATAAAAGGATTCTACGTTGACGTTCTTAGTCAACCCAAAATCTAAATCACCTATGGTGTCTTGTTCTTATTCCATGAAAAATCTGGCGATCTTTGGATGCAAGGTTGGGCATGATGCTAGTGCATGGGTGAGTAGGTAGCAAACTATCTATCAAAAAACATCATTGTAGTGACCCAAAAGCAACAACAAGTTGTTGGTGCAGAGAGTTGAGAGAGGCAGAGACCCTCATGGATTCCTAGGTATGGTTAGTATATGACCGTTTCAGTGCATGCACGTTGAAAAACTTCTAGAATTTTTGTCAAAATTCAAGATCTTCAGGTCCTTTCCACTCCCACTTTAGTATCGTATTGGCTGGGGACTGGGAACCCTGACCCTAACCCCTCTTATATATAAAGGGGTACTAGGGGCTTCCCAAAACACAACTACTACATAGACAATTGAGAATCAATTTCTCTACAATTGTTGTCATCTTTGGTTGTGGTAACCACAAAATCCTAGGAAAGTCCTACCCAAATGGGGAGGGATAGCCACGAGAGAGAAACAACTGAGGATCGTTGTCGTGGGAGAGTATGTTGGTGACTAGTATGCCAACGGGAGGGACAACTCCTTCCTATTTGTTCCTATAGGTCAACAAGAATTCTAGTTGGTCTGTGTAGACTACTCTAGAGGCAGGAGTCCTTTGATTGCTACTACGAGGACAATGTCAACTCATAGTCCATGGCAAGATCTGAGGATCTGCTACAATAGTTGTCCAAGTCTGGTGTCCGTGGAGGAGCATTTAAACGAGTCCTAGTGAAACCATTCCTCGTTACCCCATGTTATATAGGGTGGATGTGTATTTTTCCTTCTCACCTTATAGATATGATATGTCCTACCTACATGCTTTGTAGTTTATCGCATGTAAACACATAGAATCTTTATGTAACATCCCTGACCTGGGTTATGAGTTAACCCTAGGAGTTTTGCCTAAATATATAATTAAATCTTTGTAATTAACTCTGAGCATGTAATTAAGTTTCTCAGAAACATATATTTCAGTATTTGCTCCTTTTTATTTAAAGTTGTAGCATTGTTTTGATTTACAGGGACCTATGTGCAATTTACGCAATTGAAAGGGTTAACTTGCAATTTGCACATGTTGAGATGTTCCTCTGATGTTGAGACATCATGAGAATCTTTTTGGTAAAGTTTGAGGGATTTCCCAAGCTAGGGCACCAAGGTGCAGCTGTGGAAGCAATCCTGGTGCTTGAAACCCTAATTTGGGGTAAAATGCAATTTACCCAAATTAAGGGATGCAAATTGTGAAATATGTCATCTAATGTATCGTTTTAGACTCTTTCCATCATTAAGAGAATAAATGATGAGGGATTCACCTCAATTGAATTATCAAGTTATGAAATATTCCTTGTGATTGAATAATCAGGGTATATGTGCAATAGTTCTTTATGTATGTACCTTATTATTAGATTGCTCTTCTTTGCCTTCTTTTTCTAGACCTTAAGATAAGGTTTGTCCTTAGAATAAATAGGAAGGGACGAGCAAGTAATAAAGGAAGGACTTAATTGGAATTATGGGGAAACTTATGGGCCTTTAAATGAAACATCACCCAAGTATATATACACTTTACCTCTCAAGCAAAGGAACCTTTCCTTCGTGCATATCACTGTTTTCCCTTTTGCTTGGCCGACTAAGGACTGTCTTGGAGCTCAAGAGGAACGAACAAGGGTGCAAGGTAGGTTTGGATCCCTCTTCTTACCCAATTCCATGGTTAGAAACTCGAATTCAAGGTCAATTTGGTGGCTAACTCTTGAAACCCTACCTTTCTAGCCATCTATTTTCGTTCTTCCTTGGAGTTTTCACCTTGGCCAACCTGTGGGAACTCAAGAACACCATTAGAGATTGGATCCTGAAAGCTTGGATCTCAAGGAGCATGCTTTAGGCGGGTTTTATAACTCTAAACCCATGCTTTACTATGTACATCTCTTATATGCGGTTAGATGATAGCTCTTCATGTTTCCCTACTTTTCCCTGCTATTTTGCAAGCAAATCCATGGGATACTCGTACTGTTCTTGAGCTAGGAGATGAAGGCGTGATTTACAAGAAAAACCCACCGCTTTTCACTTCCTTAAACGGTCTCAAAAGTTTGCTCTCTCGGTCTCAAGACCGCGAGGTGAGCAAACGGTCTCGAGACCGCGACAGGGCAAACGGTCTTCAAGACCGTTTGTCCCCGTTGACCGAGCGTGGACCGTATAAGGAAATTGTTCCTAATTATATAGGATAATTACCCTCAAAATTTGGGAGGCTAACTCCAAGGGAATCGGGAGATATGACCTTGTTACGTAACAACTTTATTTGAATTTATTCCTGATTTTCAAATGGTCTGAAATTGCCTTTTTGGGCAAACGGTCTCAAGACCGTGTAAGGTCGTTGACCAGGCATTGACCGTATGAGATTACTGTTCAAAATTATGATAATTAAAAACTCACCAAGTTTGATGGTCTTATTCCAAACGGGATAAGAGTTGAAGGGTGAATACTAGGGTTAACCCTAGGTGAAATCAGTACTGAAATTATGGTGACCTAATTAGGGTTTTTAGGGTTGATTGACCTAAACGGTCTCAAGACCGTTTGGGGGTCATCCAAACGGTCTCAAGACCGAGAGGGAAATCAACCATGACCGTTTGGAGGTCTGGGGTCAAGAATAATTGACCAATGGAAGGTACAACTACACAAAATTACATTGCAATTAAATATTGATATAATCATCAACTCAAATTGTTCAACCTTGATGAATTTCCACTAGAATCCAAAATTGGATGGGAAAACGGTCTCAAGACCGTTTGGAATTCATCCAAACGGTCTCAATACCGAGAGGACAATCACCCAAGACCGTTTGAAGGTCTAGGGTTAAGTAATTTGACCAATTGAGGACCCAATTGCAAATAAGTTATCAATTTAATCAAAATTATGTTTTGTGGTTCAATCATGGTTCAACCCCTATCAAATCACCTTAGACTTTGATGAAATCTTGGGCAAACGGTCTCAAGACCATATGGGGTCCACCCACATGACCTCAAGACCGTTTGGGCCAAGTTTGGGCCCAATTGGAGCTCAATTGAAGGGTTCAACCTTGTGTTGATGCACATTGTTGAGTGTTGATGGGTGAACATTGATAGACCCTAATTGAATCGATTTCAATCCTAATTGGTCAACAATTGAGGGTCAATTGAATAACCAATTGGTTAATCATAACCTTAGTTGACCCAATCCATAGGTGTTCAACATAGCTTTGACCTTTTGAGGGCTTCAACATCGGTTGACATCATTGATTGTATCTTTGTTTTTGTTGATGGACCAAACGGTTGAGACCATGTGAGCCTCGCGATCTCAAGACCGTGAGAGGGCTCGCGGTCTCAAGACCGTGAGGGGGCTCACAGTCTCAAGACCGCGAGGGGCCTCGCGGTCCTGAGGTCAAAGTGGGCAAATGGTCAACATCTCTTCGCGGTCTTGACATCAACTTGGCCCTCGCGGTCTTAACATCATGTTGAGCTTCGCGGTCTTGAACCATTTGAAGAGGCTCGCGGTCTTGGAGTCTAAGGAGGCTCGTGTTCTTGGAGTCTAAGGAGGCTCGCGGTCTTAAGGAGGCTCGCGGTCTTGGAGTTATAAGAGGGCTCGCGGTCTTGAAAAGTCAAATTGGCTAAACGGTCAACACTTTCAAACGATCTCAACTCAATTGAAGAATGATGGTTGAAGGTCAATCAATGTGATTCAAAGTTGACTTCTTTCAATCAATTGATGAAATAAATGGTTCAATGTTGCCCTAATCAAACCCTAATGATAACCTAGGATATTAAGGAGCTAATTGACTAAGATTTTGACCATGATAATGATCAATGGAGTGAAATACCAAAATACCCCTGAAGGGTAAATTGAGTAATACCTTGATCAAATCAAACCCTAATCACATAATGGTGATGTTTTAGCTATGTTAGCTTATGATGACTCAATCCAACCTGATTTAGAGTGATGTTGACATCACCTAATAGTATGAGGAGAGAGAAAGTACTTCTAGAGAGAGAGTACTTCTAGAGAGAGAAAGTACCCTTTTTAAGTGGAAACTCAACTAAAGTATCTCCAATGCACATGAGTGAGCATAATTAGGGTATGATCCACCTGTGTGAGGTCATAGAAACCCTAATTATGATAAATGATGAACCTTTAACTAATTTGAGAGTATCAGTGATGATGTTACTCATACATAATGATGATATGAGTTCAATTCACCCTAATGTGAATAGTAAACCCTAATTCAAGGGTGATGACATGTGATGTGAATAGTAAACCCTAATTCAAGGGTGATGACATGTGATGTGAATAGTAAACCCTAATTCAAGGGTGATGACATGTGATGTGAATAGTAAACCCTAATTCAAGGGTGATGACATGTGATGTGAATAGTAAACCCTAATTCAAGGGTAATGACTTGCATTTGAGTATTAAACTCCAATTGATGAGAATTAGAGATTTAACTCTTATAGCAAGAGTGGGAAGTATATTTCCTTATTTTGTATTACCTTTATCAGTTGTATTAACCATGCATGTTCTGATATGAAGGTAATCATATCCAGGTATGGATGTTGATGTTATATTCATTCAAGGCATGTTGTTAGCCTTATGAATAATTAAAGTAATTTGATGCCTTGTCAATGGCATCCTATGATGATAATGGGCTGTGAGAGCCATGAATACCATCAAGGTCATGCCTTAGAGATAACTTGTGATGAGGATAATGAGAAATGATGATTGATATGAGTTAGGCCTGTTACATTTAGTATTCTTCTTTTATAGCTGCTATGCTACTGTTATTGGCTGGAGAACAATGTATGCTGTTAAAGAATACTGAATGTACCTAACTAATCAAGTATAATGTAGAGCCCTGATCATAGATCCATCATTGTCAGAGATTAAGTGATGGTGAAACAGGTTTTCCTCAGGGAACTCCTGGAGCACATACTTTTGAGTATGTGGGGTACATGGATGTGTAGAACCTTACATCCTAGTGTAGGAAAGTGATGTAGATGTGTAATCCATCCATCCTTCACTATAATTCCATACCGTATCAGTGGTAGGTAAATATGAAACCTCCTGATGACGAAGAGAGTACAGAACGCTACTGTGACTCTAGAATAGCGAAGGACCAGTTCACCCTGGTGAGCTATAGTAGTAGAGACACGAGATGTCCTACAAGTGATCCTCTTACTGCCTGAGGAAGGTGAAGGTCATGAGAATCCGGCTCTCTTAATGACCTATGTATGATACTGATGTGACTTCTCAACGATCAGTTGGTGTATGAGTGGTATGCCTCATCTCCACAGGGCATAATGTTGTTGTAAAACATAATCAACCATGTAGTATAACTTGTTAGAGATGACTCCAAGTTAGTTGATTGATGTTACATTGCAATAGTGTTTATATTCTCCATATCTCCTAAATTGTAGAGATCTTGTTATACCTGCAACTATTATAGAATACTTTGAAGGCTTTACTGCTTAAGATATTCTTTGATGTTATATAAAGCTTCTGGTGGAGAGTTATAACTCTCGCTGGGACAATTATGTAAAATTGTCTCACCCCGTAGACTTCAACTTTTTAGATGGACGTCGGAGACGAAGGAATCAACCTACAGGTGACCAGTCTCAGCAGCAGCAGCACCAGGGGCAGCAGTAATCTCAGGTGGAGATTTGTCCTGCCATGTGGTGTAGTTAGATTCAGTCCTACGTGTCCTCTGTACTCTCAAGTCTTGGAGTCTTGTGTTATGTGATCTTGAGATTTTGTATCTTGATGTATATAATTACTCAAGAAGTAATTATCCTGAGATGTAAACAGTTTATCTCTCTTTATGAAAGAAGTTTTTATGGATCCAAGTTCTTATCTCGAAAAGTTTTAATTTCCCGTGATTTTTGTCTTCCGCTGATTACCGATTCGCTTCCGCTAAGTTTTAATCGTGTTTATGTCATAGTTTGGAGATCAGAGCCCACAATTAGTGGTATCAGAGCTCTAGGTCAGTTGAGTCTACAGAGGCATAGGACTTAGGATGTTGAGTCTACCTTTAGTACTCCTTCCTTATCTAATAGAATCTTCTGCTCCTCAGGAGAAGAAGATATATAAGAATGTCAGAACATCACGATGAGTATGTGGAAGAGAGTAGTGCTAGTGCACCTCGAGGCGGTGCAAGAGTTCCGAGAATAGAACAACATGCACCTGAGTCACCAAGAGAGCCACCCCAGTTCGACCCAGCTGACATGAGTAATCCAGCTGTATAGACAATGTTCGGGCAGTTCATGACTGCCATGACACACATAACTGATAGGATGCCCATTCCTGCACCTAGGGCACCTGTCCAGCCTGAAGCACAAGGTATCGGTAAGACATTCGAACGACTTCGTCGTGTCGGAGATACCGAATACTTCGGAACTGCCGACCCTACAGATGCTGACTTATGGTTGACAGAATTGGAGAAGGCTTTTAGGATTCTTATAATTCCGGAAGCTGAGAAGGTTAGACATGCTGTCTATCTTCTCAAAGGTAGTGCTGGTCACTGGTGGAACATGGAAGAGCAGAAGAGGCCTAGAGTAGAGTTCTCATGGGAAGAGTTTCGTCGGGAATTTATCAAAAGATATTTTCCAAAGACCTTCCTAGATGAGAAAATCTCTCAGTTTGAGAAACTAAGGCAGGGTATGATGAACATTAGTGAATATGAAGCTAAGTTCATGGAGTTGCTGTGGTTCTGTCCGCACATGGCTGCTACGGATGAGGAAAGAATTAGAAGATTCGAGAAGGGTTTGAATTCTGATATGTCAACCCCTGTATCTACCTTAGAGAACCGAGAGAGATTTTCTACCTTCGTTGAGTCAGTCCGAAGGATAGAGAGATCTGTGGTTGAGAAAAGACAAACCCATAAGAGATATCCACAGTTCCAGGGTTCTTCATCTAGGGATTCCAAGAAACCTAGATTCTCTGCACCTAACCCTCCACCACCCAGATCGAGTTTTCAAACTCAATGGACACCAAGCAGAGGTAGAGGACAGAGTCAACCGCTTCAAGGGACGCACAGTTCTGCATCAGTGTCAGTTACTGGACCACCCAGACCACAGCAACAGGAGAAGAGTTGCTACAACTGTGGTAAGGTGGGACACTTGATGAAGGATTGCCGTTCTAGGCCTGTCGGTGTGACACAACAACCCCCGAGACAGAATCAACAGGGATCCCAGAATAGACAACATCAAGGAGCAGCTCGAGGACGTGGACAAGCATCTCAAGCTGGATCATCAGCACCACCTCAACACCAGGCGACTGCAAGGTTCTATGCTATGAACCCACCTGAAGCAGTGGTCAACCCACGAGTAGTGGCAGGTCAGATGAAACTTTTATATTCCGATATGTCTATATCCTGTGATGTATCTGTTCTGATTGATCCGGGTGCTACGCACTCTTTCGTCACTCGTGAAGTGATTCATAACTGCAATGTGACTGTTAGTCATAGGGCAGATAGTTTGTTGTTGGAGACTCCGTTGAGTGGGTCTGCCGTTTTGCAGGAGGTATGTTCTCCCTGCATCCTCTTCTTTTCTGACCATCGCATTCAAGTGGATCTTATACCACTTGATATGCAGGGATTTGATATAATCCTCGGGATGGATACCTTAGAAAGGTATAGAGTTGTCTTGGATTGTGAGTCCAAGTTGGCTGTGTTTGCTGATGAAAGCAGCACATGGATCTTTCAAGGAGAAAGAAAGATTCTGCCCACCTATATTGTATCAGCTATGGTTGCTGATAAGCTGTTGAGGCAAGGATGTTATGCATTCTTGGCCCATGTGGTAGATGTTACCAAGGAAAGTTCCAATCCTGCCGAAGTTCCTATAGTCAGGGAATTCGAAGATGTGTTTCCTGAAGAACTTCCTGGTATACCACCACCTCGGGAGATGGATTTTGAAATTAATCTGATCCCAGATACGAAACCCATAGCTCAAACTCTGTATAGGATGGCGCCTGCCGAGATGGCAGAACTCAAGAAACAGCTGCAAGAGTTACTTGAGAGAGGTTTTATCCGACCGAGTACTTCACCTTGGGGTGCTCCGGTCTTGTTTGTTAAAAAGAAAGATGGGTCAATGCGGTTGTGCATCGACTACAGACAACTCAATAAAGTAACAATAAAGAATAAATACCCTCTGCCGAGGATTGATGACCTCTTTGACCAGTTGCGTGGTGCAACAGTCTTTTCAAAGATAGACTTGAGGTCGGGATATCATCAACTCCGTATTAAGGATAGTGACATATCCAAGTCTGCCTTTAGGATAAGATATGGTCACTATGAGTTCACGGTTATGTCGTTTGGACTAACCAATGCACCAGCTGCATTTATGGAACTCATGAATAGAGTTTTTCGACCCTTCCTTGATCAGTGTGTTGTCGTCTTCATAGATGACATTCTGATTTATAGTAAGGATGCTCAGCAGCATGAGCAGCATCTTCGCCAAGCTTTGACCTTGCTAAGAGGACATAAGTTGTACGCTAAGTTTAGCAAGTGTGAGTTCTGGCTGCCGGAGGTATCTTTTCTTGGACATGTGATATCCGCTTCGGGAATTCGTGTTGACCCTACAAAGGTAGAATCTGTTCTACAATGGGAACAACCGAAGACACCAACGGAGATTCGAAGTTTCTTGGGGTTAGCTGGCTATTATCGAAGGTTCATTAAGAACTTTAGTTCTATAGCCTTACCTCTGACCAAGTTGACCCGGAAAGATGTTCCTTTTTCTTGGAGTGACAAGTGTCAACAGTCTTTCCAGTTGCTGAAGGAGAGATTGACAAGTGCACCTGTGCTAGTGCTACCTGAACAAGGAAGAGGATATGTAGTCTTCTGTGATGCTTCCAAGAATGGACTTGGATGTGTGTTGATGCAAGATAAACAAGTGATTTCTTTTGCTTCCCGACAACTTAAGAAACACAAGGAGAATTATCCAACACACGATCTGGAGTTAGCTGCTGTGGTTCATGCTTTGAAGATCTGGAGGCATTATCTCTACAGAGAGACATTCCAGATTTTCACAGACCACAAAAACCTTAAGTATATCTTCTCTCAGCATGAGCTCAACATGAGGCAACGTCGCTGGATGGAGTTAATCAAGGACTACGACTGTACAAATGATTACCATCCAAGAAAGGCCAATGTTGTTGCAGATGCCTTGAGTAGGAAATCATCAACATCAACCATGAATAGAGCACAACTAAACTCTTTAGTATGCTCTAGGAGAGATATGCTTATCTCTTTAAGGCAAGACAATGTACAGTTGAAGGTGTCATTGTTAGCCGGATTGTTAGCTGAGATGCATATTAAACCTACCCTAAGAGAGCAGATCAAAGAAGCACAGCTAGGTGATGCTGCAGTTCAGCAGATTAGATCTGGGTATGAAAATGAGAAGCAAGATGGTTTTCATGACTCAGAGGACCAAGTAGCTTGTTATAATGGGAGAATGATAGTGCCGGATGTGGACAACTTGAGGAAGTTAGTCCTGGAAGAAGCCCATTCTTCCATGTATGCTATGCATCCAGGAAGCACCAAGATGTATCGGAATTTGAAAGATCTGTATTTGTGGCCTGGGATGAAAAAGGACGTTGCAGAGTTTGTTTTGAGGTGTCCTGTGTGTCAGCAAGTTAAAGCTGAACACCAGAAGCCTGCAGGGGCAATGCAACCTTTACCCATACCACAGTGGAAGTGGGACCATGTGACCATGGAATTTGTTGTTGGCCTACCCATGACAAGCAAAGGACATGATTCCATTTGGGTAATTGTTGATAGGTTGACTAAGACAGCACATTTCTTACCTGTCAAAACAACCTATTCTGCTGAAAGGTTATCAGAGTTGTATGTTAAAGAGATAGTGCGTTTGCACGGAGTTCCTGTCACAATAGTTTCTGACAGAGGTCCTCAATTTACAAGTCGTTTTTGGGAACAGTTACACCAAGCCTTAGGCACCAAGCTAAGGTTTAGTATGGCCTTTCATCCACAGACTGATGGACAGTCAGAAAGGACCATACAAACCTTAGAAGACCTATTGCGAGCATGTGTTCTCCAGTTCACTGGAAGTTGGGATCTACACCTAAGCTTGATAGAGTTTGCCTATAACAATAGCTATCAGCATAGTATTGATATGGCACCTTATGAAGCCTTGTATGGTAGACGTTGTAGATCACCTTTATGTTGGTTTGAGACTGGCGAGCATCAGTTGTTAGGTCCTGACCTTGTACAGCAAACCAAAGAAAAGATTAAAGTAATACAACATAAGATTAAGACTGCTCAGGATAGGCAGAAATCTTATGCTGACAAACGTCGTAGACCCTTAGAGTTCCAGGTTGGAGATAGAGTGTATCTCAAGGTCTCGCCTTGGAAAGGAGTCCTTCGTTTTGGTAGGAAAGGGAAGTTAGCTCCTAGATTTATGGGACCTTATCCAATCATTGAACGGATTGGAAAGGTAGCATATAAACTAGAGCTGCCCCCAGAGTTACAGAGGTTACATCCTGTGTTTCACATTTCTATGTTGAAGAAATGTCACCCAGACACCGAGTCAGTTCTACAACCTATGGAGGTAGAATTGAATGATGATATATCCTATGAGGAGGGACCAGTGTCAATCCTTGATAAAAGAATTAAAAGGTTAAAGAAGAAAAATATAAGTCTTGTGAAAGTCCTCTGGAACCACCGTGGTGTTGAAGAAGCCACTTGGGAGTTAGAGGATGAGATGAGAAGGAAGTATCCTGCCCTTTTCTCTTGATATGTCTTATCAATTTCGGGGACGAAATCCTTGTAAGGGGTGGATAATTTGTAACATCCCTGACCTGGGTTATGAGTTAACCCTAGGAGTTTTTCCTAAATATGTAATTAAATCTTTGTGATTAACTCTGAGCATGTAATTAAGTTTCTCAGAAACATATATTTCAGTATTTGCTCCTTTTTATTTAAAGTTGTAGCATTGTTTTGATTTACAGGGACCTATGTGCAATTTACCCAATTGAAAGGGTTAATTTGCAATTTGCACATGTTGAGATGTTCCTATGATGTTGAGACATCATGAGAATCTTTTGGGTAAAGTTTGAGGTATTTCCCAAGCTAAGGCACCAAGGTGCAGCTGTGGAAGCAATCCCGGTGCTTGAAACCCTAATTTGGGGTAAAATGCAATTTACCCAAATTAAGGGATGCAAATTGTGAAATATGTCATCTAATGTATCTTTTTAGACTCTTGCCATCATTAAGAGAAGAAATTATGAGGGAGTCACCTCAATTGAATTATCAAGTTATGAAATATTCCTTGTGATTGAATAATCAGGGTATATGTGCAATAGTTCTTTATGTATGTACCTTATTATTAGATTGCTCTTCTTTGCCTTCTTTTTCTAGACCTTAAGATAAGGTTTGTCCTTAGAATAAAGAGGAAGGGACGAGCAAGTAATAAAGGAAGGACTTAATTGGATTTATGGGGAAACTTATGGGCCTTTAAATGAAACATCACCCAAGTATATATACACTTTACCTCTCAAGCAAAGGAACCTTTCCTTCATGCATATCACTGTTTTCCCTTTTGCTTGGCCGACTAAGGACTGTCTTGGAGCTCAAGAGGAACGAACAAGGGTGCAAGGTAGGTTTGGATCCCTCTTCTTACCCAATTCCATGGTTAGAAACTCGAATTCAAGGTCAATTTGGTGGCTAACTCTTGAAACCCTACCTTTCTAGCCATCTATTTTCGTTCTTCCTTGGAGTTTTCACCTTGGCCAACCTGTGGGAACTCAAGGACACCATTAGAGCTTGTAGCCTGAAAGCTTGGAGCTCAAGGAGCAAGCTTTAGGCGGGTTTTATAACTCTAAACCCATTCTTTACTATGTACATCTCTTATATGCGGTTAGATGATAGCTCTTCATGTTTCCCTACTTTTCCCTGCTATTTTGCAAGCAAATCCATGGGATACTCGTACTTTTCTTGAGCTAGGAGATGAAGGCGTGATTTCCAAGAAAAACCCACCGCTTTTCACTTCCTTAAACGGTCTCAAAAGTTTGCTCTCTCGGTCTCAAGACCGCGAGGTGAGCAAACGGTCTCGAGACCGCGACAGGGAAAACGGTTTTCAAGACCGTTTGGCCCCGTTGACCGAACGTGTATCGTATAAGACAATTGTTCCTAATTATATAGGCTAATTACCCTCAAAATTTGGGAGGCTAACTCTAAGGGAATCGGGAGATATGACCTTTTTAAGTAACAACTTTATTTGAATTTATTCCTGATTTTCAAACGGTCTGAAATTGCCTTTTTGGGCAAACGGTCTCAAGACCGTGTAAGGTCGTTGACCAGGCGTTGACCGTATGAGATTACTGTTCAAAATTATGATAATTAACAACTCACCAAGTTTGATGGTCTAATTCCAAACGGGCTAACAGTTGAAGGGTGAATACTAGGGTTAACCCTAGGTGAAATCAGTACTGAAATTATGGTGACCTAATTAGGGTTTTTAGGGTTGATTGACCTAAACGGTCTCAAGACCGTTTGGGGGTCATCCAAACGGCCTCAAGACCGAGAGGGAAATCAACCATGACCGTTTGGAGGTCTGGGGTCAAGAATAGTTGACCAATGGAAGGTACAACTACACCAAATTACATTGCAATTAAATATTGATATAATCATCAACTCAAATTGTTCAACCTTGATGAATTTCCACTAGAATCCAAAATTGGATGGGCAAACGGTCTCAAGACCGTTTGGAATTCATCCAAACGGTCTCAAGACCGAGAGGACAATCACCCAAGACCGTTTGAAGGTCTAGGGTTAAGTAATTTGACCAATTGAGGACCCAATTGCAAATAAGTTATCAATTTAATCAAAATTCTGTTTTGTGGTTCAATCATGGTTCAACCCCTATCAAATCACCTTAGACTTTGATGAAATCTTGGGAAAACGGTCTCAAGACCATGTGGGGTCCACCCAAATGACCTCAAGACCGTTTGGGCCAAGTTTGGGCCCAATTGGAGCTCAATTGAAGGGTTCAACCTTGTGTTGATGCACATTGTTGAGTGTTGATGGGTGAACATTGATAGACCCTAATTGAATCGATTTCAATCCTAATTGGTCAAAAATTGAGGGTCAATTGAATAACCAATTGGTTAATCATAACCTTAGTTGACCCAATCCATAGGTGGTCAACATAGCTTTGACCTTTTGAGGGCTTCAACATCGGTTGACATCATCGATTGTATCTTTGTTTTTGTTGATGGACCAAACGGTTGAGACCATGTGAGCCTCGCAGTCTCAAGACCGTGAGAGGGCTCGCGGTCTCAAGACCGTAAGGGGGCTCACGGTCTCAAGACCGCAAGGGGCCTCACGGTCCTGAGGTCAAAGTGGGCAAACGGTCAACATCTCTTCGCGGTCTTGACATCAACTTGGCCCTCGCGGTCTTAACATCAGGTTGAGCTTCGCGGTCTTGAACCATTTGAAGAGGCTCGCGGTCTTGGAGTCTAAGGAGGCTCGCGGTCTTAAGGAGGCTCGCGGTCTTGGAGTCTAAGGAGGCTCGCAGTCTTGGAGTTAGAAGAGGGCTCGCGGTCTTGAAAAGTCAAATTGGCTAAACGGTCAACACTTTCAAACGATCTCAACTCAATTGAAGAATGATGGTTGAAGGTCAATCAATGTGATTCAAAGTTGACTTCTTTCAATCAATTGATGAAATAAATGGTTCAATGTTGCCCTAATCAAACCCTAATGATAACCTAGGATATTAAGGGGCTAATTGACTAAGATTTTGACCATGATAATGATCAATGGAGTGAAATACCAAAATACCCCTGAAGGGTAAATTGAGTAATACCTTGATCAAATCAAACCCTAATCACATAATGGTGATGTTTTAGCTATGTTAGCTTATGATGACTCAATCCAACCTAATTTAGAGTGATGTTGACATCACCTAATAGTATGAGGAGAGAGAAAGTACTTCTAGAGAGAGAGAGTACTTCTAGAGAGAGAAAGTACCCTTTTTAAGTGGAAACTCAACTAAAGTATCTCCAATGCACATGAGTGAGCATAATTAGGGTATGATCCACCTGTGTGAGGTCATAGAAACCCTAATTATGATGAATGATGAACCTTTAACTAATCTGAGAGTATCAGTGATGATGTTACTCATACATAATGATGATATGAGTTCAATTCACCCTAATGTGAATAGTAAACCCTAATTCAAGGGTGATGACATGTGATGTGAATAGTAAACCCTAATTCTAGGGTGATGACATGTGATGTGAATAGTAAACCCTAATTCAAGGGTGATGACATGTGATGTGAATAGTAAACCCCAATTCAAGGGTGATGACATGTGATGTGAATAGTAAACCCTAATTCAAGGGTAATGACTTGCATTTGAGTATTAAACTCCAATTGATGAGAATTAGAGATTTAACTCTTATAGCAAGAGTGGGAAGTATATTTCCTTATTTTTTATTACCTTTATCAGTTGTATTAACCATGCAGGTTCTGATATGAAGGTAATCATATCCAGGTATGGATGTTGATGTTATATTCATTCAAGGCATGTTGTTAGCCTTATGAATAATTAAAGTAATTTGATGCCTTGTCAATGGCATCCTATGATGATAATGGGTTGTGAGAGCCATGAATACCATCAAGGTCATGCCTTAGAGATAACTTGTGATGAGGATAATGAGAAATGATGATTGATATGAGTTAGGCATGTTACAT
Source organism: Alisma plantago-aquatica (assembly GCA_963693085.1). Lineage (NCBI taxonomy): Eukaryota > Viridiplantae > Streptophyta > Magnoliopsida > Alismatales > Alismataceae > Alisma > Alisma plantago-aquatica. The sequence continues at coordinate 234,845,046 of OY856413.1, read as the reverse complement.
TTAGTATTCTTCTTTTATAGCTGCTATGCTACTGTTATTGGCTGGAGAACAATGTATGTTGTTAAAGAATACTGAATGTACCTAACTAATCAAGTATAATGTAGATCCCTGATCATAGATCCATCATTGTCAGAGATTAAGTGATGGTGAAACAGGTTTTCCTCAGGGAACTCCTGGAGCACATACTTTTGAGTATGTGGGGTACATGGATGTGTAGAACCTTACATCCTAGTGTAGGAAAGTGATGTAGATGTGTAATCCATCCATCCTTCACTATAATTCCATACCATATTAGTGGTAGGTAAATATGAAACCTCCTGATGACGAAGAGAGTACAGAATGCCACTGTGACTCTAGAATAGCGAAGGACCAGTTTACCCTGGTGAGCTATAGTAGTAGAGACACGAGATGTCCTACAAGTGATCCTCTTACTGACTGAGGAAGGTGAAGGTCATGAGAATCCGGCTCTCTTAATGACCTATGTATGATATTGATGTGACTTCTCAGCGATCAGTTGGAGTATGAGTGGTATGCCTCATCTCCACAGGGCATAATGTTGTTGTAAAACATAATCAACCATGTAGTATAACTTGTTAGAGATGACTCCAAGTTAGTTGATTGATGTTACATTGCAATAGTGTTTATATTCTCCATATCTCCTAAATTGTAGAGATCTTGTTATACCTACAACTGTTATAGAATACTTTGAAGGCTTTACTGCTTAAGATATTCTTTGATGTTATATAAAGCTTCTGGTGGAGAGTTATAACTCTCGCTGGGACAATTATGTAAAATTGTCTCACCCCGTAGACTTCAACATTTTAGGTGGACGTCGGAGACGAAGAAATCAACCTACAGGTGACCAGTCTGAGCAGCAGCAGCACCAGGGGCAGCAGTAATCTCAGGTGGAGATTTGTCCTGCCATGTGGTGTAGTTAGAGTCAGTCCTACGTGTCCTCTGTACTCTCAGGTCTTGGAGTCTTGTGTTATGTGATCTTGAGATTTTGTATCTTGATGTATATAATTACTCAAGAAGTAATTATCCTGAGATGTAAACAGTTTATCTCTCTTTATGAAAGAAGTTTTTATGGATCCAAGTTCTTATCTCGAAAAGTTTTAATTTCCCGTGATTTTTGTCTTCCGCTGATTACCGATTCGCTTCCGCTAAGTTTTAATCGTGTTTATGTCATAGTTTGGAGATCAGAGCCCACACTTTATCTCATATTCATGTATTTAGAAAAGTAACTTTGTTCGTGTTATTTCTTGTTAAACTAAGCGCCTCATCTTTTGACATGTATATTATCTCGAATTCAATTTCTCTTAAACTACGTACAATTTCTAAACCCGTATTCTTGGAAAACTTCTACTCATTTTATCCTTTTCCAATAAATTCCCAATTGTTTCTATTTGCACATACTCATTTTTTATGAGCCCATGATTATCTATTGTTTCATTCTTATGAGTGTTGTTCCTAACCCAATCAAGAAATGAGTAGTCGATGGATGAGGAGTTTGAAGACGCTTCTCAAATTTAGTTGTTGAGAAGTTTTCAAATGGGCAAATGTCTAGTTGCAACCAATCTTTTTTGTTTGTACTATATTTTGCTTCAAGTTTTACCTTTGTGGACCGATTGATTGGAAATGTTAAACTTTTGTTTTAAACTTTTAAAATGTTAAACTTTTAAAAGTCTAGTTTAAATTTGTCCACTACATATGTTATTTACCATACTTATTAGAAAAATGGCATGCACCTCTTTAATTTTTAAATCTATGATGTTTTATTTGGATGGGGGTTTTGTATGTTTTTTATCACATAATAAGGAGTTGATCCCTATTGGGGATCCACTATTGCACAATTTATAAGGTGTCAAAATCATCATAACCACTCAAAAGAACACACACACATTTATCTAGTAATCACCACACGGTGCATAATAAAAGGTCAAGCAACTTTAATTTCAATAAGAGGGGATGATAGCATCCATATAGTATAAAGTTAAGGTAAAAGGACCCATAAAAAATAATTCCACAAGTTTCAAAAACCAAAGAGACATAAAGTCTCATAGAAACAAATCTTTCAAAAGATTATAGATAAGAAAACAAGATTCATTTCCTAAGTATATTTTCATGTAGGAAAATTAAGATTTAGTCATCATAATACCTAAAGGAAATTGAGTAGATGCACATACCTAAAAATCGATCCCAAAGATCCAAGGTCAACACAAATCCATAGTTGATCCTTATGTTCAAGATCAGGGTTTCAGAACAATTACCAACATTTTGTATACAATTAGTGTTGATTTTAATTAATTATGTAGAATCCTAAAAATGAAATTTTTACTAATGATCTAGATTAAAAAATTAAAACTATTGTGTAGAGAAAATTCCAAAGATAAAACGTATTATTTTGTAATTTTTTGACTTAACAACATTTATTTGTGAGTCTTCAAACGTTAAACCATTTTACTAAATTATAATATAAAATTCAGCCCAAAAGACCATTATGCCTTATATATATATATATATATATATATATATATATATATATATATATTACAATTCAAATAAGTTTTGTACGTCAATTTTATCAACCATAAAAGAGTAACTTAGAAGAAGTCGAATGAGCTCAAATTATTCATGTAGCATGCATTTGTCATAACAATGAATAGCAACAATTTGAATTTGTCAAAAAGTAGATTTACATATGTAATCACCACTTGAACATAGCATGTGATCTGTACACTCAAGTGTATTCTAACATGATTCTCTCTCTCTCTCTCTCTCTCTATATATATATATATATATATACTATAAAAAGAGGGAGTTTTTCTATTTATTTACAAACCAACCATTCATACCCTCTTTGACCAATTAGAAGCCAACATTTTGAGTTGGTATTCTCTCCTTCATTCAATCTTTGCTCACATTTTTTTTCACTTTTTCCTATTTTAATTGCTTGTAATTCTCTCATCCTCAAAACTAGATAAAAATGAATATTCCATCCATAATGACTCCCCACATTCTTATCACGTTCCTAACAGCTCCTCAATTCACTCTCCCACTATTATTATATCTCTTATGCCACTATGTTTGTCTTACAAATTTCTCTAAAAATAACAAACTTCCACCTTCCGCTTACACACCCTTTAATTCAATAGTAATTACTTCCTACTTTTACAACCCTCATCTCCCACAATATACGCCCCTTCCTATTCCATTCTCCAACAACCCCCAATCTTTTCTCCCCACGGTTCCCAACTCCACATTTTCCACTCCCTTATTTAGTTATAAATTTTAAATCAAAATCATTATTCTATCAAAAACTGTTTCCCATTCTCACCCTACTCATCCCCACAATACACCCCTTGCTATCCCCTCTTCAACCACCCACAATACTCTCTCCCTCTCTCTACGACTCCATCTCACATTTCTATCCTTACCCCAACCAATGATCTCCTCTATATCGTTTTTTCTTTGAAAACATTGCATGCTCGGGAATTAATTTTCCTAATAAAAATAAACAGTAATAATATATATTTATGCACGTGCTTCTTTCTATATTAATGTTTGTATTGAGTATGCTTATATATATATTATATAACTATAAAAGAGGGAGTTTTTTTAAGTAATTATAAACATGTCATTTTTAGTCTCTCTGGCCCATCAGAGATCAACATTTTAATATGCTTCTCTCTCCTTCACTGACCCTCTTCTTAGAATTTTATCATATTTTTTTCTATTTTAATTTTTGTTTTCTCTTATGTCTCTCACTCTCCACTCCACGTCCGTCCCTCTTCCCTATCTCACTCCATTTTCTAGCTCCCCTCTCCGCCCACTAATTGTAGATCTCAATATCTCCCCTCTCTCCCATTATCTCCTATTAATTCTCATAAATTTCATTCAAAGGTAAATAAAAACCTTTCATCTTCCTTGACCAAGTTTTTTTGAAACAAAGTCTCTCAACCCAAAAGACCCACGTTACTAGCCCCTCTCTCCCAATAAGACCATCTTTTATCTTCTTTCAATTTTCTTTCCTCTCCACCCACTATCTCTGAATGTCAATAACTCCGTTCTCTGCCATTATCTCTGTTTAATTCTCATAATTGTACACTGTAAAAAACAAAATAAGTAAAATTTCATTAAAAAAAAAAGAAAACCTTTCATCTCCCTTGACCAGATTTTTTTGCAACAAACTTTCTTAACACATAAAAATATGTTATTCACCCCTTTCTTCATGAAACCACATTTTATCTACTTTTGAATTTCTTTATATGGCTTCCTTTCCTTTAATGAAATTAATTTTCCTGATAAAAATAAAAGGTAATAATATATTTTTATACATATTCTTCTTTCTATATTAATATTTAATTTGAGAGTGCTTATATATAATATATTACTATAAAAGAGGGAGCTTTTTCAAGTAATTACAAACATGCTATTTTTAGTCTTTTTGGCCCATCAGAGATCAACATTTCAAGATGCTTCTCTCTCCTTGACTGTCCCTCTTCTCAAAATTTTTATCATTTTTTTTCTATTTTAATTTCTTATTTTCTCTTATGTCACTCACTCTCCATTCCATGTCTGTCCCTCTTCTCTATCTCTCTCTGTTTTCTATCTCTCCTCTCTGCCTACTATTTGTGGATCTCAATAACTCCCCTCTCTCCCATTATCTCCTATTAATTTTCATAAATTTTTTTCAAAGGTAAACAAAAAACATTCATCTCCAATGACCAAGAAACAGACTCTCTCAACCCAAAATACCTATATTACTAGCCCCTCTCTCCCAACAAGACCATATTTACGAAAGACTGGATTTTTTTAGCTTAATTTTGAGGACAAAATATCTTTTAAGGTGTGTAGGATGTGATGGGGTGGACTTTCGAAATCCTTAAATGTCCAATGACATAAATGAACTCATATCTTAAGTAATTTGATAATTCCAAGTTTTGACAAAGTAGTTATGTTGATGTGATGTTGATATCATGGTTAATATCTCTCTTTTTATTCCTTTTTGAGGAATTTAATTGATTGGTCTAACAGTGAGTGTTGGCACCAAATTTTGGATGGGAGGTATCTTGGATGATAATTAAGCTATGGTCAAATTTCATTAGGTTTTGATGTTTCTAGACGAAGCTATTTAGGTTGAGTTTTGTGAAGCAATAGGCATTTTGAGGTATATTGGACCAAAGTATTTGATTTGTAGCCTAAGTTTATAACAAGGATGTCCTTCAATCCTTTTATTAGCCCTTTGGATGGATTGCATGGCCTTGGTCTCTAATCTGGTGGACTTGGTCTTTGAGAAGAGATGCCACGGATTGGCCAATAGCTAGTACAATCTAGGAAGTAGATTAGGGATCTGACGGTTGTTTGATGGTCCTCAACCTCCTATGGTTTGAAGATGAGACGTTGCGTGTCTGTGTTTTGCTCAGGCGGCCACGACGAGGACGTGCGACCAGGAAGGAAACAAAGTGGGCAGTTAGCCTCACTTTCCCCCAAGATATCCACCATGACCCTCACTTAGTTCATTGCTTTTACTGGAGCGTATAATAGAGAATGAACTTCCCCATCCTCTTGGTCCCCTTGACAGCGTGTAGTTTTTAGGATAGGTTAAGAAGAGGCTCCAGTGGTAGTCCACCAGGCCGGAAGTAATGGCAAACACCAGAGGAACTATTGGCGGCTACAGTTCTGGCGAGGAGAATACCTTGGCCTATATCTTGTCGGGGATCTACCCAGATGACGGAGACCAAGTCCTTGCCGGAGCAGCTAGGCCACACGATGCTAAAGCTCAGATCTATGAAACGTACCAGGAAGGGCACACAACGACTATTGATGGAGGTTCTCCGCCACTGGTTTCGCTCACCGGAGGAGAGCAGTGCGGCGGCACTCGCTGGACAAAGAACAGAGAATGGCTTCACTTGTGAGGAAGAAGAAGAAGACGGGGAGAAGGAGCCATGACAGTTGTCACACACCGGAGCAGTACCATACGATGACTACATGGAGGAGTCAAGGAGGTCTGCAAGACCGCATCACAGCCAATGGTAGCAGAAAAATGGTGGTTAGGAGGAAATCACAACCTTTTCCTCACCAGAGCATGTCTTCCCCGGCGACGACTGGTTTCCAAGAGACCTTGAGGGCCTTGGCCTTGAGCTCGAGAAGCTGGAGAGGAGAAGGACGAGCACCTTGGCTCTGCTTTTTCCCACCGGAGGAGAGCCCACGGCGACCGAGTTCCCGATAGTGGAGAGTCGTGGCCATGGTGGCAGCTCATACCCAGAATAACACATGTTTGAAGAGGATCGTGTGGCGGCACCCATGTCACGCAGACGCATCGAGCAAGATATCACAAGAAGGAGAATGGTCTGGTTTAGTTAGACCAGCCATAAATCAGCCAATCAAAGCTTGAACCAGCCCGAATCCCACCTGAACCATCTGGTTTACTCTCTGGACTGACGACTCACTTGAGGCCAGCGAGAGGAGCTACAGGCCATGCCCAAGTGGACATGTGGCGAAGCAAGATTGGACACAAAAAGGTAAATTTCTCAGAAAATATGCAGAGCTTCAATAATTCGTAGAAATTAACTCCGTTGTCAGAAAAATACAAATAAGGTACCAAAATGCTCATAAAAATGAGTAGAACATGATAATATAAGACTTTTGATGTACTAATAATAATGATATCATGTAATTATTGAAATGCTTGTTTAATAGATAATAAATACCAAATGATGATATAAAATTATGGAAAAATGTCAGTAAGTCTATAATCATGTTTGTAGTGCATATGATATCAGATATGGTCATGTTGATGCATGAAAGCATGTAATTTTCTTAATATGACTAATTAGGGCAAATAACACTAAAGATAATGCAACTAATACATAGATGCTCAATAAATGATAGAAATTACAGAGTAAGTTCATATCAGTATATGAAACCTCATTTTTTTAATTATGTGATCAGTTTTATACATGAAATATATGTTATATGAAGTGAATCCTTAATACATGGTTTAAAACCCTAATTTAGGTTAATGATATTGTAACCTAAGGTTAATATGTGCACAAAAAGGATATGGAACCTAATGTTCAGATAATGAATCATAATCTGACAAATGACATCAGTAAGATAAATATAAGACAAGAATGTAAGTAATGATGAGAATATCCTAATGAGTTAAGTAAACCCTAAAATGGACATAACTAGGGTTATGATGATGAGAACCTGATAGTGATTTGTGATCTTGTCCTAACTAGGGGTTTGATCAATATATAGTTGACATGAGGGATATCTGATGTTTAGGTTTGTCTTGATCAAGGTACGCCATTACCTCTTGCTTGGCTTATTATAAATTATGCTTGTATTATATGGTAGTAAAGACTTGGCATATGGTATTGATTAAAATGATCATCTTGTATGATATGTTGCGTGAATTTCCATACTTATGGCTATGAACACCTGCAAACATAATATAGATGTTCCATCATAAGATAGCTCATAAACCACTTAGTGGTAGAGCGCATGCATAATGATCACAAACCACTTGGTGGTAGATCATATGATGTTTGTATAATTATCACAAACCACTTGGTGGTAGATCATAAGGCCTAAAAACATCGAAGCCCTTGGGGGCAGATGTATAAGATATATGATGGAAATGTTCTTAAAACACGTGTTCTCTTTTATTAAAAAATATCTTTGTGCAAGTATATGCTTTTCCTTATATTTCTTTATAACTGCCAAGTAATAGTTTTATCTTATTGCCAAGATATGATGAGAGGTATATAAAAGACATGTAGGCATACTCAGTACAATATTCTTGAATATTGTGATGATGTGTAACACATGTAATCTTTTGTTTAGGTTGTGGCTTATGCTCTTGAAGAACCAAGATAGTTGAGAGTTGTGTGGCGAGATGATGTACAGGTGGACCTGTTGTCTTAAGATCCTATAGTTTAGTGGTCATACATGTATATGTTACAAGTTTGTTGTTCAATATGTAATATCAAATGTTGTAACAATTCATGTTGTAATTATATGTTGAATGGTGAACATGTGTGTATGGTTTTATTATTGTTCATATACATGTGCTACTGTGTTTCCTTTTGACTTCCTCTGATTTTCTTCTTCTTAGCCTAGTGTGTATTTAAATTGGGATTCTCACTGAGGTGAGGGTTTCAATTTAGACGTCACACATTAGATTAAGTTTTAGAAAATCTGGGGACATCACGGGTGGTATCAGAGCATGAACAATAGAAAAGCCTAACATTTTCTCATTATGCAACTCAAAACCAAAGAACCTTGAACTTAATAATCCTTAGGGTTAGATTAGTCATTTTTTAGAGACTAGATCTGACCTAGCCTCTAGGTTAGCACCTAGTTGTCTAAGAACTAGGTTTAGATTGGTGCTGGTTGTATAGTAAGTCCTTAGATGTTGTTCTTTCTTTATAGTGCAGCAATATGGGACATTGCATTATTTGGAAATGAAGTACATTGCGGGAAGAGAAATCTTTGGCATATGATGCATGTTTTGGGTAGCTACACCAGTCTACACCATGCTCTCACCCTTTTCACTAGTTTTCATGACACTGTACTCTGTACTATGTGTGGGATACTCATTTTCTGGATTTGGTTTTTTATTCCTATCAGATCGAACCTTGATAGTTTTCTGACGCATGTTTTATCGGTGAAAAATTATATAATATTTTATTATATATATGTATTACAAAAATGTGTCCCCATACATGTACGAGTAGGAGGTGGTCATGTAACCTAAGTGAAAGTGAATGACATCAGCCTAGAAGAGAGAGTAGTTCTAGATTAGATGTCTAGAGCCTTGTTTGGAATATGTGATAGACAAAATAGATGAAATAGGTTTGATGATAAGATGTATGTCTTAAATAGATGATATAAGATGGTTTATGATGATATTTGTTTGTATTTGAGGATTTTTGGTAAGTGTTGATGATGCAAGTAAATAGACTTTTATGAGATAAGATATGTTAAGTTAAGATAAGGTTATGAGTCAGCATGAGCCTCAAGCTCTTTTACGAAGGAGGACCTCTAGCGTTAGGACCAGTTTTGGGATTAACTCCAGAGAGAGTGAGACCCATTGGGAGAAGGTTAGAGAACCTAAACTCCAAGATATGAGAATTTTGAGATATGTGATATGTTCTAAACTAGACTACTCCTGAGTGATTGAGTTGAGTTGCTTTATGCATGATTCCTATAGTCTTCTTAAACCCTGGATGTCCTTGGAAGGACCAAACCCTAGAATTAGAGAGAGGCTAGTTACATTTGTGTATGTGAATAAGGAAATATGAGTGCCTACCATCTGGGTGAGGGAGAGAGCCCAAGACCCTGGAGGAGGTAGCTATGTTAGTTTCTATGAAGCCTCATGCTCAGGTTGGTGGTTTCCCACATAGGAATCTAGTGGTGTATATAAGAGAGCTTTGGGTATGATGTTTCATGGTTAGAGACCTGTGAAGAGTATGCCATAGCATGTTTTGGTTTGTGCTTATGTGGCTAGAGATTGTAAGGCTATCACTAGTGCCAATGAGGTAATCCGAGAACCCTAGGCCAATAAAGAGAAGATAAAGTATATGTATCTGAGATACTCATAGAGTTGAGTTAGCTTACAGAGACTGAGCATGGCACTACCCTCGTGATATGGGTCAGGAGAACTTCAGTTGGACTAAATAAAAGTTTTGATATATGTTGGTTAGCCACTCACCTAAGTTTGTTTAGCACAACCATGATATAATATAGGTAAGGATGTGATCTAATCTTGAGATATGATATATAGACATGATATGATGAAATATCTAGAGATGGTTTAATGACATCAAAGTAGAAATAGTTAACCATTCACATGAATAATGATGCTAATGTGATATAATTGGTTAATCTTGTGATGAAATCACTAGTAACTATTGCAATTTATTACGAGTAATGAAATAAGATCATATGAATGAAATCAGTTACATGAGGTATTAATCTTAGTGCTTAACAAAGATGGAAAATATAGTTTGATAGTTAGCACAACATAATGTTGATTACACCTTGATGTATGAGTTAATCTTAGTTAACTCCCTTAAAACATGGTAATATGATGTGGGAACCGAATGCATGGCTAAAGATAAGGAAACATATGAGATATGTAATAACCTAAGCTTCTAAACCCTTGTTTGAGCCTTCTATGGAGTGAGGTTTCACCCTTGATGCTTTCGAAACCTCCTAATAGTGATTTGGAAACATGGTTCTAGGTAACCTTTGCGGATATGTTACACATAGAATAGTGCCTACATGTGGATGAAGGTAAGATAAGGTTTTCCCCGAAAGTATGTATATGGTTGACTTTTAAGGAAGAAAGTTCTTTTAAGATGTATATGATGTGAAAGATTGGATTTTTTAGGTTAACTTTGAGGAAAAAATATCTTTTAAGGTGTGTAGGATGTGATGGAGTGGACTTTTGGAATCCTTAAATGTACAATGACATAAATGAACTCATATCTTAAGTAATTTGAGAATTCCAAGTTTTGACAAAGTAGTTGTGTTGATGTGATTTCGATATCATGGTTAATATCTCTTTTTTTTATGCCTTTTTGAGGAATTTAATTGATTGGTCTAACAGTGAGTGTTGGCACCAAATTTTGGATGGGAGATAGCTTGGATGATAATTAAGTTATGGTCAAATTTCATTAGGTTTTGATGTTTCTAAACGAAGCTATTTAGGTTGACTTTTGTGAAGCAATAGGAATTTTGAGGTATATTGGACCAAAGTATTTGGTTTGTATCCTAAGTTTATAACAAGGATGTCATTCAATCCTTTTATTAGCCCTTTGGACGGATTGCATGGCCTTGAATTTCTAATCTGGTGGACTTGGTCTTTGAGAAGAGATGCCACAAATTGGCCAATAGCTAGTAAAATCTAGGAAGTAGATTAGGGATCTGACGGTTGGTTGATGGTCCTCAACCTCCTACGGTTTGAAGATGAGACGTGGGGTGTCTGTGTTTTTCTCAGGTTGCCACGACGAGGACGTGCGACCAGGAAGGAAACAAAGTGGACAGTTAGCCTCGCTTTCCCCTGAGATATCCACTGTGACCCTTTCTTAGTTTGTTGCTTTTACTGGAGCGTATGAGAGAGAACGAACTTCCCCATCCCCTTGGTCTCCTTGGCAGCATGTAGTTTTTAGGATAGATTAAGAAGACGCGCCAACGACAATCCACTAGGCCGATAGCGATGGAAAACACTAGAGGAACTATTGGCTGTTGTCGGGGATCTACCCAGAGGACGGAGACCAAATCCTCACCGGAGCAGCTGGGCCACATGACGCCGAAGCTTAGATCTATGACGCATATGAGGAAGGGCGCACACAATGACAGTTGATGGAGGTTCGCCGCCGCTGGTTTCACTCACCGGAGGAGAGCAGTGCGGCGATGCTCGCTAGACAAAGAACAGAGAACGGCTTCACATGCGAGGAAGAAGCAGAAGATGAGGAGGAGGAACTGTGATAGCCGTCACACACCAAAGCAGTTCCAGGCGGTGACTACATGGAGGAGTCGAGGAGGTCTGCAAGACCGCATCACAGCCAATGGCAACAGAAAAATTGTGGTTAGGAGGAGGAAATCACAATCTTTTCCTCACCAGAGCATGTCTTCTCCGGTGGCGGCTAGTTTCCAAGAGACCATGAGGGACTTGGCCTTGAGCTCGAGAAGCTGGAGAGGAGAAGGACGAATACCTTGGCTCTGCTTTTTCCCATCGGAGGCAAGCCCGTGGTGACCAAGTTCCCGATAGTAGAGATTCGTGGCCATGGTGGCAGCTCATACCTAGAAAAACAGATCTTTGAGGAGGACCGTGTGGTGGCGCCCATGTCACACAGACACATCGGGCAAGATATCACTAGAAGGAGAATGGGCTGGTTTAGTTAGACCAGCCTTAAATTGGCCAATCAAAGTTTTAACCGGCCCAAATCCCACTTGAACCAGCCGGTTTACTCTCTAGACTGACGACTCACTTGAGGCCAGTGAGAGGAGCTACAGGACACACCCAAGTGGACACATGGTGAAGAAAGATTGGACACAAAAAGGTAAATATCTCATAAAATGTCCAGAGCTTCAATAATTCGTAAAAATTAGCTCAGTTGTCAAACAAATATAAATAAGGTACCAAAATGCTCATAAAAATGAGTAGAACATGATAGAATGATAATATAAGACTTTTGATGTACTAATAATAATGATATCATGTAATTATTGAAATGCTTATTTAATAGATAATAAATACCAAATGATGATATAAAACTATGGAAAAATGTCAGTAAGTCTATAATCATGTTTATAGTACATTTGATATCAAATATGGTCATGTTGATGCATGAAAGCATGTGATTTTATTAATATGACTAATTAGGGCTAATAACACTAAATATAATGCAACTAATAAATAGATGCTCAATAAATGATAGAAATTACAGAGTAAGTTCATATCAGTATATGGAACCTCATTTTTTAAATTATGTGATCAGTTTTATACACGAAATCTATGTTATATGAAGTTTGTTGGCTAAATGGACATCTATAAATCCCTTTGTTTTGATTATGACAAACATTTCATTCTTATTGATCTAACGAGCTACTTGAGTGTGCAGGATTAAGGTGGATGACAAAGCAACTAGGGAAATCCATATGCTTACATGTTTATGTTTTCATGCAATGTAATCGCTTTGTAAAAACTTGTACAAATATATAATGTACAAGTACTTAGATTGCATGTAAATCAACCGTTAGATTCTCCCTAGCTAAACACCACATTTAGATAAGTCATCCCCTTCATATAGGATCACATATGCACACTCATACATATAATTAGTGCCTAAATTGAAACATTGAAACAGGATCAATCTCGGTCGACAAACTTCTCGACCAAGACACTCTCGGTCGACAATCTTCTCGACCGAGAAAGATCCAAAGTAGCCGTTAGACACAACAGACAAGTTAGTTGGTAGTTGGAGAAAGACGTTGCAAATCACTTGTTCCAGAGTGCCTGTCGGTCGACAAAAGTTCGACCGAGTAGGTGTCTCGGTCGACCATTCCTCGACCGAGACGGTCTCTGACAGCAACTGCAGAATTAATTAATTAGCCGTTGTTAAAGCAACAACTTTGTACCTAACGGCTAGTTAAGCACTTAGAAACCCCTAGAAGTTGTCTAGAACATCCTTAAGCATCCTTAGGCCATTCCTATAAATAGGACAAGCCATAGGACACTCAAACTCACTTGTTACAATTGAGAAACCTTTGAGCATACTTTGTGCAATCTGTTTGTGAGCAATTTGAGCATTGTGAAAATTGGCCATTTCATTCCTTAGCTCATAATTCGTGTCCTATAGGCTAGTATCTTCTATCCACTGCAATCACAAGTCCACACACTTGGTTAGGAGATCTATACGCTTGATCTAGGCAAATCAAGCCTTGGGCTATAAAGGATAAGTTGTAATTTCCTTTTTTCTTTCTTGTTCCCTATTATTGTTTGTACTCTCCTTGCTACTCCTAGGTTGGAGGCTGCGGATTGGAGAGGGTGAAGATCTTCTTGGCGAAGAAGGAGACTTTGAGCTACTTCAGAAGGTTGGTGCAACGGGAGGTTACTTCTGGAGAGGAAGGCTACTTCAAGGGGGAGCTTGGAGTTACTTCAAAGAAGGCTACCTCAAAGTAGGTGCACCTACTTCAAGTGAAGGCTGTTCAAAGGGTGTAAAGGAAAGTATTGTATTTTATATAAATCCTCGAGAGGTAATAAAATAAATACTTTCAAATCCCGGTTGGGTAAGCAACCGGGTAGTGGACTGACAACTATAGTATTTGCTATAGTTGGAACCACTCTAAACACCTGTCTCTTTCTTCCAATTTCAACTGTGGTTGTTTGAATTCAATAAATTGTTAAAATAATTCAAAAACTCTATTCATCCCCCCTCTAGTAGTTTTTTCAATTGGTATCAGAGCAGGCTTCAAGGAACCCTAACCAGGTCTTGAAGAATGGAGGGTAATGGTGATTACAATCGCAACAAAAGGTGCTGCTTGGACAAAACTACAACATGTTGCAATTGATGCTTAGGAACAAGCCACACAACAACTAGATGCCCATGGAGATCAAAGAAGGAAGATGAGAACAAAGATTGTCTCATTGCTACAACTAGCGAGGAAGAAGAAGAAGAGGTAAGTCTTTTTGATTTATCCAAAGAAGAACTAGTTGCTAGCCTTGAAGAAACACATATTAAGTATGTTGAATGCAAAAAGAAATTAAAGAAATCAAATAAAGCAAATGATGAATTACATGCTAAGCTTCTTGCTATTACATCTGAAAACGAAGATCTTAAAAAGATCATTGAAGATCATGATATTGAGATAAAATCTATAGAGGCAAATTGTGATCTACTTTCTTTAGAGAAGAATAATTTGCAAAGTCAAGTGAATGATCTTAAAAAACAACCCATTTTATGCAACCATCTAGATTATGATTCTATTGTCAAAGAAAGAAATTCATTTTCATCTAATCTAGATCAAGCAAAACTAGACATCAAGAAGAGAATGGAAGAGATTGCCAAGTTACAACAAAAAGTTAGTAATTTAAATAATAATGGCATTCTTGATCAAATCTTAGATAATTCCTATCATCAAATTGGGAGAAGAGGACTCGGTTACAAGCCTAAAGGGAAATCCTATCAACAACCTAGTTGGAGAAAGTCACAAACCCATCAATCTATATATGTACCTAAAGGAACATCTTCACCCAAGGACAACACAGAACACAATCATAGAAAAAGATATGAGGTTGACTCGATATGTTGTCATTATTGTTTGCGCCTTGGTCACTATTCTTTTTCATGCCCTTACAAGAGAAAAGATGTTGAGTTAGTTTGGGTTCCAAAACCTCCAAACTAAATGAATAGAATCAAGTTGAGATATGACCAAGGACCTTAGTTGCATATTTCTACGTCTATCTCAACTCAACATAATGGGATAACCAATAAATTTAAGTATCTAAATATTTAAACTTGCATAGTTATGTTCTATCTGGAAGCAATTAACAGTTTTAGAAATATTGTCGGTCGAGAGACTGTCGACTGAGACACTGTCGGTCGAGAAATAGTCGACCGAGCATGTCACTGATTTTCAGTCTGTTGCAAAAAAACAATTGCTAAATTTCTTTGAAATTGATGAAATTGCTATCTATTCATGATTAATGATTGGATATTTATTTTGGAAATCATCCATACAAATTCAAATTAATATTAGTTTATTCCCTAAATGATTTAAACCAAATTATGCTTAGAAAATTTCTATCATGATTTCCTTATTTTCTGGTCTATCCATATAGAAATCATGTGATTAGCTTGATAGATAATTGTCTACATGGATCCATGATAGGCAAGCAAATGCTTTATTGGTAATATGTTATGCTTGCAACACATAAGATAAAATCTTGAGATATTTAGTGTTTTTCAATTGAAATATTTAGTGTTTTTCAATTGATATTTAGTGTGCCTTCAGTAAAGAATTTTATGAGGATACTAAACGACGTGAAATTTGATATTACTACAGCAAAGCCTATATTTTAAGAAAAGGACAAATGTTTTCATATTAAGTATTATGCTTCAACTTAATACTTAATCAAATCTTATGCAGATATTATACTTCATAATGTTCAAATTGAAAAATCTGCAAATCTGCCTCTTGGTTAAAATAAAATTTGACCAAGGGGCGCTATGGTCGTAGTCGAATTCGAACTAAAATAAGTTTGACATAATAAACTATTTGGATATCATTTTATGATTAAGAGTATAATTAACTTGTCCCAATATTGTCAATAATAAACACAATATTTCCCTTAGAACATCTATATGCTCTACAAATATAGTCTATCATTTACATTAAAAATCAGTTTCAAAATTCGTACTCAGTAAGTCTGTCGGTCGATGAACTCTTCGACCGAAAACCTTTCGGTCAGCCCCCCCTCTCTCGACCGACAGAATCTAGACAGACTTAATATCGGACACACTTTCGGTCGACAAATGTTCGACCGAGACAATGTCGGTCGACAATTGTTCGACCGAGAATTAGCCGTTGGATATGACTGACCGTTATAACCATTTATGACCGTTATATGACCGTTGTAAATCTTACCGTTGGGGAGCCGAGTGGCGCGTCTGCAACATGACCGTTGCGGACGCTCGGTCGACGAATCGTCGACCGACCAGGTCGCTGGATTGTTATAAAAGGAACCAAAAACGGGTCACTTCCTCACACTTGCATACTCTTGCTTCTATAGGCTCTCTCTAGTACACTCTTGTGTAAACCTTTAGCATCCTCATCCCCAAGCCTTCCTTGCTTCTTCTCCACATTCAAGCAACGCAATGGCCTCATCATCTGCTCGTGGGAAGAAGAAGGTCGCCGGCAGGAAAGGAAGGGAAGCTCGGGAAGCTACTCCACCACTGACGATCATCAACGACATTGCCTTCGTCGATGGAGATGCTGGTGATCGATATCTACGACTTTCCTCCAAAGCTCCTCTTCCACGATGACCAGTTGAAGTTATGGACTTCCTCAACATCGTTGATCTAGAGGATCTCTTTGAAGTGCAAAAGTTGAAGGAATTCACCAACCCTTCTTTCCCTTCCTATTCCATCAAGGTAGTGAATGAATTCTATGCTAACCTCATCTCCCACTCTGAAAATGAAACCATCTTCTTCTATACTATGGTCAACGGGCATAGCTTCCGATTTACTGAAGGGGATATTCTTGACATGCTAAATATTGACATAGATGAATATCAAGACACCCTTGACCTTACTTCTGGAAACCCACTTAATCAATTTGCCCAAGATGACCATACTGTTAGTCTTAGTGACATCAAAAGAACCATTTTTCAATCCAATACAACCTGTCACGAAGATAGAGGCACATACTATGCTATAAATCTCAAACCAGCTGCTAGGATTGTAAACCTTATTGTTTCAACAAACATACATCCTAGAGCCAATAAATCTGAAGTTCCTATTTTTCGTATGTGTCTAATATATGCCATTATCCAACGTATTCCCACAAATTTTATCCGCATAATTCTTAAAAACATGCTTGAGTTTTCTGGCAATCCTCCATATGCTGATTTTGTATGCCAAATTACTCAACATTTCCTTAAGACTCAACTTGAGGATATGGGATATACATGGGAGCGTAGACCACAAAAAATAAGTAAGAATACTGTAGAAAAAATGGGGATTGATTTCGGTCATAAGAGAGCTAGGGTATAAGGAGAAACATCTACACAAGACATACCACCTCCACCTCCTCCTACCAGCCTACCCTATGACCCCATCCAAAACACTCTAACCTATGTTGCAGGATCACAATATCATCTTAGTAAACAATTAGATTATAACCATCATGCCATGACTTATCTAAACCAAAGAATGCAAACTCTTTCTCCAAACCAACCAGATGAATATCCCTACTCTTTAAATCCTGGCATGCTCAATCCATATAACCCATCTTACAACTATTATCAACCTCCACCACCACCATCTACTGATCTCACGCATACTCAATTTTCATCAATGTAACTACAAGATATTGCCGCTCACTTTCGATTTGATCGTGTTCCAACCTTCTTGGAGGCATATGCCTTAACCAAGACAGGTGCTCTGGAGTGGCAAACATTAGTTCAGTATTATGGAGCTGAGCCTTTTCTTGGGAAAGACCTTGATGTTGATGTAATTCTTAAGTCTTTCCAGTGAGATGTGGAGTTGTATTAGTTGTAATGGAATCTTTGCAAAATTGTAATAAATGGGTTATTGTTACATGTTTTGGCTATCTTTTCATGCTTGTAATGACATTGGTTATCCCTATAATGGATATCTTTTTGGCATCATTTGAATCTGGATTATAAGACTATTGTAGAGCATACAAAATAAGGGGAGTAATAAATACAAGTAAATCAAAAAGGATGAACATCTTTGCAAATACCTAAAAGTTCAAGTTATGGCTAAAATGACATCTATTGAAAAATACTTATATCTTGGGGAGCATAGTATAAGATTAAGGGGGAGCTCATAGAAACAAATTTGATTATTTGATTTAGAAGCTTACAAAAACATTGCAAACACCATTTGGAGCTTGTTACGACCTTAGTATTTTTACTCTTGGTTATGAAGAAATCTATGAATTTCATAAAAATGATGTTTGTGCTACTTAAACAAAAACTCTTATTTACATCATGATATTTTGGCTTTTAAATGGACATCTTTTTCATTAGATTTGATGGGACATCTAATTAAGGGGGAGTTTTTATTTCTAAACGGATATCTTTTTGAAATGACAAAGGGGGAGAAATAAATATAAAACAAAAACTTATAAAAACTCAATCAATGAGTTTCATAAATAAACTCTTGTCTTTACATTGAAAGTTGCTATATTCCCTAGTGAATTGGATTTCATGTTCCATAATTCAAAGGGAATAATAAGCACACATTTTATAAACAAGAGGAAAAGCTACAAAAGGTAATCTAAAGGTATGAAACTCATATGGTTTATATTTCCTTTATTTTTATATTTAGGAAATGTTTGTCATCTTCAAAAAGGGGGAGATTGTTGGCTAAATGGACATCTATAAATCCCTTTGTTTTGATTATGACAAACATTTCATTCTTATTGATCTAACGAGCTACTTGAGTGTGTAGGATTAAGGTGGATGACAAAGCAACTAGGGAAATCCATATGCTTACATGTTTATGTTTTCATGCAATGTAATCGCTTTGTAAAAACTTGTACAAATATATAATGTACAAGTACTTAGATTGCATGTAAATCAAGCGTTAGATTCTCCCTAGCTAAACACCACATTTAGATAAGTTATCCCCTTCATATAGGATCACATATGCACACTCATACATATAATTAGTGCCTAAATTGAAACATTGAAACAGGATCAATCTCGGTCGACAATCTTCTCTACCGAGAAAGATCCAAAGTAGCCGTTAGACACAACAGACAAGTTAGTTGGTAGTTGGAGAAAGACGTTGCAAATCACTTGTTCCAGAGTGCCTGTCGGTCGACAAAAGTTCGACCGAGTAGGTGTCTCGGTCGACCATTCCTCGACCGAGACGGTCTCTGACAGCAACTGCAGAATTAATTAATTAGCCGTTGTTAAAGCAACAACTTTGTACCTAACGGCTAGTTAAGCACTTAGAAACCCCTAGAAGTTGTCTAGAACGTCCTTAAGCATCCTTAGGCCATTCCTATAAATAGGACAAGCCATAGGACACTCAAACTCACTTGTTACAATTAAGAAACATTTGAGCATACTTTGTGCAATCTGTTTGTGAGCAATTTGAGCATTGTGAAAATTGGCCATTTCATTCCTTAGCTCATAATTCGTGTCCTATGGGCTAGTATCTTCTATCCACTGCAATCACAAGTCCACACACTTGGTTAGGAGATCTATACGCTTGATCTAGGCAAATCAAGCCTTGGGCTATAAAGGATAAGTTGTAATTTCATTTTTTCTTTCTTGTTCCCTATTATTGTTTGTACTCTCCTTGCTACTCCTAGGTTGGAGGCTACGGATTGGAGAGGGTGAAGATCTTCTTGGCGAAGAAGGAGACTTTGAGCTACTTCAGAAGGCTGGTGCAACGGGAGGTTACTTCTGGAGCTTGGAGTTACTTCAAAGAAGGCTACCTCAAAGTTGGTGCACCTACTTCAAGTGAAGGCTGTTCAAAGGGTGTAAAGGAAAGTATTGTATTTTGTATAAATCCTCGAGAGGTAATAAAATAAATACTTTCAAATCCCGGTTGGGTAAGCAACCGGGTAGTGGACTGACAACTATAGTATTTGCTATAGTTGGAACCACTCTAAACACCTGTCTCTTTCTTCCAATTTCAACTGTGGTTGTTTGAATTCAATAAATTGTTAAAATAATTCAAAAACTCTATTCACCCCCCCTCTAGTAGTTTTTTCAAAGTTGCCCTTAATATATGGTTTAAAACCCTAATTTAGGTTAATGATATTGTAACCTAAGGTTAATATGTGCACAAAAAGGATATGTAACCTAATGTTCAAATAATGAATCATAATCTGGAAAATGACATCAGTAAGATAAATATAAGACAAGAATGCAAGTAATGATGAGGATATCCTAATGAGTTAATTAAACCCTAAAATGGACATAACTAGGGTTATGATGATGAGAACCTGATAGTGATATGTGATCTTGTCTTAACCAGGGGTTTGACCAAGATATAATTGACATGAGGGATATCTGATGTTTAGGTTTGTCTTGATCAAGGTACGCCATTACCTCTTGCTTGGCTTATATACATTATGCTTATGTTATATGGTAGTAAAGACTTGGCATATGGTATTGATTGAAATGATCGTCTTGTATGACATGTTGCTTGAATTTCCATACTTATGGCTATGAATACCTGCAAACATAATATAAATGTTCCATCATAAGCTAGCTCATAAACCACTTGGTGGTAGAGTGCATGCATAATGATCACAAACCACTTGGTGGTAGATCATATGATGTTTGTATAATGATCACAAACCACTTGGTGGTATATCATAAGGCCTAAAAACATAAAAGCCCTTGGGGGCAGATGTACGAGATATATGATGGAAATGTGCTTAAAACATGTGTTCTCTTTTATGAATGAATATCTTTATGCAAGTATACACTTTTCCTTATATTTCTTTATAACTGCCAAGTAATAGTTTTATCTTATTGCCAAGATATGATGAGAGGTATATAAAGGACACGTAGGCGTACTCAGTACAATATTCTTGAATATTGTGATGACGTGTACAACATGTAATCTTTTGTTTAGGTTGTGGCTTATGCTCTTGAAGAACCAAGATAGTTGAGAGTTGTGTGGTGAGCTGATGTACAGGTGGACCTGTTGTCTTAAGATCCTATAGTTTAGTGGTAGTACATGTATATGTTAAAAGTTTACTGTTCAATATGTAATATCAAATGTTGTAACAATTCATGTTGTAATTATATGTTGAATGGTGAGCATGTGTGTATGGTTTTATTATTGTTCATGTACATGTGCTACTGTGTTTCCTTTTGACTTTCTCCGATTTTCTTCTTCTTAACCTAGTGTGTGTGTGTTTAAATTGGGATTCTCACTGAGGTGAGGGTTTCAATTTGGACGTCACACATCAGAAGTTTTAAAAAATCCGGAGACGTCACAATATTTTATCTTCTTTCAAATTTCTTTCCTCTCCGCCCACTATCTTAGATGTCAATAACTCCACTCTCTGCCATTGTCATTTTAATTCTCATAATTGTGCACTGTAAAAAACTAAATAAGTAAAATTTCAGTCTCTCTGGCCCATCAGAGATCAACATTTTAAGATGTTGCTCTCTCCTTCACTGACCCTCTTCTCAGAATTTTATCATCTTTTTTTCTATTTTAATTTCTTATTTTCTCTTATTTCTGTCACTCTCCACTCCACGTCCGTCCCTCTTCCCTGTCTCTCTCGATTTTCTATCTCCCCTCTCTGTCCACTATTTGTAGATCTCAATAACTCTCCTCTCTCCCTTTATCTCCTATTAATTCTCATAAATTTGTTGAAAGGTAAACAAAAACCATTCGTCTCTATTGACCAAACTTTTTTGAAACAAACTCTCTCAACCTAAAAGACCCACATTACTAGCCCCTCTCTCAACAACACCATATTTTATCTTCTTTCAAATTTCTTTCCTCTCTGCCCACTATCTCTGGATATCAATAACTTCCCCCTCTCCCATTATCTCCTTTTAACTATCATAATTGTGTACTGTAAATAAAAAATATGTAAAATTTCATTCAAAGAAAACAAAAACCTTTCATCTCCTTTGAGAACATTTTTTGCGACAAACTTTCTTAATATAAAAAAGTATGTTATTCACCCCTCTCTCTTCATGAAACCACATTTTATCAGTACCCAGTACTTTAGGATGCATCCTATAGAAGTTTTATAAAACAACCAATCATAATGCATTGTTTCCTTCTCACTCCTCTTTAAAACCCAAACCCCTAAAAAATAAGGAGAGAGAAACACAAAAGATGATCTATAACAAAATCCTATTGGATCCTACCAGATTTCTGTAGAACCCGTCCTATAGAACAGGTGTCACATTTTATCTACTTTTGAATTTCTCTCTATGGCTTTCTTTCCCTTCAATAAACTCATCTCCCTAATCCACTCTCCTCTTCTATCACATAGTTGACCAAATTAAGATAAATACTATCATTCATTGTATCTCCACGTCCATTTGAATTAAATAACTATTAATTAATAATAATGTATGCCATATAAAAAATTATAGTTTTCTTCTAAATTTTTATCATACCCTCCCTCTTCATCTCCCCTCTAATGTCTATTCTAGTTTTCTTCTAAATTTTTATCACACCCTCCCTCTTTGTCTCCCCTCTAATGTCTATTCTCCCTACCAGTTATCTCCTATCCATATGATACTACTAATGTTATGGCATCTATTTATACTAAAGAACTACAAGTTGAAGATGGATTCCAATTTGTGTAAGTTCTTATTCTTAAGCACTTTTCCACATTTATAGTTGCAGATCATCCACGATCACGACCATGGCATAATTGATTTGAAGTGCAGATACAGTTATGAGCATTGCAGAGGACAGAGATAAGACGATTTGTAGTGAAGGTAATGGTCATCACCATCCCTCATTTTATGTCCTTCATGTTCTTATACTACCTTATCGATCTCATGCTCCTCTCTGTGGATCAGTGAAACAACAAGATAGGTATTGCATGACTATTTACATAGGGTTCAATACTTGTTGAGGAACAAAAGATACTAACCAGAAGAGCTAACAGAAGCAACGTGAAATCTATACCAAATAAGAAGCTTGACACACAAGGAAGGATGAAAGGAAGTGGTGCCATCCATCAATGTCTCAAATTTTTGATAGCCTCTAAACAAATTTTTAGTCTTCTAATAGTTGTAGTTTAAAGTTTTCTTCTACCTACATTTCTGAACATTGTTCGGCTTGCATAAAAGATGGTTTGATTTCTCTTGTACTTGAATGTGATGACATCAACTTGGTGGATATCATGACAAGTTATTTTTTCAAGGATTGAAATTTATTTCCATGTTTTTATTTAACATCATCTAGATAGATAATATGACAAGTTATTTTTCCCTCTTACATGACACATGCATCTATTTTTACCCTTTAATAAAATTACATTTTATTTTAATGGATGTATCTCATAAAATGAATTGAACTGATATAATCTTTACATTTTTATCTTGTCTCATATGCAATATCACTTTTATTTATCATTTTTTATATTTAAATTCTCAATCCTGGAAAATATATGTCTAAAAGTTTCACATCATATTATAATTATCATTTCAATTAGAAACACTTTCAAACGCTTCTTATGTTTGTAGCATTCTATCATATTTTGGGACTATTACCTTATTCAAATTGTGTGCTTGATATTATTATTAATAAATTTTGAATAAACATATGTACACAATACTTCTTGTTAGAGGTTTATGAACAATATACACATATATTTTGATACTTAGTAAGATGATGATAAAATAGATAAAATAAACTAAACTCTTTTGATTATTCATATATGTACTTTTGAGATGAAATGTGCACGACATAGTGATTTTTTTCCTTTAATGTATGCTTAATTAAAAGAATTTTATTGTATTTAAAAAATGACATGTTTGTTCTTCTTTTTTGAAATAATGATTTATTTAAATTGATTATATTTTAGAAAAAAAATAATAAATTACTTAACAATATTAATAAGATGATAAACTCAATTCAAATATCATTATGTTATAAAACAATTAATTATAAAATACTCAATTTTCATGGTGATGTGAATGTTTATTTATATAATATAACAATTTATTTCCCAATGACCCTCAATGCTTCACTCACATATCTTTCATCCAATAATAAATTAATATTGTAAATGGTTCCCATCATAACCTTAACTCACTCACAACTATTTTTGTAGCATTTTATGTTTTATTTATATTCTGATGGAGTTCATAAATGATCTCCACTTACTCACCCCACTAACTATTTTTCACTTGTTCTTCTAATTTCAAATCTAAACCCATACTCACCATGTTCTCTATGAACACTCCCTCTAATTATATTACTTACATATTCCCTATGCAACAAGTTGATACAGAATTTCTATATAAAACAAATAATCAACTATAATTCTCATCCTTCTACTTCATCTTTCCATTTTTCATTTTCTTTCTCAATCCAAAAATCTTACCAAATCAAAACCACCCTTCATATTTATATAATAAAGTAATGATCTTAACATAAATAATGATTAAATATACATAAATGATGATTGGACATAAGTATTTATTTGAAAAATTATCATATTAAAATATGTCTAATTTTGTAGTCACGTACATGTGCATGTGTGTGTTTACCAAATATATATATATATATATATATATATATATATATATATATATATAGGGCGTTCATTCATTGCCTGCGCGGGTAGTCTGGATTTCGCTACCCGGCAGCCATAAAAATAACTGTTCTGACCAAAAAAGTAATTCTGATATCAAAAAAAGTAACTATGTTGATCAAAAAGTAACTATATGACTAAAAAAGTAATCCCATACAAAATACATAGCAGATATATATATATGCAGCCGTATTTTGAAATATACTGTTACAAACGTAACTATCTATGCATGAAACTCAACAGTTTGCAAGGTAAAGTAACCCTCTACATGTCAAAAGTAACCAACTTAAAAAAAAACTAATCGAAATGGGGGACGGGTAGTTACCCGCGCGGACAATAAAGATTGGTCCATATATATATATATATATATATATATATATATATATATATATATATATATATATATATATATATATATATATATATATTCTGGTATAATACGAGGTGTGAAGCTCGTCCACTCGTTTTCATGCGGTGGTATTGCTATTGCCATGTACATATAACGAAATGACACAATAAAACATTCATACATGTCGGATTTCCATTGTCTCCTGTCAAAATCTCGGAGTATATTCTTTCTATTTTAATCGTCCTCCTCCACCCCACTCCAATGATCAACCAATAAAGTATTCCCCATCTTTATTAGATACATACTTTCATAGCTCCTCAGCTTCAGACACGCTTCCAATCATCCGTATAAAATCTTCTCCTCAGATTATTTCTACTTATTATCTTGTAATAATAAGTTGAGGGCAAAACATGCTTGGATGATGAATATTTGTTGTTGTCGCTGTAAAGGAGAGAAATAAGAGGAACCGCCGTTGACACCCGCGTATAAATTAAAGAATATACGTTGGTTTAGGTACTGATGTATGAGAAAATAAATAAAAATCGGCGACTAAAAAGATTAATATATATTAACATAAACAAGTCATTGTTTTATCTGATTGAGTAGTCCGCAAAATCATGTTTCAAAGAAAATTGTGTATATTGTATTCTACATGCATTGACATATGCCTACATTAATGCATATGCGCATGCCACGCTAAGCGGCATGATGCATACCAATTTTAGTACACATCAATATGTTATGCCATACGATTTGTTGGAAACAATCACTCGTTAAAAAAAAAATTCCATCATATTCATCCGACACCTAAGCAGGCTATCCAAAGAAAAGAAAAAAACAACAATTCAATACCAAGCCTTACGTTACAAATCCTTCAGCAACTAGATCCACCGAAAGCCACAAACATGCGATAGAAAACCACATGAGAGCAACAAAGAAAAAACACACACCACCCAAACACTAAGTCTTCACACAACACAATCAGGAAACCCTACGAGCACTTCGGAGGAAGCAAAAAAAGTGAATACCTCTCCGCCTAGCCATCCAATAAGCAATCGACAAGAAACACCCACCGTCTAAGATATCAACGCATCTCAAAATCTAACGCGTTTCCTACGACGGCCATCGTGGTGGTCTAAAAATTTGTCAAGAGAGTCATTGAAATTACATTCACTGCCACCGAACCTACTGTGATTGTCTCCGTCTTATGGCCCATCCTCCTCCCTTGAGCTCCCTCTACCTAGTTTAATATTAGCTAGTTTAGTCGTACACATTGAATACCTAGTTTAATATGTTGTCAAGTCGGGCACATACTTGGTCGTACGTTTATTATTAGCTATATTAGCCTAGTTAGTATTAGTTAACATGAATGAAATCCAATGTAGGTATGGTTAGTAGAGTAAAGATGGTTTATGAATAATTGCCTTTTGTGTGCGTTGACAAGCATACATGCACACGCCACACTAGGAATGTTAGATGTGTGCCAATTTTAATGCCTTGAAATCTACTATCTTAGACTTGTTGTTGTAATTGTGTCCCACAAAATCTTCGTCGTATATTTATCTAAAACTCCAATTCTGAAATAATCAACAAGGTGTGTGTACAACCAAGATTTAATGGGACACAATCGGACAGCAAACTTGGCATAGCGTATTTAAATCCAATTTTAATACAAGTTCTTACATTATTATTATATCAAATGTTGGATATATCCGTACACATTGGATACCTAGTTGAATACGTTACCAAGCAGACACATAGTTGATCGTAAGTGGTATATACTTTTAGCAGTATTAAGCTCATCGTAGGTGCATTTAATACATATGTGATGTGGAGAAACAATAGTTTTTATTTTCTTTACAAATAGGAAGGTTGTTTAGTCCAACATTGCTCACTCCTAAAGATATTTTACTCCTTATGTGTAGGAGTGCACGTGATACTATTGTCCAAGAGCTGGAGAGGGCATGCTCACCCTTGTGGCGAGTATAGTGACCACACACACGCATGTATATCGTTGGGAATGATATCGGGCAAGTGTATCCGGCTCATGGTTTGTGGGTCATGAGAATTGTGTTTTATCTTCGTTTTACATAATTAGATAACAACTTAATTAATACTTTTTGGCCAATGAAGTGACACCAAAGTGGTAAAAGTTGTGTTGTATGACCGGGAGATCAAGAATTCAAACCCATATGATGGACACTAATATTTTTTAAAATTAATATTTTCTGAATTGAAAAAATTACAATAGTAGTAGTGTGAGTCACACCCACGATATTTTTCAGTTAGTTCGTGATTGGGTCAAGACTCAGAACATATTGGAGTGCATATTTCTTTAAATAGCACCTCCCTTCTTCGATAGAGCGATGTAGTTTCTAACTCTCTTTATTTGTTTCTCCTACTCATTTGTACTTACGTTTTTATATGATTCTTAAACATGACATGTAAATATGTTTATTAAATTGTAATTGTGTACTATTATTTTATCGATAATCTAAAATTTAACTGTCTTAAAAAATCATTTTCCATCATTAGTTGGCATAGTTGTCCATTATGTATGCCTACCAATGACCACTTCGAGGCAAACACCTCACCAGCCACTGAAGCCCACGGCCGTCAACCCCTAGGGAATTGAAGCTCAGACCATCGGCATGCGCAAGTAGTTGTTGTCAACACCCTACACTACTATACTTCATTGGATAACGCCACTACATAACTCCACATATTCTGCACCACCATTCATGTACTTACGGTAGGAGGTTGGGACATATCTCAATGTACCCTTTCTCCGCATATAAATAAAAATCTTGTGCCTCAATGAATAAAAATCCACTTACGTGATGAAAGTTTGCCGCTTTCCATCCTCAAGCTCTACGTCTAGATCCACCGACCAGTGTTTACCACCATTGGCCCCCACCACAGGTGGCATAGCCCACATATGCATGCCCTCGACCATCGACACATTGAGCAAAAATTGTTGACTGTCTGGCCTTTGACACACTCCTTCATCAACGCCCGTGTAGTTGCATGATCGAGCTACATTTCTCTCACGACTATAGATTCTCTCTAGCTCATTGATGACTATATTAAGGCATGCTCCTCACAAGACATCGATCACCTGGACCACCATCTTATACTGTTGCATAGAGATAAAGCCCGAGCCTACTATGAAAGTTGATGAATTATGTCAAAATCCTAACAAATTAGCATAACGTAAGGAAAAACAAAATGACAATTTCTTTCAAAATAAAATTAAAAGTTAAAATACAGAATTAAAATTAAAATGAATATGAATTCATGAATCACGTCTCAAACTCCTACGAATCACTAACGAGCATTAAGCACCAACTAAACCTTACAACACGGAGAGGAGAAAAAGATATGTATGGAGACATCTACCTAAGACAAATACGAGAGTTAATTAAAAGAATGTCTATCTTAATCACTGTGTACCCTTGTAGAAGTATGAAAACTACTAGAGGGGAGGTGAATAGAGTTTTATAGATAATTTAACAATTATTGAACTCAAACAACCACAATGAAAATATTGGACAAGGAGACACAAGGTTTAGAGTGGTTCCAACTATAGCAAATACTATAGCCGTCAATCCACTACCCGGTTGCTTACCCAACCGGGATTTGAAAAGAAATTTATTTTATTACCTCTCAAGGAATTTACATAAAATACAATCTCTTTTCCTAAACCCTTCAAGCAGCCTTCACCTAGAAGTAATCGCCAACCTTGAAGCAGCCTTCCCTTGAAGTAGATGCACCAACTCCCGTTGCACCAGCCTTCTGAAGTAGCTTCCCTTGCGATAGCCTTCTTGAAGTAGCTTGAAGTCCCCTTCTCCACCTGAGAAGTCAACCCTCTCCAATCCACAGCCTCCAACCCTAGGAGTAGCAAGGAGAGTACAAAAGATAAAAAGGAACAAGAAAGAAAAAGGAAATTACAACTTATCCTTTAAGCCCAAGGCTTGATATGCCTAGATCAAGCATATAGATCTCCTAGCCAAGTGTGTGAACTTGTGATTGTTGTGGATAGGAGAATCTAGCCTATAGGACACGAAATTGAGCTAAGGAGAATGTAGACTAATGATCACAGTGCTCAAATTGCTTGCAAAAGATTGCTCAAGTATGCTCAAGTGTATTCTCAAGTGTAACAAGTGAATTCTAGTGTCCTATGGCTTGTCCTATTTATAGGAATGGCCTAAGTATGCTTAAGGACGTTCTAGACAACTTCTAGGGGCTTCTAAGTGCTTAACTAGCCGTTAGGTACAAAGTTGTTGCTTTAGCAACGGCTAATTAATTTATTCTGCAGTTGCTGTCAGAGACCATCTCGGTTGACAAATGGTCGACCGAGACACCTACTCGGTCGAACTTTTGTCGACCGACAGGCTCTCTGGAACAAGTGATTTGCAACGTCTTTCTTCAACTGCTAACTAACTTGTCTGTTGTGTCTAACGGCTACTTTGGATCTTTCTCGGTCGAGAAGATTGTCGACCGAGAGTGTCTCGGTCGAGGAGTTTGTCGACCGAGAATGATCCTGTTTCAAGGTTTCAATTTAGGCACTAATTATATGTGTGAGTGTGCAAAGGTGATCCTAATTAAATGGGATGACGTGTCTAACTATAGTGTTTGGCTAGGGAAAATCTAACGCTTGATTTACATGCAATTCTAAGTACTTGTACATTATATATTTGTACAAGTTTTTACAACAATGATTACATTGCATGAAAATATAAACATTTTAGCTTGGGGATTTTCCCTAGTTGCTTTGCCATCCATCTTAGTCCTGCACACTCAAGTAGCTCGTTAGATTAATAAGAATGAAATGTTTGTCATAATCAAAACAAAGGGATTTATAGATGTCCATTTAGCCAACAATCTCCCCCTTTTTGAAGATGACAAACATTTCCAAAATATAAGTAAAGGAAATATAAAACATATGAGTTTCATACCTTTAGATTACCTTATGTAGCTTTTCCTCTTGTTTATAAAATGTGTGCTTATTATTCCCAATGAATTATGGAACATGAAATCCAGTTCATTTGGGAATATAGCAACTTTC
This sequence comes from Alisma plantago-aquatica, assembly GCA_963693085.1. NCBI lineage: Eukaryota > Viridiplantae > Streptophyta > Magnoliopsida > Alismatales > Alismataceae > Alisma > Alisma plantago-aquatica. The sequence continues at coordinate 234,815,095 of OY856413.1, read as the reverse complement.
AATGTAAAGCCAAGAGTATATTTATGAAACTCATTGATTGAGTTTTTCATAAATACTAAGTTATAGTTTTATTTATCTCTCCCCCTTTGTCATTTCAAAAAGATAACCGTTTTAATAAAAACTCCCCCTTAATTAGATATCCCGTCAAATCTAATGAAAAAGATGTCCATTATAAAGCCAAAATAAAATAAGTAAACGTATTCGTTTTAAGAACCGCAAATATCAAAGAAAACATCTTCCAAAGGAGTAATAAGCAGTTGCTTCCTAATGTTGTTGAATTGATCTAGTGGAAGCGGTTTTGTAAAAATATCAGCCAATTGATTTTCCGTATCAACATGATGAAGGGAAACATGATTCTTTGAGATGTGATCCCTTAAGAAGTGATGACGGATTTCAATGTGTTTTGCCCGGCTGTGTAAAATAGGATTGTGTGCTAAGTTTATGGTGCTCGTGTTGTCACAAAAAATAGGTGTAGAGGGAAGATTAAAACCATAATCGCTTAATACCTGTTGCATATAAAGCACTTGAGCACAACAAGACCCGGCTGCCATATATTCAGCTTCAGTTGTAGATAGGGCAACCGTATTTTGTTTCTTGCTAAACCAAGATACTAAGGCTCTCCCTAATAAGAAACAGCCACCACTAGTACTTTTGCGATCAAGTCGACAACCAGCATAATCCGCATCAGTATATGCTTTAAAAGCCAAGGATTGTCCTTTTGGATACCATAAACCAAAACAAGTAGTACCAGCTAGATATCGAAGAATTCGTTTAACCGCTAGAAAATGAGATTGCATAGGTTGGGATTGAAATCGAGCACAAAGACCAACGGAAAACATAATGTCCGGTCGAGAAGCAGTTAAGTATAGCAAACTACCAATCATGGCTCTATATAAGGAATCATCAATAGGTTCCCCATTTTCATCCTTATCAATTTTGATAGAGGTAGCCATAGGAGTAGTAGCATGTTTGCATTGATCCATCCCAAAACGTTTTAAAAGTTCTTTAGTATATTTTTCTTGGCTTATGAAAATTCCTGCAGGTGTTTGCTTAATTTGAAAACCAAGAAAGAATGTTAGTTCACCCATGAGGCTCATTTCAAATTCTTTTTGCATAATGTCACTGAATTGTGTGCATAATGAATCATTAGAAGCTCCAAAAATAATGTCATCAACATATATTTGCACAACTAGGAAATCAGATGCATATGTTTTGAAAAATAAAGTAGAATCTGAATTTCCAATAGAAAAACCATTTTCAAAAAGATATGTCTTGAGTCGTTCATACCAATTCCTAGGTGCTTGTTTGAGACCATAAAGTGCCTTTTTAAGTTTATAAACATGGTCACCTTTTTCTGGTATTTCAAAGCCAGGTGGTTGAGCAACATAAACTTCTTCGTGTATGATGCCATTTAAAAATGCACTTTTGACATCCATTTGATATAGCTTAATGTTTTTATGGGCAGCAATAGCTAGTAACATCCTAATAGCTTCAAGTCTGGCTACGGGTGCATATGTTTCATCAAAAATCTATTCCTTCTTGTTGATTATATCCTTGTGCTACTAGCCGAGCTTTATTCCTTATGACTTCTCCTGCCTCATTGAGCTTATTCCTAAACACCCATTTAGTTCCTATGATAGTTTTATCTTGTGGTTTAGGAACTAAATCCCATACATCATTTTTAGTAAATTGATTTAACTCCTCTTGCATGGCTATTATCCAGTCATCATCCTTAAGAGCTTCGGATATCTTCTTAGGTTCAATGATAGAAACAAAAGCCATGTTTGCAACATCTTTGAAGGAAGACCGAGTTTTGACTTTATCATTTGGATCTCCAATAATTAGTTCTTGGGGATGATCCTTGATAAGCCTAGGTGTGGGTTGCGTTTCAACTTGGGGATCGGATATAGGAATTTTCTCACTATCATTGGAAATGGTTATATTTTCGAATTGATTAGTGAGATCAATGATATCTAGATTTTCAGATTTCGATTCTTCATGAAAAGAAACATGAATGGATTCCTCAACTTTTCTAGAGATAGTGTTATATACTCTAAAGGCTTTGCTAGAAGTGGAATATCCCAAGAAGAATGCTTTGTGTGATTTAGAATCAAACTTGTCTCTATCATCTTTGGTATTTAAAATGTAGCATGTGGAGCCAAAAGTATGAAAGTAGTCAACTCTAGGTTTCTTAGAGTGTAATATTTCATATGGAGTTTTCTTCAAATGAGAGTGAACAGTTACTCTATTAAGCACATAACAAGCAGTGTTTACAGCTTCAGCCCAAAAGGTTTTAGGTGTGTTGTGTTCAAGCATCATGGTCCTAGCCATTTCCTGTAGGGATCGATTTTTCCGTTCAACTATACCATTTTGTTGTGGGGTACGTGGAGCAGAAAAATTATGAGTATACCCTTGAGATGTACAAAAGGTCTCAAATGTATGATTCTCAAATTCGCCACCATGATCACTTCTAATGGTACATATTTTATGTTGTAAAAGATTTTCAATCTTGGAACAAAATTGCATAAAGACATGAATAGTATTATCTTTAGTTGCAATAAAATGTACCCATGTATATCTACTATAATCATCAACAATAACAAAACAGTATCGTTTACCACGAATAGATTGTGTCCTCATTGGTCCAAATAAGTCCATATGAATTAATTCTAAGGATCTACTGGTGCTAAGTACATGTTTTGATTTAAAAGATGTTTTGGTTTGCTTTCCCATTGTGCAGGGTTCACAGTTTTCAACTTGATCAAAAGACAAAACAGGTAATCCACGAACAAGATCATATTTCACTAACTTTTTAATAGCATGTGAACTAGCGTGTCCTAGCTTTTTATGCCATAGTTGTAAGGTATTTTCATTTGCAAGCAAGCATTTACCTACTACTGATTTCATAGAGTTTGGTTTAAGGATATAAAGATTTCCAACTCTATTTCCTTCATAAATGACATTTGTAGTGTTTTCTATCAATAGTTTGCAGCAGGTTTTGTTAAATAACACATCATAACCACTATCACATAGTTGACTTACACTTATTAGATTATGATGCAATCCATCAACAAGTAGAACATTTTTAATTTCAAGATTTGTTCCAACATTACCTATTCCAACGATTTTTCCCTTACCATTGTCTCCAAAGGTGACCGTTCCACTTTTCTTTTCTTCAAAAGTTTGAAATGCGTCCTTGTTCCCGGTCATGTGTTTGGAGCAGCCACTGTCAACTACCCATTCCTGCATTAGAATGTAGATTTTGGTACCCATGTGATGGTCCGATATGGTTAGAAACTTTTTAAGTGCTTATGTATATAAAAGTTCTGATACAGAAAACCAGTCGGTCGACAATTGTTCGACCGATATTTGTCTCGGTCGACAATTTGTCTGTCAAGCAGGTTACTGTATCACAAGCAAAAACACAGAAAATTTCTCGGTTGACCAATTTTCGACCGAAATAGGTGCTGTAAATTTTTGATTTGTTAAAGACATCCAGTCGGTCGACAATACTTCGACCGACCCAGAGCTCGGTCGACAATACTTCGACCGACAGAATTTCTGTTTCAGCAATGCAGAAAAAATAATAACAATAAGCATAGCACCTTTTGTTGAGATAAGACAATATAAATAGCAAAATTAAGCATTTGGTCATATCTCAACTACATTCCATTCTTCTAAGTTTGGGGTTTTGGGATCCAAACTAAGTCGGACTCCTTAGTCTTGTAGGGGCATGAAAAACAATAATGTCCAAGACGTAAGCAGAAATGACAAGTAATAGCGTCAATTTCATTTCTCTTTCTAGTCATTGTGTTCTTGGGTACAAACATAGTTTGGGTCTTTTTGGGTTGGTTTTTCTTTGGAACATATCCCAAACCTTTTCTTCCATTGAAGACATTACCATCTTTCAATATGTTATCAAGAATATCTTTTCTTCTTAACTTATAAAGTTCTCTTTGCAACGTAGCAATGTCATTCATCTTCTTATGTATATCTTTTCTTGCTTGGTCTAAATCAGAAAACAATGAATCCTTTTCTTTTATAATATTATCATAGTCCGAATGGTTGCACAAGATAGGTTGAGTTTGATAATCTTGTAGTTTAGCTAGCAAATCAGTCTTTTCTTTTGATAGAAGATCAACATTGGTTTCCAAATTGAGTAGCTTTCTAGTGCAATCATCTAAAGATGTTTTTAAAGATACATTTTCAAGATCAATGTTGTTCTTTTCATAAGAAAGTTCATCTAATTTGGCAATGAGCTCATTATTTGATTTTATAGCCTTCTTTAGTTTCTTCTTGGCATCAACATACTTATCATGAGTTTCTTGTAAACTAGTAACTAACTCTTCTTTAGAAAGATCAACTAGGCTTACCTCTTGAGAGTCTTCATTTTCTTCTCTTGCCATTAGACATTCCACCTCTTCTCCGCTTTCACTGTCACTTGACTCATCCCAGGCAGCTTTATAGGCTTTTTCTCCTTTCTTCTTATGTGAGCTTTTCTTTCCCTTCTTTGCTTTGGGGCATTCATTTTTGAAATGCCCTTTCTTCCCACATTCAAAGCACCTGGGAGTAGAGGAACTAGAAATTTTGTTAGATTTAAACCTTTTGTACTTCTTACCGTTGACGATTAAGGCTTCTTCTTCTTCTTCACTTGACTCCTCACTTTCTTGTGTGACAACTTTTGAGGCTTTGAGAGCCACATCCTTATTCTTCCCACTTTGGTGTTCACGTTCTCTTCTTTCTTCCTCTTCTAGATCTGCTTCATGAGCTTCTAAATTACCAATGAGTTGTTCCATTTTGAGGCGAGTGAGGTCGTTTGCTTCTGCAATGGCTGTCACCTTTGGCTTGTACTTTGGAGGAAGTGATCGAAGAATTTTTGATACCTGATCTTCCTCAAGGACAGGTTTTCCTAAGGCACTTAAACCATTAACAATAGTAGAGAATTTTGAATACATTTCACTAATAGATTCATTTGGATCCATACGAAAATGTTCAAGCTTTGTTTTAAGCAGACTAATTTTGGAATTTTTGACTTGGGCTGTACCCTCATTAGTGATGGACAATCTATGCCAAATATCATATGATGTATCACAATTTGATATTCTATTAAATTCTCCTACAGAAATAGAACAATATAAAATGCTTACAGCTTTTGCGTTCATTTGGGCATGTTTTACCGTGTTTGCATCCCATTCCGCAAAGTCATTTTGAGGGAATTCATAAGGAGTAGATACCATTCTCCATAGATCCCAGTTGACGCCATGGAAGTAGAACTGCATCCTTCTCTTCCAGTATTGGTAGTTTGTTCCATCGAATGTCGGCGGCCTAGCAACAAGAGTCCCTTCAATGTTGAGGTTGTTGAGCATTCCATCACCCATTTCTTCAAGACCTTGTTAGGGTTCCTTGAAGCCTCGCTCTGATACCAATTGAAAACTACTAGAGGGGGGGTGAATAGAGTTTTATAGATAATTTAACAATTATTGAACTCAAACAACCACAATGAAAATATTGGACAAGGAGACACACGGTTTAGAGTGGTTCCAACTATAGAAAATACTATAGCCGTCAATCCACTACCCGGTTGCTTACCCAACCGGGATCTGAAAAGAAATTTATTTTATTACCTCTCAAGGAATTTACATAAAATACAATCTCTTTTCCTAAACCCTTCAAGCAGCCTTCACCTAGAAGTAATCGCCAACCTTGAAGCAGCCTTCCCTTGAAGTAGATGCACCAACTCCCGTTGCACCAGCCTTCTGAAGTAGCTTCCCTTGCGATAGCCTTCTTGAAGTAGCTTGAAGTCCCCTTCTCCACCTGAGAAGTCAACTCTCTCCAATCCGCAGCCTCCAACCCTAGGAGTAGCAAGGAGAGTACAAAAGATAAAAAGGAACAAGAAAGAAAAAGGAAATTACAACTTATCCTTTAAGCCCAAGGCTTGATATGCCTAGATCAAGCATATAGATCTCCTAGCCAAGTGTGTGAACTTGTGATTGCTGTGGATAGGAGAATCTAGCCTATAGGACACGAAATTGAGCTAAGGAGAATGTAGACTAATGATCACAGTGCTCAAATTGCTTGCAAAAGATTGCTCAAGTATGCTCAAGTGTATTCTCAATTGTAACAAGTGAATTCTAGTGTCCTATGGCTTGTCCTATTTATAGGAATGGCCTAAGTATGCTTAAGGACGTTCTAGACAACTTCTAGGGGCTTCTAAGTGCTTAACTAGCCGTTAGGTACAAAGTTGTTGCTTTAGCAACGGCTAATTAATTTATTCTGCAGTTGCTGTCAGAGACCATCTCGGTCGACAAATGGTCGACCGAGACACCTACTCGGTCGAACTTTTGTCGACCGACAGGCTCTCTGGAACAAGTGATTTGCAACGTCTTTCTTCAACTGCTAACTAACTTGTCTGTTGTGTCTAACGGCTACTTTGGATCTTTCTCGGTCGAGAAGATTGTCGACCGAGAGTGTCTCGGTCGAGGAGTTTGTCGACCGAGAATGATCTTGTTTCAAGGTTTCAATTTAGGCACTAATTATATGTGTGAGTGTGCAAAGGTGATCCTAATTAAATGGGATGACGTGTCTAATTATAGTGTTTGGCTAGGGAAAATCTAACGCTTGATTTACATGCAATTCTAAGTACTTGTACATTATATATTTGTACAAGTTTTTACAACAATGATTACATTGCATGAAAATATAAACATTTTAGCTTGGGGATTTTCCCTAGTTGCTTTGCCATCCATCTTAGTCCTGCACACTCAAGTAGCTCGTTAGATTAATAAGAATGAAATGTTTGTCATAATCAAAACAAAGGGATTTATAGATGTCCATTTAGCCAACAAAGTAAACTATAAAAATTATTCTCTCCCCCCACAGAAATTCACATTTTTATACGAGGAACATCAACAAAACTAGTTATATATGCATTACCAATTTATGTACTTAATCAAATACAATTATCTTTGTTGGCATATTGTATGCCACTTATCTGTATTCATTCTACATCAATTCGAATATACATGCCACATACAATGAAATATGTGTTTGATCTGGCCACATATTCGACTAGTTATCCAAAGTGTATGATTATATCCAACATATACAACAATATGGTCTAGTGTATTAAATGTATATTAAACTTGTTTTGAATCGACCCTTGTCCAATGTGGCGCACACACATGCATGCATGCAGACTCGTGTTAACGTACATACAAGGCAATTATTCATTTACCATTCCTAGTGCCCTAGTAGGCGGTTCAAACTCGCTACCACGACTATCCAACTAGTCGGTTTACTAGTTGGATGATTGAAAAGTGTTGGATAACAAATTAATAACTTTTCCTTATATAATAGTTTGACCAGAAGTTAAATATACACAGTGTAGAGGTTACGCAATTTCTGTTGTCGGGATACACACCTACAACAAAACGGTTGACTTCTACTGTTAAACTGAACATGATCTAAATCTAACATGTTCTATCATTAGAAGGAAATTGCAAACAATATGCACATATGAGTGATGAAACTATTTTCTTTGAAACATTCTCTTTTGATCCACTCAACCAGATAAAGTAAGCAGTTTTTTATGTTTATAATGGTCCTTCTAGTCACTATTTGTTTGCTTACTTTGTGCATAAGTACTTAAACCAAACATATATTCATTATTGCATACAAGGGTGTCAATGACGCTTTATCTTATTTCTACTTTGCAACAACAACATCAGACACCACACACGTTACAACTCGAACTTCACTGGGTAAGAATTTCATCTCCCGACCATGTTTTTGAAGAGATTTATGAAAGGTTCAAGCCCAAGAAAAACATCACACGAGATACAGTCCAAGCATGCACAATAAAAGCTACGACAGCCCACGTCGAAAAAGCCAATAACCACCAAATTAATAACCAAATAGAGAATATGATAGGCAAAGAAGACCGCATAATTCTATTAAGCAACCTCAACAATTACAAAGATTGTCGCTCCCTCAAAATCCCTTGCCCACAATAGAATCCCTTAACCTACTCTCGTTCTCCCTCTCGTTCGACTATCTTCTGTGGCTTCCCGTTTTTGGCACACAATGTTGTCCTATGTTGGCACACCCAAAATTATCACACGTTGGAACACCACACATCGACACACTATATTCCAACGGTGTCTATCTCCATTTATAGATATGGACTCCCGATTAGATAGTACAAGGGGATATGGCTATTCTATAGGGATTACGAGACAAAAATATAAATAGATAAGAAAATAATGTCTTGGATTCCAAGTCTAACATTTCCTAATATTGTTAGATATTATTTCTTATCCAATTAGGATAAGAGACAAAATCCTAACAATCTCCACTTTGTATCTTATCCGTTGAAGTTTCTCCTCCAAGAAGTCTGCCCTCATTCTTATTCTATATTTCCTCTATCGAAAGTTGCTTCCGTTTTTAGAAGCGTATCACCATGTACGCTTGCATGGAGTGCATGCTCAGACATGGCTGTCTGGACCTCTTCGTGTTGTACAGTTTGAGAAACTATACTGCCTTCACCTACAGTTGAAAGAACCACATCCTTGGCACCTTTAGCCCCCATACCATAGGGTTGTGTCTTCTTTGAGCCATGCCCACTCGAAGACACCTCATGGTGAGTCCAACCCCAAATTCCTCTTTCCAAAAGTTGACAACTTCACCTCTACACCTGTTGAAGTTAGCAACAAAATTTATAGTCTCGCACTAGGCTGCCCATGAGAGTTGAATACATATAGCAATATTTAGGTTCATGACGTCCACCATCCATGCTATTGCTTCATCTACACGTTTCCATGTTTGTAGACCTCTCGTCAGCTGCTCCTCTTTTGGTTAGAAAAAATCCAACCAATCGATAGAACTAGGTAGCCTCTATTGTTGCTTACCCCTTGCAAGTGAATTGTGCAACTCCACCTCATGTTGATATTTCACAACATGTGGATTCACCCTTGCCTGGTTGGATAACGATGTTGCCATCAGTATTTACAACCAGATGGCTTCCAACAGTAGTTGTCGATGCCGTCATATTTTTCTGTACTCCTGATGCTTTCTGATCGTCTCGCATGAACCCTGCTCTGATACCACATGAAGATATTTGTGGAAGCTTCAAGCCTAAGAAAAATACCAAAAGAGCTACAACCCAAGCATGCACAATAAAAGCTACGACTTTCCACATCGACAAAGCCAATAACCACCAAATAAATAACTAAGCAGAGAACATGATTGATGAAGAAGATCACGAATTATATTAAGCAACCTCAATAAAATTACAAAGATTGTTGCTCCCTCAAAATCTCGTGCCCATAATAGAATCATGTAACCCACTCTCATTCTCCCTCTCCTTCGACTATCTTCTGTGGCTTCCCATTGGCACACGATGTTGTCTTACGTTGGGACACCCAAAATTAGCACACGTTAGAACCCCACACATTGACACACTATATTCCAATGAGTCTATACCTATTTATAGATAGAGACTCTCGATTAGATAGTACAAGAGGATATGACTATTCTATAGGGATTTGGAGATGACAATACAAAAGGATAAGGAAATAATGTTTTGTATTCTAAGTCTAACATTTATTGCACTTTCCTAATATTGTTAGATATTATTTCTTATCCAATTAGGATAAGAGACAAAACCCTAAAAAAATTTCTTCAACTTAATATTACAGACCAAGAAGTGGAAATAATCAAAAGCGAAAAGATTATATGGATGCTAGGATGTGCGTGAGGAGATGAGAAAGAGCTATGAAAATATGTGTTTAGTAAAGGTAGGGAATAATTTATTGGTTGAACTTAGATGTCAAATCAAGGAGGATAATCATAATTTAAAGAATATAATATGCATTTTGTTGAAAATAGAACACTGGAGTCTGACACAACAGAATGAACATCATAATATTATATTAAATTTTGTTCATTCATTGGAAGTACATGACAGTGGCATTGCAACCACACAAAAATGAGTGGATGAGTTTGGTGCTTCACATTTTTGCTTGATACTAGTTTTCTATAGGATCACTATTCTCTCTTTATATACCTATACATATGTTTACACTATAACAATCGACTGTTAGAAGCCACACAATTTTACTCACCCTTTAAAAAACGTAACAATTTTGTTTGAAAGAAAAAAGAAACAAAGTGTAACACAAGGGGACACACATTTCCCCAACCCCACTCCCACCCTTGTGATTGGACACGAAGCACAATCTCTTTTTCCTTGCCCCCACCTCCCGTGACTCCAAGTGACACACCGTGTCTTCTTGTTCTTTTCGATCACTTCTCTCGACCAACACTCTTCCTGCTCATCTTCTCATCCCTATTTCCTACTTTCCAGTCACAATAGTACATGATGTTCACAAAGACTTAAATACTTATTCATTCAGAAATAGTTGTGGTGCCAATATGGATTCATAGAGAAGCATGAGGCATGAAAACCGAAGGTGTCTGAGACATCAATAGAGGTGACGATTTTGATCAACACCGACCAACAATTTAGGATTTGAATTCTGACCATGACTTCTCCTTCCTTCTACTTGTAGGTTAAAGATTCCTTCCTGACAATATATTTTGTTCCAGTTGTTAGCTAAGAATGAGAGGACGTTGGGGGAAAACATGTTCTCCACATTGGTTGGGATCATACGGAGAAACATGTCCATATTTTCTATGCTATGCTTTTATTCTCACTTGTCTAGATTGTAAATTTTAGCAGACAATTGCTCATTTTCTCGGCTGACCGCTGGAGGTGTGTTGATTCTTTTGGCCACAAACCTTACTATATTCAAGTCTTACTATAGGCATGCATTGTTCACGGCTAAGGATGTCAAAATAAAAATCATAATTTATCTTAATTACCTATTTTAGATGTGCATTCTTTGATCTACATTGATCTTTGTGTGTATACTAGTAATTATTGTTAAGGTGGTTAACCAATACCGTGCACCCAAGGGCGCCTATATTGGGATCCTATGCACCTAGGTGTTTATAGGTATTTCACCATTTTCTTACATGTTTTTTTAATCTTACATCAATACAAATTATGGCATGAAAATCCTAGGTGTGTGGGCTGGATTGTGGGCACCTAGGTGAGATTCTAAGAATTTGAAAGTAATTTTCAACTTTTAAAATATATTTGGTTTGTAATACATATATATATATATATTATTGACTTTGATATATAGATTTACCCATAAGGTGGAGCATTGGACTGGGCCGACCCAACCCAGCCCGCTACTCGACCCATCAAATATGACCCAGACCCGACCCTGGTATTCTCAATGGGAAGGATGAGCCTGTGTTTTAGGCCCATTTTCTTATCCGGGCCAGGGTCGGGCCACCATTAACCCAGACTCAAAAACTCAGTACCCGACCCGCATAAACAATCCATACCATATAATATAAATAAACAAATATGTATATCATTGTAAAACTTTTTTTTCCATAATAGGATCAACCATCTAAGATTGATATGAATCAGCCAAACCCCCTTCCTAATAGTTGGTTATAATAACAACTCTAACAGCTGATCGGTACGTCGCAGTGTCTGATTTTCACCAAATCAACAACTAGAAACAACATTGTCGATTATTAATTTGTCTGCTCATTCATATTATCTTCAACCTTCATGCAAAGCACCACCATTCCTAGCACATCAACATTCTAAAATTTAATAAACATGTCTTCAACAAATATCTTTTTACTTACATAAAAATTCAACATTGATTGTAAATCAAACACACCATTTTGATGAGACCTATTGTTAGACGGGCTGGCCCGAGCCCAGCTCGAAACCTAGATTTTTTATACGGGCTGGGTACAGGATCATTTTTTTTAAAATTTGGGCCAAAACCTGGCCCGTGGCCCAAATAATAATATGGATATGGGTTTGGGCTTGCTAAGACCCGGGGTGACCCAACCCGATGCTTATCTGTATTTGGCCATGCATGCGTATTAGTTATCTTTGAACTCAATCAATCCTAAGTTGACATAAAATAGAAATAATGTGAACTAATTAAGACCAAGTGGATCCTAGTTATGCTGACCTAAAATCAAACTGGCTTTTCCCCATTTTTCCTAAAGATACCTAATTTAGTTTAAGATAACCCTTTTAGATCTAAGATACAAAAATCTTCTCTAAAATAACATAAATCAGACCCAAGTAGGTCAAACAGACTATATTTTCTAAGCTGCATATTATCTTCGGCCTAAAAAAGACTCTGTTTGCCTTAAAATACCTAAATTGGTGTAAAATGCCCCGTTTAGACCTACATTCTCCGAATTTGCCTAAACATGCTGAAATTACAAATGTGTTGGTCAGATCAGCCACTATTAGGCCAAATGGGACATTATTTGACCTAAAATCAGAATTTATTTAGCCTAAATGAGACCCACTTCAAACTTAAATTACTTTACTTGGTCTAATTTTAGTTGATTTGACCCAAATGAACTAAACAAGCTTCAATGTTGGTTGAATTTAGTACAAACTAATTTCTAAAAAAATTCAAACTTTTATATGTATTTTCTCAAGTCTTATATTAATATAATAGAGTGACATTCAAATTATAGGTGCATAGGTTGGATCTTGGGCTCCTAGGTTGGATCCTAAGAATTTCAAAGTATTCTTACACTATCTATATATTTATATTTATTCAGTCTTGGATATATACAGAGTGACATTCAACTACATATTATGACGTCCATGCATATTAGTTACCTATGAATTTAATCAAGCATAAGTTGGCATTAAGCATACATAAAATGACCTAACTAGACTAAATTGATCCTAATTTTACCTATTTGACCAACATCTGAACTAAACTCATACCTTCTTGCCCTTATTTTGCCTAAGTATACATGATTTGGTGTAAAGTAGATAAATTATAGGAAATGTGTTTAGTAAAAAAATAATGAAAGAAATAAAATTTCAAGTTGGTATTGGATACATAGGAAATAATTCTTGATGGAAATGTTTTTCTTGTACCACATGAACTACCAATATTGTCTCTGACAAAATGGACATTTGGTTTGTTTTTAGATTTCAAACGGGCATGCAGAACAATTGCTTATATAAAAAGAAGTGTTAACTTTAGTTTCAAACCAAAATTTTCATTGACTTTTACTTTTGTGTCAATCAACATGAATTCCTACTTTGTATGTCTTATCTAGTGAAATTTAAAAGCAATAAGGAGACAATAGATTGACTAAAAAGTTGTGCAGAAGCTAATGTGTCAAAAACATTATTTATATACCTCAAGTTTTAAATCCTATTGGAAAAAGTATACCCCTTTATAATGGAAAAAGTATACCCCTTTTGCTCCAACACACATGCACGTAATCCTAGAGCTGACTCCTTTCTCCCTTACTTGAATAGCAATTAAATGCCATCAACTATAATGACTCTTTTCTTATCTAAGCTTAAGCAATCAAATACTTGACCAAAAACACACAAAACATGACCTAAAACAAACCTAATTGATCCTAATTTAACATACTTGATATACATATAACCAAAATCAGATGAACTTTCCCTTATTTGGCCAAAATTGAACTAATTTGGTCTAAGGTGACACTTTTAGACATAACCCACCCAAATTCACCCTAGTCTAAAACTTATTTTGGAAAATTAGACCTTATTTGGTAAACTCAGACCTTATTTTCCCTAAATCATAAATTACTTGACCAAAAGTATGTATGGAGCAAGATGAAGATATATTGTTTACACTTTTGTCAACCAATATGAATAATTTCTCTACATGACTCATAGATGGAATTTTTTAAAAGGGAGACATAAAAATTGACAAAAATGTGGTGCATTTGGAAGGAAACATTCTAAACAAACCTCAAGTTTTCAAGCCTAATGAAAAAAATACATCCAATTCCCTCCAAAGCACATGTATGCAGATCTAGAGTTGGGTCCTATCTACTATCTTGACTTCCTCTTCAACACTATCAACTTCAATCCCCTTTTATTCTCTAAGCTTTATCAATCCAAAGTTGACATAAAACGTACATAACATGACCTAAATCTAACCTAATTGTTCCTCACGTAACCTACATTATCTAAATTTAAACTAATCTAGCAGTAACTTTCCTCTTTTTTGAATAAACTGATTTAATTTGGAGAATGTAACCAAAATTGTTCTAAACTATTGTAAATTAGACCTAGGTTGGTTAAATCGGACCTTGTTGGCCTATGTCAAACTTATTTTTCCCTAAATATACATAAAGAAGGAAAAATGAGAAACTTGAAAATCAATAATTTTTACTAGTGTGTCAATCAACACAACTACTAAATTGGCATAAAGCACCCATAACCTGACCCAAGTAAGACAAAATGGACCCTAGTATTTCCTACTTGACTAATATTTGACCTAAACTTAGACGAACTTTCCCCCGTTTTAATTAAACATGCATATTTTTGTGTAAGATAACCCTTTCACACCTAACATATAAAAATTTGCTCTAAATGAAAAAAACATCCACCGAAGTTGGTCAAATCCAATTTTGTTTCGGTAAATCATGTCTTATTTGGCCTAAAACATACATTTTTCAACTGATTCAACCCATTTCAAACCTAAATAACCTTATTTGGTCAACTTGTACCTAATTCATACACAAATTAGATTATTCGAACTTCAAAGTTGGTTGAATTGGGCCTTACAGTTTTTGGGTTCTGCCCATGTCATACAAGGGCCAAGGAGCCAACATTTGGAGGCTCTGCCCATCACATAGGGGGCATTAGTGTGCTTTGACAGTGTATATGAAGGTTTCATTATGACTAAGGATGTAACAATTATAATAATATTTGTATCTTTATTCCCAATTTCAGATTTGCATTCTTCAATCTACATTGATTTTTATACTCATACTATGAATGAAAAATATAATTTATGTAATTTGTATTTGTTTATGACCAAACATGTATGTTCTTTGCTAAACTTAGGAATTAATTATTGTCTAGGTGGTTAAGCAGTATCCCGCACCCAAGGGCACCTACGTTGGGATCCTACAAACCAAGGGGTTTATAGATATTTCACAATATCTTATATGCATTTGGTTAGTCTTACTTCAATACAATTTTGCGACATGAAACCGTAGGTGTGTAGGTTGGATTGTGGGAACCTAGGTGCCATCCTAAGAACTTGAAAGTAATTTTCAACTTTTTTCATATATTTGGTTAGTAATACATATATATTTACCGACTTTGAAATATCTATTTGGACATGCATGCATATTAGTTATATTTGATCTCAATCAATCCTAATATGGCATAAAGCACAAATAACATGACCTAAATAAGACTAGATGGATCCTAGTTATACCTACTTACAAAATCTGATCAAAACTCAAACGAGCTTGCCCATATTTTTCCTGAATATGCCTAATTTAGTGTTAGATAACCCTTTTAGACTAAAATTACCAAAATATTCTCCAAATTAACATAAACCAGACCCAAGCTGGTCAAAATATGACTTTATTTTAAAAAATCATATCATATTTTTCCTAAAGAAGACTTTGTTTGCCGGAAAATACCTATTTTGAGTTAGATGAACCATTTAGACCTACACTCCCTAACGTTTACTAAACAATTCAGAATTAAACATGTGTCAGTCAAATCATCCACTATTTGGTCAAATGGGACATTATATGACCTAATACCAGTCTTTATTTAGCCTAATAGAGACCCACCTTAAACCTAAATCACCTTACTTGGTCTAATTTTACTAAATTTAACCGAAACCAAATAATTTAGATTCAAAGAGGGTTGAATTATGTTAAAAATAATTTCTAGGAAATTTTCAAAATTTACATATATTTCCTTAAGTCTTACATAGTTACAATATAGTGTAATTCAAATTCTAGGTGCATAGGTTGGATCTTAGTCACCTAGGTTGGATCCTAAAAATTTCTAAGTATTTTAATATTATCCATATATTTAGATATGGTTGGTCACAAATATGTACATTTAGTGACATTCAACTAAGTATTATGATGTCCTTGAATATTAGCAACCTAGGATTGTTAATTAATTATAAGTTGGAAATAAGTACACATAAATTGACCATATTGATCCTAATTTTACCTACTTGACCAACATCTAAACTAAACTCAATCTAGATTGCCCTTATTTTTCCTAAAGACACCTGATTTTGTGTAAGGTAACCCTTCCATACCAAACACACTCATATAAGCTAAAATATGGTTTGATCTGACCCTTCTTTCATGTGTATTTTTTAAAACACTACGGCAAACTATTTTCAATAGATTCAACCGATTTCAAACCTAAAATAACCTTAGTTCATCTAATTTTACCTAAATCATATGCAAATTAGACTATTAGAACTTCAGAGTTGGTTGAATTGGATCTTAAATGTTTTTTCCCATCGAGGTCATCCAAGAGCATAGGAACCTAGGTTTGGAGGCCCTGCCCATCACATACGGGGCATCAGTGCACTCAGGCAGTGCATATGTGGGTGTCTTGATGACTAATGATATAGCAATCACAATAATATTTCTATCTTTATTTCCTATTTCAGATTTGCACTATTTGATCTACATTAATTTATGTTCATACTACTAGTTATTGTCAAGGTGGATCAGTAGTATTGCACACCTAAGGGCGCCAATGTTGGGATCCTACATAGCTAGGTGTATATAGATATTTCATAATTTTTTTACAAGTATTTGATTAGCCTTACATCAATAAAATTTTTAGACATGAAAATCCTGGGCGTGTAGGTTGGATTGTGGGTACCTAGGTGATATCCTAAGCATCTGAAAGTAATTTTCAACTTTTACATATATTTGGTTGGTAATATATATATATATATATATATATATATATATATATATATATATAAACTATAAAATATATATTTGGACATGCATGTGTATTAGTTATCTTTGATATCAATCAATCCTAAATTGACATAAGGCACAAATAACATGATCTAAATAAGATAAAATGGATCCGAGTTATATCTACTTAATAAATATCTAACCTAAACTCAAACTAGCTTGCCCCAATTTTTCCTGAACATACCTAATTTAGTGTTAGGTAACACTTTTAGACCTAACGTACCAAAATCTTTTATAAATTTAATTATTTGCATATATTTTCTTAGGTCTTACATAGATATAATATAGTGACATTCAAATTCTAGGTTCATAGCTTGGATCTTGGTCACCTAGGTTGGATCCTAAGACTTTCTAAGTAATTTTATATTATATATATTAATATTTAGTTAGTCTTGAATATGTACATTTAGTGACATTCAACTAGGTAGTATGACATCCAGGCATATTAGTTACCTACTCTTTTGAATCAATAATAAGTTGGCATTAAGCACACATAACCTGACCTAGCCAGACCGATGATCCTAATTGTACCTACTTGACCAACATTTGAATTAAACTCAAACTAGCTTGGCCTTATCTTTCCTAATCATACATGATTTGGTATAAGGTGGCCCTTCCATACCAAACACACTCAAATTTTCCCTTAGCTAACATAAATAAGACCTGACTTGGTTAAATCGGAATTTATTTGGGTAAATCATACCTTATTATGCCTAAAGTAGACCTTATTTTAACTAAAACGACATATTTTGTTAGTGTTGCATATGTAAGTTTAGTAACATTCATCTCCATACTACATTGTCCATGTATATTTGTTAGCTATGATTTTTAATCAATTGTAAGTTGACATGAAGCACATGTAACATGGCCTAAATAAGACCAATTGATACTTATTTTACCAACTTGACCAACATTTGAACTGAACTCAAACTCGCTTTCCCTTATTTAACAAAACTTAATTAGATAATATTTGACCGAATGTGTTGGTGGGTCAAAAGTCCAGCTCACTACCCACATAGCATGCTCATGTTAAATCATGTCCCATGCTATTTATGTTATTATTTTTGTCCAATTGGAAAATATTTGAAATGGGTATTCTTTATTGTTGATTTGGTTAGTTGACATCCAAAATATGGATAATAATTGGATTGAACAACCCATTGGATCACAAGCTTACGCTGATGGAATTTATCAATTTCTCTAATATGGTAAGACTAGAATGGTAGATGGTAAGATTGTTTGACCTTGCAAGAAATTCCAAAGTGGGTAGGAAAAAGGATTTTCTTGTTGACAAGGTGGGAAGACATCTTTTATTCCATGGATTTTTAGAGATTATAAAAATTGGATTTTTCATTGTCCAAAAAATGTTATTGAAAGTCTCCTTGAAGCCAATAAGTGAATAATGGTGAACAAACTTCTAATCATGGAGTGAATTATGTAGAATGATTATATCGAAGGTTACTATGAGATGTAGTGGGACGGGACACGGCATATGTGGGGGATTCATCAAATAGTAAAGTTAATGAAGGGGGTAGTCCATATGAAATTACTTACCATCAATTAAATTTTCCTCAAGTTGTTGATGATGATGAGACATATAGGAAGTTAGTAGAGCTTTCTAATATGGATCTTTATCCTAGTTGCAAGAATTTCTCGACTCTCTCATTTTTTCTATGATGATTCAATTTAAAATGTATGTTTCTTTGGCCAAACAAATCTTTTAGTCAACTGATGGAGCTTCTATTGGATGCCTTTCCACAACTAATTGTGTTCCCATGTTCTTATCATGAAGCTAAAAAATTAGTTAAGGAGTTGGATCTTGGGTATAAAAATATACATGATTGTCCCAATGACTGCATGTTGTCTTGGGGTGAAAATTCAAAAAAGATTTGTTGTAGCGTGTGCCAAAAATATAGGTGGAACATGTACAGAAGTAATGCCAGTGGTGGTTTGGAGATGAATCACAATGTATACTCAAATAAAGTCATGAAGTATTTTCCTTTAATTCTACAACTGAGAAGGATGTATATGTCCTCAATAATAGCAGAAGATATGATTTGGCATGAGAAGGGTTGAGTGAGAGATGGAAAATTACGACATCCAGTAGATGGAGCATCATGGAAAGAGTTTGACATAATGTATATTGAATTTTCTTGTGACCCTTGATGTGTGCGGATCAGCCTTACTAGTGATGGATTCAATCTGTATGGGATACAAAACACAAAATTTAATACATGCCATGTTATTCTTAGTGTCAATAAATTACCCCCATGGCTACGTATGAAACCTTATTCCTTGATTTTATCTTTTAATAATTCCTAGAAAATTTGTTCTTGGAAATGACATTGATGTGTATATGCAACCATTTTTGCATGAGATAAATTTTTAATGGGAAGGTGTTGATGCATATGATGCTCATATGGATCAACATGTTAAGATGTGATCCTCTTTGATATATATCATAAGTGACTTTCCAGGGTATGATATGTTGTCGGGTTGGAGCACTAAAGGTTATCATGCATGTCCTTGTTGTGCTGAAAATACTCATTCATATCGATGTGGGTCAAAAATCTATTACGGTGTTCATCATAGGTGGTTACCAAATAACCTTCATTTTCATTCCTTAAGTAGTTTATTTGATGGTACTAAGGAGTATGGTCATCCCCCAACTCCGATATCTAGAAGTGGCATTCTACAAGCACAAGAATGACTAGATTTGCATGTGGAAAGGAACCAAAGAATATTACTAAGAAGTGATGAAGAAAAAGAGGAGATTCTTCCATAATCAATGATGTTATAATAGATAATAATGACAAATTTGAGGTTCTTTGAAGTAGAGAAGTAACTTTTTAGATTTGACATATCGGGAATCTAAGCGTCTTCATCATAACCTTAATGTCATGCACATTGAGAAGAATGCATGTGAAAATGTATTGGTAAAACTTCTAAATGTGGATGGGAAATGTAAATATGATGAAAATTCTTGGTTATTCCTTGAGGAAAATAGTTTAAGGAAACATCTTTGGCTCCAACATCAACAAGATAGAAGTTTTTTGATGCCTCCGGTGTCATACTCTATGTCTTATAAGCAAAAGGAATGTTTTCTAAATGTCTTGGCTAAGCACAAAGTTCCTTATGGATGTGCATCCAACATTTCTTGAAGTGTTAAATTGAAAAAATGAAAATTAATGAATTAAGAGTCATGATCATCATATTCTCTTACAAGATATTATTCATGTAGCATTACAAGCATCTGGACAAACTGAATTTGTTGATGTGTTGTCAAATTTATCTTCTTTCTTGAAATCATTGTGCCCTATGTGCATTGATTTAAACGGGCTTGATGAATTACAAACAAGTATTGTGGAAACACTTTGTTGTCTAGAGATGGAGTTTCTACATCCTCTCTTCACCATTATGGTTCACCTATTGTTCATTTGGTTGATCAAGTAAAGCTTGGCGGTACAGTGTAGAATCAATGGATGTATCCCATTAAAAGGTTAGAATATACTAGGCCATTCATTTACTATTTTATCCTAATTTATTAAATTCTTAGTGTGATTTATTTTGATATTTTATTCCATGATGACTTTTATATATGTACTTAGCTTGACTGAAAGGCTATGTAAAAATAGAGAAAGACCAGAGGGTTCTATTGAGGACAACTACATTTTGGAAAAGACCATTACCTTTTATTCTAGATATATAGAATGTACTGAGACAATATTAATAAGACTAAAAGAGATGATGACCACATTTTAAATAAGGGTCTACACTTGTTCAATTTTGGTCGATGTTGTGTTGGGGCTAAAAAGATCATTCATCTAGATGAAAAAAACATGGCACAAGCACAATGTTATGTGATACTCCACTATGATGACATTATGAAGGACTTG
The DNA here is from genome assembly GCA_963693085.1 of Alisma plantago-aquatica. Lineage (NCBI taxonomy): Eukaryota > Viridiplantae > Streptophyta > Magnoliopsida > Alismatales > Alismataceae > Alisma > Alisma plantago-aquatica. Next base: position 234,794,315 of record OY856413.1, on the reverse strand, counting down.
AAGGATTAAGATGTGTGGCCCAATTTATTCACATATGTAAGCTTAAAATTGAGCTAACTTAGTGTTGTTGTAGACAATTCTTATATCACAAGAGAGGAGTGTATGCAAAAAGGAATAAGAGTGAATAAATCACTAGAGGCAAAGTGGTTGCTAGAATATTATTTGAGATGTCTTCATGCTCAAGTAATGGATACAATATCAAAGTTTTTTAGGATTAGATACAATGTTGATTAGTGTGGGTAATATTTCTCATACTCTTATAGAGACCAAATATTGATATGAGCACCAAAGAAGGGGTTTTAACAAGGGCTTTAGCTCATGAACTTAATGTTAATTCCAAGAAGTTAAAGGGATTTATAATCAATGGTTACAAGTTCCTCACATCAAATCGAGAAAGATATAGAAAAACACAAAATTCTAGAGTCATGGTCAAAGTTGATGGAGATTCTTACTATGGAAGACTCACTAATATATGAGTTTGACTATTAAAGGACTTGTAAAGTATTTCTTTTCCAATGTGATTGGGTAGATATAACGTCAGCAAGGGCATTCAAGCATGAAAAAAATCACATTCGAGTGAATTTCTCTAAGTTGATGCACACTGGTAGATAATTGAAAGAAGATCCATTTACTTTTTGCATCCCAAGAAAAGTAGGTTTTCTTTTTAGAGGATAAAATAGAGACATATATATGTCATTCAACACCATATGAGGGATTCTTTTGATGTCGGGGTAGGCTCTGAACTTGTCAATGATGATGTTGACCCAAGTTGAGTATGGCATGAGGATAGTTTGCAATAAAGGATGCTTTACATGTCAAATACTACTCAATGTTCTCCTAATTTTCTAGTAAATGTCTAATACATATTTACAATCTTACATTTGGTTTATGTTTATATTATATTAAGTAAATGTTTATATTAAAACCAATCATCATTTCAATGAGTCTCATTTTCTTTTTACTTGGCAATCATCTTCCAAATATGTTGTGCTGCATAATGCCAATGGTGTGCTGAAATGCAGTATACATCTATTCTGGAATTTAGTAATGATACTTGTGTTCAATTCAGATATACAAGTTTCACTTGATGTCCAGATATCACATGTGGCTTTTATAAATCTGATATGACATGCTGAATCTAGGAACACAGTGTTTAATGGTTTATGTGTTGTTATATTTTATTTTGTTTTAGGTTTCAAGTTTATAAAGAAAAATGTGGCAAAATTAAAGAACAATGTCAAGTGTCATGTAAAATGAGACTAGTCAAGATGAGCATTTGATTGAATTAAGATCACAAGAAGGTGAAAGAGATCATAATTATGAAACAAAATATTTTCAACCAGTTTCAGAGCTCCCTCAAAGTGAATTTTGGAATGAAAATATTTCATTTCATGTGGATGATGTCCTAGAAATTGTTAGTCAGTTTTTATTTTTATTTTTTACTTTGTTACTCATCAATAAAGTTATGTCTAAATTTATTATTGTGTACAATATGTTGTAGATTCTGATGGAAATTTTGAAAAAAAAGATTGGTCAAGTGCATGTAACACAAGTATGGCTTCTAGAGACATTGAAATATGTTGTCAAGTTCAACAAATATAAACAAGAAATTGGAAGAGGGGGTCATTTTCTGATAAGATTCTTGGGAGAGGTGGCAAAGAGGAGGGCTCTTTGTCCTATTAGGGAAATTAATTGGCAAAAATGCATGACTATTATAAACTTGGCATTCTAAGTTTAACTCGAGTAAGCAATCAAATGTCATATTCATGTATACATGTATTAAATTTGATATCAATTTAATTTTATTTATTTATTTTATTAGAGCAAGTTTCATATTTCAAATGACGTGGAAATTGATCAAAAAGTTCAGACACATGTCAATGGAAAATGGATAACCTACAAGCATTATTTAAAACTCTCTACTTGGATCCCAGCAAACCAGAAGCCCAAATTGCAAGCCAATATAAAAAAAAGTCATTAAAGAGCAATGGGTGCATTTTGTTAGCTACTAGTTTTCTCCTACATGGATGATTGGTGTTACTCTTTTATAGAATTTTGTTTGACACATTATATATACTAGTTATATTATATATTATTGTGATATGCTAACTTTTTTTGATTTTGTAGAGACTTTCAACCATAGGAAAGAGAGAACATTCCCAAAAGGCTGATTTCCATACCACAAGGTCAAAAAGTTTTGCACAAAAAAAGTTTGAATTTTTGAGATATGATGTTGTGGGCTCGCATCATTTGTTTAAGTTTACCTTGTTATTGAAATTGGTTTACTTATATTGTGTATCTTTTAGGAAAAAATGAAAGTAGGGAGCCTAGCATATTAGTAGTTTGAAAGACTACTCACCAACAAAAAATGGAAGCTACATCAATGATACAAATACTAAAGATTTTCTGGTTTGTTACATCAATTTTTTTTAAATAAATTATCTTAGACATCATTTTCTACATGTGATGTAAAAAGCAATACACATGTTGCTTAATTTTCAGTAAAGAACTGAAAAGTTGGTGGATGATCATGTTTAAGAGAATCCTAAACTTCCTAGGGTATCTATAGAAGATGTAGTTTTTAATGATATGATGTCTGGTGAAGAGTTTTCAACTAAAAGGGTTGTTGTTTGGCAATGGAGTAAAAAAAAATTAAGTTTTTTGATTGAAGATTGACAGGAGAAAAAGTGGTTATGCAGCTGACTTAATAGATGGAAAATGGAAACTCATTTATATAGAGAAAGATAATGAATTCTTGAAAAATGGACATGTTTCATTAGAGAGAGGGAACCGACAGTTGAAAACAACTAAGTTGCATCACTTCCACTCTCTCTAGGAATGACATTGTGTTTGGTGGTTTTATTGGAAGGGAAAGTCATGAATGGAATGTGGATGGTAAAGAGGTAATATTGTTTGAAATGCATTTCACATATTTTTGTCATTTTCTTTTGTATATGGTGATGAAGGGTGACCCATGGATAGCTGGTAAACTATCTATAGAAATATTTCACTCTTCCCAACAACTAGTTTCTGTATATACTAATGTGAACGTGGTGTTAAGATTTATAAATGCAAAACTTATATTATATTGTATGAAGTGGAACTATCACTATTTGATGCAATGTTTTTGGACATTGTAGGTTGTTTGATATGATTCAAGTTTCCACAGAATAATGATGGGGTTTGATGTAGCTCAAATATGGGAATTTATATTCATTGGTAGTGTCTTTTGTAATACCTACTTGTACCGGTCAGCTAATAGTTATATACACTGACCTTGTATTGTCTTTGCTATTTTGTTTCAAGAAACAAAAAGATTCTTGTGGTGAATAAGATTCTTTTCAAATCTGTTGTACCGAACTTGTTGTCCTGGTTGTCCCAAAAATCAATTAAAAGTTTGTTGCCACTCTAAGCTTCATTGAATGCTTTCAGGTAAGGGTTATATTTTTTAGAAATATCAAAAACGTTTGTGGATGTTTCAATTTTTTTTAAAATATATTAATATCTTTTCCACACTTATAGAACCACTTTTTCACACTTTTCATAGTAAAGAAATTCAACTGCCAATTGTCACAGCAATAGCAGTTATGAATCTTTTCAAAATTATTAAGTGTGGAATTAGTGGCCACACTAAAAGGTGGACATAAATTATATACTTCACAACGTGGATAATTTATGGCCACTATTAATAGTGGACAGAAGATTCCACATTTGATAATGTGGATAAATTTCTACAATAAAATTTGCCACCCTTTTTATTAGTGTGGACAATGCATGTTTTCACGCTTTTATAAGTGAACAAATCTATCTTAAAGGGTGGAAAAATACATTATTATTTCTAATATATATATATACATATACATACATACATACATAGACATATATATATATATATATGTATATATATATATATATATATATATATATATATATGGGCCCATCTTTATTGCCCGCGCGGGTAGCTACCTGCCCACACTTCCGACCACTTTTTTTCAAAAAAAAAATTTGTTATTGTAGAGGACTATTTTGTCTAGCTCTCCAAAAATTTTAGCCAAAAATAATATCATTTGCCCCTCCAAAATCAAAAAACTCGTCCTTATATATATCTACTGTATATTTTGTACAAAGTTACTTTTTTGACATCATGGTTACTTTTTTTACAGCAGAGTTACTTTCTTAGCCAGGAGAGTTACTTTTTTGGCTGCCGGGTAGCGAAAATCCAGGCTACCCACGCAGGCAATGAATGAACGCCATATATATATATATATATATATATATATATATATATATATATATATATATATATATATATATATATATATATATATATATATATATATATATATACAATAACTTATCTCTCTAGTTTCACCCGCTCTCCCTTCTCTCTAGGGTTCCCGGCGGCCGCCGCTGGGGGGAGGGGCGCTTCGCCAGCGTCTTCCTCCCCCTGGCATCTCTTGCGACCTGCAATGGACTCCGGCGAAAGTGGCGAGTGGCTCGATCTAGTTAGAGTCATTGATCGTGGTTTGTGAAGGAAGTGCTGGCAAGGGGTTCCGACTCCTTCTCACCTTCCTAATATGTTCGTCTTGATTCGGTTGAGGGAAGGAGGCTGAGAAAGTGTTCGATGGTGAGGGACTGGAAGATCTCAAGTAGGTTCTAGCGCTGGTAGCGGAAACGGCAGAGTCGATCTGATCGACACCCCTCTAGCTAATGAGGTTAGTGGGTGCGGAGGCATCTCCATCCATTGCCCAGTGATCCTAGCAACTCTTCCAGACTGGAGCCTTGCCCCTCTCTTTCTCTCGCCTCTCTTCCCGTTCCCCGTTTCAGAGTCCGGGTCCTAAACGACCATGGAACTCGGAGCTTTTTGCTCGGTTAGCGTCGGTGGTCCTCCCCGAAGGTTTTGCTGGCGACCCTGGCGACGGGCGGTCTGGCGGCATCCTCCGGATTTGCATCCGGGTTCTGGTGGCGCCTCCTCACCCTACTGGCGGTCCGCCCTCAGTCGTCTTCTCAGGTGCTCCCTCCGGTTTGGGCGGAGTCTTGCAGATGGCGTGGTGGGGCTGGTCGATGGACGTTTCCTCACTCCTCTGAAAACCTAGTTCCTTACTGATTGTTGGATAGGGGCTTCGAGATATTGAGAGGCTGGCTCCAGTTGCTGTTTCAGGTTCCTTGCCTGTTCTGCTGCTGTGTGCAGGGTGCTCGTTTTTTTTTTTGGGAGTATGGGTTTATTGCTGCATAAACAACTTCTACCGATAGTTCATGATCCATTGCTGGTGTTCGGTCCTTCTTGGTGTCATTGTTCCATCTTGCTGTTGATTGGAGGAATGGGGTTATAGATCTATCTGCTCATCACAAATCTGTGGGTGTTGTTAACGCCAGTGATGATCTAGTAGGTGGACTAATCACATGATCCCAGTGTGCAGTGCAATGGTTTGATGGATCCTCGAGTTACCTTCACTGCCTTGTGATAGATACAGTTGGTTTGAATGAGAAGTAACTAAGGCTAGCAACCAACACTGTTGATGCTCTCCTGCAACTCTTGATTCAGCCTCCAGAAGCCAAAGACGTCACTCTTTGAAGGTGGGCATAATGCTAGTGATTAGCGTTTGGTGGTTTGGTTGCTGGCCTCTTCAGTTGTCGGCTGGTGTCAGTGGTTTGTTGGCTGCCTTTGTTTCTTTTTCTTCTTGTTCTTTCAAGAGGTCCTTATCTGGAGTGCTGCTGTGCAAACAACATCATTCTTTTCTTGGTCTCTGGTTCTCACGTAAAGAAATTACCAGGTCCCCTTGGTGGTTTCCCTTGCTTACCAGAAACTCGAAGACCTAGATGATAGCTATGGAGGCTCCTGCTATTCTGCTTGTGTGATTGCTGGGTGCTGATGTGATGGTTCGGCTGCCCATGTTGCCACAATTTCTGAGGAAGAGTCTACTGCCAGTGTTGGCATGTGTAGTTTGGATAGTCGTCTCAGTCCCTCTGTTCTCCCTTGAGTTAGTATTGTGGGTCTGTTTTCATCTTTATCTTTATATAGGTTGTTGGCTACTTGTAGCCTGTGTTTAGTTTGTTTTTTTTCTGGTTGTTTGGATGTTTCATCCACGGATGTAATGGGGGCGCAATTTTCTTTGTACCCAAAGTTTTGGTAATATAGTAACACGCTTTTTGGACCGACCATATATATATATATATATATATATATATATATATATATATACATAGACATATATATACACATATATATACATATACATATATATATAAATATATCTATATATACATACATATAATATAAATATAAATATATATATACATACATATATGTATATATGCATATATTCTATATATACATATATGTATATATACATACATATATATATATTTGTATGTATACATATATGTATATATATATACATATATATTTATATATATGTATATATATCAGTTTATTTTTAATACTCGTGCGGGTAACTTAATTGTCTACCCGTCCACCAGAAAACACAGTGGCACTTTAGTAATTAGATACAATATTTCCGAAAGACATCCCGTCCCCGATTTCCTCAGTCCCGACTCGGCCACTGCGCCGATCTTCCAAATTTTTCTTGGTCAGTTGCTCTCCCTTCCTGGTGGCACCTTCTCCTCGGGCATATGGATGCGGCGTTGCATCTGCGGACTTGGCAGAGTTGGGCACATGGTAATGATTCTGGAGCACCTTGATAATTGACCCGCCCAATGTTGATCCCCTGACGCTGGCATACTCCTTTCCGCAACCACCCCCAATCTCACTGACGACGCCGCATACCACGTTCTACAAAAAGCGCTATTCTTCGATCTTTGTCAATCACTAACTACCAATTCCTTTTGATGTTATGTGTAAAAAAAATGAAATAGTCCCACATTGGTAGTATGGGATACCAAAGGGCAATAGATAAAGTCCAAGGGGCTCTCCACCCAATAGGTCGATCTTTTGGGCTGGTTCTCCTCTTGGGCTTTACAAATTGTATCAGAGCCTAACCCATTTATGGTCCGATTGGGTACACTTTGGCAGTATGGGCTGCTAAAGTGGCTTTGTCATGGGGCCCGGTGGGCTGCCATGGGAGGTGCAGAGTCTGCCTTAGGAGCCAGGGTGGGCTGCCTTTGGTGGATCCTATGATTAGGTTCGGCGGGTCTGCAACGTTCGGTTGGGCCGGTGGTCCGCCGAGACGTCGGACCTTAAGTGGGGGGATTTGTTACGTGTAAAAAAAGAAATAGTCCCACATTGGTAGTATGGGATACCAAAGGGAAATAGATAAAGTCCAAGGGGCTCTCCACCCAATAGGTCCATCTTTTGGGCTGGTTCTCCTCTTGGGCTTTACATTTGATCTGTACACCAGGGAAGATGCGATGACATCTTTCGTCCACACGGGTTTCTATATGTTCCCAAGTGGAAGAAGAAGAAGCACAAGCTCACGACGAGTACGGCGAGGTACAAGGTAAAATAGGATATTGTTGAGTGTCGAGAGATACAGAGAATCCAAACTAAGTAGCTTCTTCCTTATGGCCAACTTTGATGTTATGGTGCCCTTCGACACGGTCGTACGACGGCTGGTCCAATTCCACCATGAAGAGGGGAAGAAATGGTTCCACAGATTTTCCTTCTCCATCTCTTCCTCGCCTAGTTTCCGGATTAAGATCATTTGCCCCTGCTGTTGATTTGTAGTGGTCACACACGAGCACTAATCTGACGGAGAGCACTACATCGACAGAAGATACTAGGTATTATCCAACAATAACTGAAGCCAAAGTACATCTTATTTTTTCTAATAGAACAACGCCCAATCCACAAATATCTGCGCCCCACCCAGAAAAAATACCATCCAACAAAAGCAGATACAAGAAGGGTGGACTTGCTCGGTAGCGAAGGTTGTTCCTGGCTCGGTGGATTGGATCCGACGGGAGGAGTTGGGTTGCGTAGTGGTGGATCGTTTGTAGGTAGTGGGGTTTCTATCTCCGGCGGCGGTGGCAGAAAAATAAAGCATGGGTTTGGCAGATCACTGCACAAGGGTTGCTGATGTGGACTTGGTCACCGACGGAAGTGCCGTGAATCAAAGAGAAAAAAAGGCAGTTAGCACAAGGATCAGCAACGACCATTGCAACGGAGCCGCCCTCTGCTGCTGGGTTCGCTTGTGGTGGTGTGGAAAGATCCGCATGAACAGACATGGATGAGACTTAGGCACAGGTGATTGGAGAGGGTGGGAATTTTATAGAACTCTTTTGGGCTGGTTCTCCTCTTGGGCTTTACATTTGATCTGTACACCAGGGAAGATGCGATGACATCTTTCGTCCACACGGGTTTCTATATGTTCCCAAGTGGAAGAAGAAGAAGTACAAGCTCACGACGAGTACGGCGAGGTAAAAGGTAAAATAGGATATTGTTGAGTGTCGAGAGATACAGAGAATCCAAACTAAGTAGCTTCTTCCTTATGGCCAACTTTGATGTTATGGTGCCCTTCGACACGGTCGTAGGGCAGCTGGTCCAATTCCACCATGAAGAGGGGAAGAAATGGTTCCACAGATTTTCCTTCTCCATCTCTTCCTTGTCTAGTTTCCGGATTAAGATCATTTTCCCCTGCTGTTGATTTGTAGCGGTCACACACGAGCACTAATCTGACAGAGAGCACTACATCGACAGAAGATACTAGGTATTATCCAACAATAACTGAAGCCAAAGTACATCTTATTTTTTCTAATAGAACAACGCCCCCTCCACAAATATCTGCGCCCCCACCCAGAAAAAATACCATCCAACAAAAGCAGATACAAGCAGGGTGAACTTGCTCGGTAGCGAAGGTTGTTCCTGGCTCGGTGGATTGGATCCGACGGGAGGAGTTGGGTTGTGTGGTGGTGGATCGTTTGTAGGTAGTGGGGTTTCTATCTCTGGCGGTGGTGGAAGAAAAATAAAGCATGGGTTTGGCAGATCACTGCACAAGGGTTGCTGACGTGGACTTGGTCACCGACGGCAGTGCCATGAATCAAAGAGAAAAAAAGGCAGTTAGCACAAGGATCAACAACGACCATTGCAACGGAGCCGCCCTCTGCTGCTGGGTTCACTTGTGGTGGCGTGGAAAGATCCGCATGAACAGACATGGATGAGACTTAGGCACAGGTGATTGGAGAGGGTGGGAATTTTATAGAACTCACCACTGGCACTGATCAGATCGATCTGTCGCCTACCTTCAGGTAAATCTATATATATGTGAGTTAGTGTCAACAAATCACAAGACTGTAATGTGTAGATGGATATGGTCTCAGAAAAAGAAGGCAAATCACTTTCATCATTGTCCAGGCAGACTGTGTTAATGGTGGAGAACAATTTAAGTAGTACATGATAGTTGAGACAAATCTATTGGTAGGCCGTAGAACTATTTGTTCTGTTCAAATGCAACTGAGCTAATCAACACATCCAGTATGTATCTGGTGTAAAATTTCTTTCATCAATATATGGATGTCTAAGCATTTTGGCAGACCTTATTTTGATGTTCCTTTGTCTTCCTTCTTCATTATATTGATGTGTAGGAACTCTATGTCTTCTCGAAAGTGTTCTTGCAAGAAACCTGTTTGACAAAATGGATGTCAGCATGGACAAGAAACAAACTTGTAAAAAACATATTCAATAAGTTATCTTGTGTGTAATTATGTATAAAACTACTCGTAGAAATATAACAATGAATAGCTTGTGACATTTGTGGTCAGCGTGGTCTGTTGATGCATTGGGCTTGATCGATGATGATGCTTGTTTAGTTAAAATGTCTTCCTTATATTTTATTAGCTAACTCGGCATAATTTAAAAAAAAGTGTTTAATCTATACTTATTTTCTTCCTATTCATTAATAAGTAATGGTTTTTTTTAATTTGTACAATGTGTAGTAATTGTAAGCACACTAAGAATAACTGTAAGTACACTAAGAGTAACTGTGACAACAGAGAAAAGTAACCATGTGATTCAAAAAAGTAACTCTTATACTTTATAAAAGTAACTCTAACAGAGGAAGGTAAAACACATATCACAAAAACAATTTTTATGGAATACAGAGTAACAGAGACATCTTGTAAGTAACTGTACAAACACGAAAGCAAGTGTTCTATTCCAAAAAAAACTCATATCCCAAAAAGACTGAATGTACAAATGATCTTGAATGCTTCGAATACATTTATGGTTTGAATGCTTATGTTCTTGAATTCTTTAAATACCTTTATGCTTTGAATGTTGTAAGAGTAACTCTGAAACCACTATGAGTAACAGATACAACCATGCGAGTAACTAAACTGAAAGTAACAGAATGCTTGAGTAACTGAAAAGTAATGCTTGAATACCTGAAATTAATTCTTGAGTAACTGAGAGTAATGCTTGAGTAACTGAGAGTAATGGTTGAGTAACTGAAAAAATCCTGTGAGTAACTATCACAACCCTGGAGTAACTGAAAAAACACTACGAGTAACTGAGAAAGGACTACGAGTAACTAAAAAAACATTGTGAGTAACTGTGACAATATTGCAAGTAACTATGACAATAATGCGAGTAACTGAAAAAACCCTACGAGTAACTATAATAGAAGCTAGAGTAACTGCGAAAATACTGTGAGTAACTTCCAGAACCCTACGAGTAACTGAATAAACAATATGAGTAACTGAAAAAAGCCTGCGAGTAATTGAAACAAGCATGTGAGTAACTGAACACTGCAAGTAATGGTTGAGTAACTGTCACAAACACTGCGAGTAACTGTCACAAACATGCAAGTAACTGAAGAAACACTGCTAGTAACTATCACAACCCTGTGAGTAACTGAACAAACACTGTGAATAACTGAAAAAACCATGCGAGTAACTAAAAAAAGCCTATGAGTAACTGTGAAACACTACGAGTAAC
>OY856413.1:233510924-233548424 GCA_963693085.1 Alisma plantago-aquatica | reverse complement strand
TTTGATAATATGATATCCACCATATCTTAACCATTTTCCTATATTATTAGACCAATTTAATATTAATAAAGATATAAAGTTCATCAATATTATATGTATATGTATAAAAATATGGAGTACTTGTGAGTGGATATTGTTTAGGTCTACAGCGGGATAACCAATGAGATGATGTGCAGCTGTGTCAAATAATGTTAATTTAATAGAATCAAAAGTGTCCATGACTTCAACTTTCATCATGTACCTATAATCAACAAAACAAAATATTAATTTACAAGATAATTATAATATATAGATGTATTACATGATAAAAGAAGGTAAATTGTCTGAGGACACTATCTTTTGCTCCATATTTGGGGCAGACCTTGCCTTGACTATTTTCATCATATAATTTCTTGCTACACCTCACACATGCATTGTACCGAAGGGTTCGATCACGGTAAATCTGTACAACTGTCGCCTTAATTTCATAAATGTGATCCTAAAAATATTCAACATGTTATTTTCATATTATATACATTTAAGTATTTGTATAAGTTATAAACATTGAGGTATCTTACTTTGTGTAGTGTCCCACTCTGTAGGGATTCATGCAAGATGGAAAGATTGATCCTTATTTCCTCTATATTCTCTTTTTGCATGGACACATTCACAAGTGATGAAGAACCAACACCGCTTTCAGACAACCTATTGAATTTATAGAATTCAATTTAGAAAGAAATATATATGAACTACCGTTTGAATGTGTAATGTGAAAATGACTACCTTGACTTCATTTCAACAACTCGTGGCAATGGGGGGTTAAAGAGAAGTCTTGTTGTGTAAGTACTTGATAGGTATAAACTTATAATTATTATTAAATTAATATAAAATAAGTCTCACAAATAGAATTAAATTTATTGATTGTGTCCTACCTTGGAAGCATCGAACTTGCAATACAGTAATAACAACTATACTTCTCATTTCATATTATGCTTCCAATTTGTCATGTGACATCACAGCTATTTCACCCCACAATGAGCACCTAGCCATAGTGTGCCTAAATACCATAAATATACATATAAGTGTTAGTAAATGAATACTTTGTTTTAGTGATTGAGTAATTCAAAGAATTTTTATTTATTACATTTCATTTTGTAATATGATATCACACTTGGTAACCTGTTCACCAGATCTCTTCGTAATGCTTTGAATATCATCAACATTGGTAATCATTCTAATGAAATTTGTAATTGATATAGAAGACTTTTTAAATATTATAGAATGATATAATAAATGAAATCAAAGTAAAAATACCTATAAGAAATGTCTTCTTATCTTGAAGACCCTGAAAGTCATCAAACTTAGTAAATTGAAATGAGTAAACATGTATTTTTTTGCAATCTTTAGATGCTTCAGAAACCACACAATTTTTTTTAATTATGCACTCTTCATTCTGCTTTGCATTTCTATAGTCATTGCAAATGTCTTCGACATAGACATTATTTAATACATAACACTTTCCTTCATTAAAAGTATTACTGAATTTGTTAACTGCATCACCAATTAAACTGGCTTCCATCCTCTCTCCCTGAGAAATAAAAGATACATTGAGGCATTACATAACACATGAATGTATTTTAAATAAGAAAAAATTCAGAACTTTATAATCTAGTATACCTCTTCATCGATAAATAACAATTTTTGCTTCATTCTTCTCCTTGATATTTCATGTGTTTTCCATTTGAAGACCACAAAAACCTTTAAATTCCAGTTTAGGTATCGATGTACACGTCGAAAGGGGATAGTTATTTTTCATCATCGTATTTATAACATGTAAAGATGTTAGCTTAGAAAAGTTGTATATACAAATAATCAACATGAAATACTAAGATAAAAGCATACCATCAATAAAGGATAATACTTCTTTGTATACTATATTTTTTGTAATTGTTCCACTATTGAAATTCTTCTCTCCTGGTTTAACCAAGACCTTCGTTGTATTTTGGGATGTCCCTCTTGACAGGGCTACATATAACTGTCCATGAGAGAATACCAGATGAGGCAAATAAATTCTGACATTAGGGATAGTTTGACCCTGTGACTTATTTATTGTCATTGCAAAACTCAAATGCACATGAAATTATTTTCGTTTAAAAGAAAATAAAAGGCCATCATTGTCGGGCGTTATAAGAGGTATTCTAGGTATGAAAACTCTTTTTCCCCGTGCTTGACCAACTGTAACCTCTGCATCAATTACATTTTTCTGAATACCCCTTTACAAACAAGTCGTGTACCATTACATAACCCATTTGCCGGATCAATATTTTGCAACAATATTATAGGATAATTTTTCTTTAGCCGCAATATATGAGGGGGCAAACCATTTGGAACTAGTTAATTGAGGAATTCTTTAGGGTAGTTATAATTTTTATCATCAACAACATTGTCAAAACTATAATATGTGATCTCCTCCCCAGGAAATTGTTGCATGAGATCATTATTCATTTCATCAACATACTCATTCTTCATGCATAATATTGCACGATTCATCATGTAGTCAGTCGACGGTTCATTATCACCGAGAGCTGGAAAGACATGTTGTATGAGTCGTTTCTTAGAGGTCGCATCATCTATGTATTCAAGAACCATTTCATGTGGGAGGCGAATGTAATCATCATTGAATACTGGTTTTGTTCCTTGTCCTATACGTAGTAGAAAGTTTGACAAGGTGAATCTGACAAAGCTCTCATATTTTGCTTTGGTATTAGTTTGTGAATTTTCTCCCAAAGAAATAACTTTATAATACTCGAATCAATCATCTCACCTCTAGTTGCATGTCGAAGAACAGGAAAAACTTGTCTGAAATCACCACCAAAAACTACCACTTCCCCCGAATGGTAGGCTCGATCCCGTGATATCTTTCAATGTGCGATATAAGGCTTCAAAGGCTTGTCTCCTTGTCATAGATGTTTCGTCCCATATAATTAATTTTTCCAATCTAAGAAGTTTTTCTAGACTACTCTGTTTGCTTACATTACAAGTTGAATCATTTTCAACTTTAATTGGAATTTTGAATCTACTATGAGCAGTTCTCCCCCCGGGTAAGATTGATTCTGCAACCCCAGATGTCGTTGTTGCAATTGCTATGAAACTCATAGACCTTACTTTTGCTAACGATGCCTTGTATAGAAATGTCTTTCTAGTTCCACCAGGATCATCAACAAAGAATACACCATGTTGGTTTCCCATTATGTAGTTGAATATCTCATTGAATGCATGTTGTTGGTCATTGTTTAGTGATGAAATGAATGATAGATCCTCTTTCCTTACTTGTATATTCATCTCTTCAAAAATTTCACGTGACATGTTTTGTCCAGTATTTATTGAAAAATCATCATCAACAATTGGCAAGTCATAATCCTCTATATCCTTCCCCATGCTCTCAAGAATAGATTTAATATTTTGCAGCACTCTCTGCTCCAACTGATGCTCAACGGTGATTTTGGTCCTACAAAAATATTCCGACATGTCATTGAGGCTTGCATCCCACAAAGCTCTTACATTTGTTGGTTCACAATAAACTAATATTATAGCAAATAATCTCCATAGCGAAACTGGGAATTCAAAATATGTTGCCTCACTTAAACATTCTGAAATTGTATTGTCACTCTCAATAAGACCCCGATGTTCAGCTGAAAGTTTGAATGTTGGTTGGATAACACCATTGACAGTCCTCAAACTCTCAAATGATGTTGAAACCTTTACATGATTTAGTAATATCCTCAAATAATACCTCTCACCTTCAACAATATTTACAGTAATGATACGACCAATAACCTCTTTTTGCTTTCTTTTCTGTCAATATTTTCCAGAGTTATTCCACACATAATTCTTAGGGAATTGTTTATAAAAATATTGATGAGATTCTTCATCGTGTGAGTTTGTCACAAAATACTCAGTGAGCATTTTCCTACAAACACCATTTCATTCCATAACATTTTGCAAGTTATCATCTTCTAAGAATGTGACACTATGCATGTTAGGTAGATGCAATTGCAAGGAAACTACCGATGGTTGTATTTCACTAAATTTTAACTTAAATATCCTCGACATTGCCTCTGGCGGAGATATCCATCGAGCATCTCTAAATTGATTCACCTCATTGACGGCCTGGTCTGCAATATCAGGAGCTATCACTACTACAGAATACGCCTTTGGCGTTGGTTGTTTAACCCCTTTTAGTGACGGTTTTCAAGCGACGCCTATGTGGGCACCGCTAAAGGTCGAACTCTCCGACGTTAGTTTTATAACCGACGCCTATATGATTTATCAGCTTCGGTTATATATAGTCGGCCGACGTATATAGGGTTCACACCACAAAAAAGGGCACCACCTAGGACACTTTCTGCGTCAGTTCACAACTGTACAATCGACGCCATACTCCCAGAGGACACGGTCGTGCTTCGCTTCACGGCTGTTTTTATTACTATAGGCGTCAGTTTTATATGAATAAGCGATGCCATTTCCACCACGGTCGTGGTTTCCTGCACGGTCAGATTGTTTGTCACATTAGGCGGTGGTTTTTGTCAAAAATCCGACGTTGTAGGCCTTTGATGACAGTTTTCTATAAATAACCGACGCCTATATTTTATTTTTTTTTCTTATCAGTTTGCAGGCCTGCTGTGGCTGGTCAGTAGGATGAGAACCTGCAGTTCAGTTTTCTGAACTGCAGGTTTACGACATCCATTAATATCAGCCTACAAACAAGCCACAAACCTACAAAATCAACAAATATTTTTTCACACAAGTAGATACATTCAGACATCAATTCAATTCTCTCATTCACACATGTAGAAACATTCAAATACATGTAGAAACATTTAGAAATATTCATTTACATAATATCATTCAGCATCGCTATCAGCATCCCAATTATATCTTACAATCGCCACTGCTTTGTATGTCTTTTGCCCATTCTTCTCTTACTTCATTTAATGCTTCCATCATATATGGAGCATGTACATTTTTTAAGCATTTACCTGTAGTGTGGTCAGTTTTAAACACCTGCAAAGAGAATGATATATATATATATAAGTAATAATATAAAAATAAGATTGATATATTTCATACTAACTAATGAGACTATATATAATACCTCATGTATGGTATTAAAATCCAATGCGGCATGTCGGATAATTATCTGCATAAATCGCATCACATAGTATGCGCATGCCCAACCGTTGTCTTGTATAGCACACTATAAATTGAAACATACAAAATATTAAAAAATACAACTAAGAGCAGTTCACATAAATAATATATAGATTGGAGTCGGGAACTTACTTTTACGTTCTCCCAAATTATTGGCTGGTTCTTTCTCCTTGGGACATTTCCTCCAACATTTTTGAATGCATCTAAACCCCTACATGTTAATAAAACACAGTAAATCGCATAATTAAATAGTAATGTAATAACATATATTAACGGATATAAAAATGAAATATTTCTCACCAGAATAATGGCAATCTCATTACGTGTCCAATTTTAGTGTTCAATGTACTTCCCGCAGGATCTAGATAATAAACAGTGAACATCTCGGGGACAATAACTAGTATCACCCAATGTCTACCGGTAGAGGTAAAAAAGTTAAAAATTAATAACCCAAAATGCACAATAAAAATGGAATTTTCTTAAGTCCAAATTATAAATAAAGTAAACTTACTTGACATTGAATGGAGCTATTATTATCGTCTTCTTTTGTTGACCAAAAACTATAAAAGCATCTATACAGTACTTTTGAACACTATCAGGGTCTTTAGCTACCATACTAATCAATGATGGAATCAAAAATCCCACATGATCATATGCAAATTGTTTGCATTGATCTTCGACTAAGTAGCTGCAAAACATATTTTACGTATGCATTAATATATAAGAAAGCAGATCACTGGATCTTACACAAGGTATATTGATGTATAAATAACATCTCACCTTATCCATGTCTCTATCATTGATGTATTCAACCAATCATACATAAACAACTCAATAATATCTTGTATAAATAAAGAGTTATTGTATGATTGACCTACATAATCTTCTTCTAAAGAAACAATTATAGGGCAATGTATATTATGTGCCCATAGCCAACATGACATTCCCCTACAAGCAGGACCTAACGGGTATTTTAGGTCAGTTGGAACCCTACTTGGTAATGTAGGAAGTGGAGGTGGAGGCCTAGGTGCTCCGGGTGTCTTCTTTTTAACCTATATATATAATTTTAGATCAGTTGACCTCATATATACACATTAACAATCTAAAGTAATGTAAATTTATCTTACAATTTCAGTTGTGTAGACGACATCTGCTTTGGGCAACAATATCACCCTGCCTTCTGCCTCGGCAAGTGTATCAATATCCGGGTAGGGATATGGCAATGTAGCTTCCCTCCAATCGGGTAACACACGTATCGGGCTCACACGAACGTAGCGCTGTGGCATTGGAGTCCCGTGAAACATTGCCCCAGGAAGGGACGGGTAAGCCTGTGCCTCTGTAACAACATAGTCTTGCATTCTTAAGCGGCATGGCTTCAATGCCTACAAAATTTACGTAAAGAATATTATACATATATACATATCATCTTGAAAACATATCATCTTGAAAAGACTAGCTACAATGTCATAAACAATACTTACAGCAGACGTGTTAGGAGATGGGTCTACATGATTACTTGTAGTTTTTGCATTATGTAAAGAGTGGGTCACCATAGGCTGATTGGAAGCCTGAGATGCCTGCCACCGCAACAATTCTTCCTTGACCTTCTCAATAACTATATCATTGACCTTCTTGGCAACTATATCCTCGACTCTCTTATTCTCCTATACATGGATAAAAGAAACATTAGCTTCTTATTATTGAATTCCCTTTTGCAGTAAAATTCTTAAAAAAGAATAGGTTACCTCTTCTTGTGAAAGTCTCACTCTGGGTTTGCGCTGGGATGGCCCAAAGAATGCTTTGATGCCCACACCAGCACCTACACCCCTAACACGTCCAGGATGCTCTGGGTTACCCAGAGCAACTGTCAATTCATCCCTTGTGCCATGAGGGATGAACGTGCCTTGTTTCCTCTGCTCGTGCAGCTCCCGCTAATCACCATCAACAGAAATTGGTAAGTTAACACAACAAATAATCAATATTCAAACGATTGCTCTAAGAGTTGTATTTTACCATTTTCGCAGCCGCCTCAGCAGTTACAGGCTTCTTTATTTCACCTTCTTGTTTTTCCTCCCAGCTATCCAGATATCATGGCGAGGCATGGGTGTGGCAGACTCCTCAGTAGCAGCAGACTCCTGAGTAACCGCAGACTCCGCCTGTAGTCTTTGTCGAACGCTTGCATAGCCCTTTGGACCCATAGTGTGGTCATGCACATTCAGTGTACGCCTTGCTTTTTGCGCCTCACTGAGGGCCTAGTTAGTATGTATATTAATGATTTGGTTAGTAGCACTAAATGTTAATCTTGAATAGGTGAATACAATGTATATTAATTAAATTGGGAGTGACGCCTAATACCTTGAATTCTTCAAATTTTCTTGAAGCAACAAAATTGTCCCAATCTTCTTTGTCCAAGAAGTCCCATTGTTCAAGGGCTGACTTCTTCTTCTTATCACCATCTTTTATGTATTCTCAG
The DNA here is from genome assembly GCA_963693085.1 of Alisma plantago-aquatica. Taxonomy (NCBI): domain Eukaryota; kingdom Viridiplantae; phylum Streptophyta; class Magnoliopsida; order Alismatales; family Alismataceae; genus Alisma; species Alisma plantago-aquatica. Next base: position 233,540,761 of record OY856413.1, on the reverse strand, counting down.
TTGAGATTTGTCCTATAGTTCCTAAGCATCTTTCCAGCGCGTTGCATCACACTTTTATGATGCAGCTTCTCATCCAATGCAAACAGATTCTGTAAAATAGAATTCTTATTAACTAGTATCCAAAAATAGAATTGCAAATAATATAATTTGTAATCTACAAAATAGAATTGCAAATAATAATAACTCACGCATAAATCCTTCCATATCAAGTATTTCTTCGCCTGAGGAACTTTATGCCAATTATCATACTTAACACCACAATGGATTCGAGTGACACACCCAAGATAGTTTACAAAATTATTGCGGTTTACTCCAATTGCATTTCCTCCATTATCAAACTCCACAACCAATTTGGATCCACTGCCACTTAGCGCTATTAACTTCTTCAACAGAGTGATGCCCCTTTTCTTGTTAACTTTTTGGTGATGCGCATCAAGTTCCTGCAGTGCTTCAGTGGGTACATGTGCATCATCAACCTAAAATTTGACAAAAATAAACTCACTGAATTAGCCCAATATAGAAATATGGGATATATGACATAACTAGAAGATAATGAATTTTGTAGAAATACAGGATATGTTTTTAGAACTTACATTGGTATCCTCGCCATGCTCATCATGGACAACATGCTCATCATGGACTTCATGCTCATCATGGACATCATGCTCGTCATGGTCAGCCATCTGAAAATGTCATTAAAAAGGAAAATATTTAGCATTTTTATTAACTAGAAGATAATGAAACATCAAATCTGAAAATGATATTGATATTAAAAAAGCAAACATTTAGCTTCATTAAGATTGTTTGCAAGCATTAGGTACATGAAAAGGATCTAAAATCCAAAGCCCTAGAATGGGTCAAGTTCGAGTCAAAATGACTACAAGTGTGCGTTTTGGGTTTTCTATGTAAATGACCTTACAACATCTATGTAATCACTTGTAATGATGAATTGACTTGTAACTTAGAAGAGAAAAATGTTTGGGACAAATTTCACCAAGTGCTAATCACTTTAAATGCAAATTAGAAAATGGATTACAAGCACTTGTTCGGTCGAGTTTTCCTGGATTAAAACTCGATCGATCATCCTTGGTTGATTTTCTGAAGATTGCATCGGTCGAGTTGTGCACTCACAGAACTCGACCGATCATACTTGGTCGATTTTCTGAAGATTGCATCGGTCGAGTTGTGCACTCACAGAACTCGACCGATCAGGTAACATGCCATTAACTAGAAGATAATGAAGAATCAAATCTGAAAATGATATTGATATTAAAAAAGCAAACATTTAGCTTCAAAAAAAAAATATAAACATACATGACTCTAAAATTGTGATCTTTTATCAATTAACAATCCTTCATTGTGATCTCCGCGCACATATAAGTCATCATTAGGTTCAATATTTTGTGGAGTTGGCAACCCAAATGAGAATGGACTGGAGTCATCATACTTATCATAGTACTCTTCTTCATCTATAGGATCTTCAATGAACTGTCTTTTACCATGAAGAACAACCGACCATTTATCATTTGCAGGATCATCAATATAGAATATTTGTTTCACCTGTGATGCCAATATGAATGGTTCACACTTCTCTCCAATCTTTTCAAAGTTCACTAAAGTGAAACCCAATTCATCTACTATAACTCCTTTGGTGTTATCAACCCAATTACATTTAAAGAGCGGAATTCTGAAATCTATGTAGTCAAACTCCCATATGTCTTGAATGACACCGTAATATGACATTTAGCTTCACATGGACTCTTATCCTTTGCACTTGCAAAATACATAGTCGACGCTTGAAGAGTGACCCCACTGTTTTGGATGACACTCTTATCATCTTGGCGCTTTGTGTAATATGTGAACCCATTAATGTCAAACCCTTCATAAGACATAACATTCGGTTTTGGTTTAAAGGTGAGGCATTTGATAGTTTCTGTAATATCATTTGGTGTTTGAGATAGTTGATGTAAGACTTTATCTTCAAACCACTTAGTAAAAGTCTTATTATGCTCTCTAGCAAGCCACATTGAACTTGCTTGAGGATGTTGTCTCTTGATGAAATTGGTATGTTCCTCGATATAAACACTCACTTCGTCCATGTAGTGTAAAATATACAAGTGAGCTTGTTCCAACTGCTCACGGATGATTGCTTTCACCTGTGATCCCAAAATTCCTTTGCCTCCCTCAATATTCTTGTCATTAACAGGAGTGTTATTACCACTCAGAAAGTCATTGCAAAAATTCATAACCTCTCTCGCCACATAACCTTCAATAATACTCCCTTCAGGCCGATAATGGTTTCGAACATCACCTTTAAAAACACTCATGTATCGTTCAAAGGGATACATCCAATGCAAGAAAACTGCTCCCAACATTTTCAATTCCCTAGTCAAGTGGACAACAAGATGTACCATGATATCAAAGAACGATGGAGGGAAATACATCTCAAGCCGACATAGGGTAACAACCACTTCTCTTTGCAAATTATCGAGAGTATCAGGGTCAATAACTTTGCTGCATAGACTGTTGAAAAAGAAACAAAGTCTGGTGATTGCAAACCTTACATTCTTCGGCAATATAGATCGAATTGCCACGGGAAATATTTGTTGCATTAGAGTGTGACAATCATGAGATTTAAGACCTATCAACTTCAGATCTTTCATTGATACCAATCTACGGATGTTGGATGAGTAACCATGTGGTACCTTAACATTTACCAAGCATTCACAAAAAGCTTTCTTCTCCTTTCTAGACAACGTGTAACAAGCGGGAGGTAGTATGTTCTTTTATTACCCATTTCACGTAATTCTGTTAACTCTAACCTTATTCCCATTTCACATAGGTCCAGTCTGGATTTTATCCCATCTTAAGTCTTACCTGGTATATTTAACAGAGTACCAATGATGCTATCACAAACATTTTTCTCAACGTGCATTACATCGATACAATGCCTGACTGTCAAAGAACTCCAATAAGGAAGATCCCAAAATATTGACTTTTTCTTGAATGAAGAATTGTCACTCCGTGTGGCCATACTACATTGTGATTTCTTACCAAATTCATTGACAATGTCTTTTACTCTTTCATAAACAACATCCCCTGGTATAGGTTTAGGTGCACTCTGTTCATCATTCCATCCATTGAATGCTTTGCGCTTCCTACGATACAGATGGAATTTTGAAAGAAACCTTTGATGACCAAGATATATAGTCTTGCCGCCATGTTTTAGTCTTATTGAATCAGTGTTTTCTTCACATATAGGACACACTTTAGCTGCTTTGACACTATATCTAGACAAATTCCCATATGCTAGAAAGTCATTAATAGTGCAAAATAACATAGCGTGCAAATGAAATGTCTCTCTTTCTGAAGCATCATATCTCATCACACCTTCAGCCCAAAGTTTCTTTAAGTCATAAATCAGAGGTTCAAGATAAACATCGATATCATTTCCGGGTTGTTTAGGGCCCAATATCAACAACGACAACATAACATACTTATTTTTCATACACAGCCAGGGAGGAAGATTGTATATAACAAGCATGATTGGCCAAGTGCTATGTTGGCTGGTCAATGTCCCGTATGGATTCATCCCATCTGTACAAAGCCCAAGTCTTAGATTCCTATCTTCTTCACCAAATTTGGGGTACAATAGATCAATCTTCTTCCACTGTGGGGAATCAGACGCATGTCGTAGGATCCCATCATTATTTTTCTTAACATCTGCATGCCACCTCAAATTCTTCGCGTCTTTCGGATTTGCAAACAAGCATTGAAACTGTGATATTATAGGTAGATACCACAACACCTTGGCAGGAGAACCAGTTTTGGACTCCCCCGAAGTCATCAATTTATACAGTGACGCACCACATTTTGGACAATCTTTCAAATCTACATAGTCCTTTTGAAATAATACACAATCATTCAAGCATGCATGTATCTTCTTGGCCTCCATTCCCATTGGGCACAACATTTTATTTACCTGGTATGTTGAGATTGGCATCTCGTTTCCTTCAGGAAGCATTTCTTTCAACAAAGTCAACAATGAAGTGAAGCTTTTGTCGCTCCATCTATTGTTAGCTTTCAACTTATACAATCTCAATATAGCGCTAAGCTTTGTAAACTTAGCACAGCCTGTGTATAACGGTATCTCAGCATCATGCACAATGTTTCTAAAGATAGGAGGAGGATCAGTGTGCTCTACCCTACAACTATCCAGCATTGCATCAACGATGTCTACTGGAACTGGTTCGTTCACATCTACGTCATCAGAGGCAATTTCTTCTTCCACCCAAGCACTGCTATCGACATCTACTGGTTTCGAGTTTGAAATCTCTCCATGCCAGTGCCATTATGTATAGCCTTGTACAATCCCGTTGCACATGACATGACTTTTGATTTCCTCACCAGTGCTGACTTTCAAGTTTTTACCGCAATTCCTACATGGACAGTAGAACCTATGTGTATGTTTTTTCCTATGTTCCTCGGCAAATCTAATAAACTGATCAAGACCAGATATAAACTCGGGGGTGTAGCGATTGTGAATGGACATCCATGATCTATCCATTCTATGATCAAAGAGAAAACAAGTATATATTAGGACAAGATTAGGGTATACACTTACATCCTATCCAAGATTCTTATATATAATAAATGTGTACCACCTATCCCATCCTTGAACACCTAAGCTCACTAGTAAGTGTATAATGTGTATTGGGTTTTCAAAAAAAATTCAGCCGCATTTCCCCACTGTTCTCTAAGTACATATGTACTTAGAGAACAAACGAGGAAATGCTACCGAAATTTTCTCGAAAACCCAATACACATTATACACTTACATCCTAAGTGAGATTAGGTATTCAAGAATAGTCCCAAACTGGGGACTATCCAAGATTTACTCCTAATGAATAAATCTTGGACGGGTTTCTAGGCCAACAAACACAATAATAGATATGTACATGTTAGGGTTTCATCAATGTTAGGGTTTAATCAAATCAAATTAGGATGCTTGAATTGACAAGTTTAAATCTTATTTCAACATGCATCAAAATTTACTGAATTAGGAAAAACATTATGATTAGAAGCACAAATATATGACAAATATATGCAAGCAAAAGATTTGTTCATATCCTAGGATTTACATAAAGCATTACATAAAAATTTGTTCATATCCTTACCAACAGTAAGCACGCCTGTGGTTGTGTTGGCCTACCATGGTCGTGCTGGACAGCACGGCCGTGGTAGGCCAACACAGCCATGGTCGTGCTTGCTGTTGGTAAGGAGCTAGGGAGAAGGAAATAAAGAGGCTAGGCTACCTGGAGCTAGCGTGGAGAAGAGTGGCGACGAGCGGCGGCAGCAGTGGCGGTGAGTAGGCGAAGAAGTAGAGGGGCGTGTGGTGGGCAGAAGCAACCGACGGTCGGAGAAGTAGCAGGCGCCGATTGGAGAAGCAGCAGGCAAAGAAGCAGCAACGGCGGGCAGCGGCGCCGACGAGCAAAAGAGCACCAGAGCAGCGGTGGCGAGCAGCAACAACCGGCGATTTTGGGAGAGCGGAGGTGAGCAGCAGAAGAAATTCTCATAATGAAATAGAAGAAAAGGGAAGAGTCGGGTGATCACGGAGGTATTAAGTTCATAAAAGGCATCAGTTGTCTACAAAACTGACACCTAAACATTTTCCGCGTCGGTTGATCGTAAAAACTGACGTCCAATGAACAATATTGCCCTAAATTATTTTGCGGGAACCATTATCAGCATCGGTTATCAAAGGATAACCGACACTGTATGTGACACTTTTCGTGCAAATTCTCATCATACATAGGCGTCGGTTTCTGCATAAAAACCCGACGCTGAAAGTGACACTTTTTCTTTGCTCTCGAAATTTGGATTTCACGGGCGATTCTAGGCGTCGGTTTGGTTTATCTAGCCGACGCTGAATACAAAGCGGTACCCGTGTCTGGCTGGTCTTCGAATATAGACGTCGGATTTACTAAATATCCGACGTGGAATGTTATAGGTGGCGGTTTTTGTAAATAATCGACACCTATAAAAGCGACATTGAATGTTGTTTCTGTAGTAGTGTATGTTGACTGAAGCCTTATCATGCCCCTTATATATATACTTGTAGAGGTATTTGTCTGTTTTGATGCTCGAACATACCTATATGTTAATATGACACCTATATCTTTGTAACAAATACAGATTATATGGCACCACCCATCTATTATCTAGTGTGGATCCTCTTACATCAACAATGACTCCATTGTCTCTTCTCCTATTAATTGGATATGAATCTCTGCCTTGCATGGTATTGGAACAAAAATTCCTTAGATATCATAAGAGACACACCCTATTTACCATGCAAGCATTTTTAAGGTTTAGGACACCACATGGTCCATGCAACATGTGTTTGACAACCAATGCATGTAATAAAGGATATCGTTCAGGATCTGGAATTTCAGCACAAACTATGTTATCATACTGATCTGGATTGACGATCTTATAGTTACATTTCATGATGATAAGAATGTGTGCATGTGGAAGTCCTCTTTTTTTAAATTCAATAACATCAACACGTGTCGCTACGATGCCAAATATATTTTTCTTAAATAGCTGGTCCTTCATATCCTCCAATTTTGCTTTGAAAGCCCTAACTGTTAAATCGGGTCTGTTTTGAGCAAGTTGTCTAGGGAATAACTTTGTTTTTATCTCATCCCAATATGGATTACATGTCATTGTTAAAAAGATCTCAGGTTTTCCATATCTTTGTACAATGTCGTGGCATCCATGTATCTATGATGCATATCACGTGGTCTTCCAATAAAGGACAAAGGTAATACAATTCTTTTACCTACCATGCTGCTATGGAGTTCTCCTGATCTAATGCTACCAATGATTCCTTGATACAAATCAGCATGTATTCTCTTTTGCTACTTTGTGATATAGTTTAATCGTGTTGATTCTATCTTGATGTACATGTCGACAACATATTGTTAAAGGATACGACCCGCATACAATAAGATTGATTTGTGAAGCACACAAATTTGTAGTTTGTAACAATAGTATTCTCTCGCTGATATCTTGTTTCTACCACCACCATATAAACATATGAGAATGATGTGAAATATAATTGTTAAATATTGGTACATAATTTGTTAATCTATGAATATATATATTATACTAACCTACTACGTTCGAGCCCATCACATCTTCAACAGAATGCGATGAGTTATGTAGCATGGAATCCCATGGCACACCAACTTTGGGGAGGTGTGGATGCCAACTGAATTCACCATTAGGAAACAACAAGGGATATGATAGAGGATCATAACATCCTAAATATGATTGCACTATACGTGGTTCACCTGAATTGGCATAAACAACTATGCTTCATTGTTGTGCACCACTGACATCATTGCCCTCAATCCAGATACCCTCAAATTGTGAAGCAGTTGGAGAATTATATATCCTCTGATCTAGATGTGCATCTTTATTGATGGCAATACTAAAATTATCTGACATTGGAATATCCTTGAGGCTTCAAAAAAACTGGGCATATGGATTTATAGACAATACGAGCATCAGTTTAGTAACTAATTCAATATTTAGTGAAGGAGTTGCCTTCATTCTATTTTGTACCTCAAACTCAGTGTCATAGAAATAGAGTTGTAGGTATTTCGGTCCATCACTCCCAGGTAGTAATATATTTATGAAATGATACATTTGACCTTGTACTCGAAAAGTATATATGCCATTCCACATACTACGCAAATTTTCATCTAGATAGATATTGTGTGATGTGAATGCAAAGTGACTAATGTAACTTTGAATGGACCTGAGAAACTCCATAGAATCTGGTGTTTGTGATGTGTACAAATCTTATAGTTCTATTGGAACAAGATTGGTAACTAAATGTACCTTTCCCTTCATACAACAAAAAGATGGGGGTTCAAATTGGAAGCATTTGGCACCATAAAATTTTCACAAACTACGCGTGGATAACTTATGTGGTTCATTGAGAAGATTGTCAAAAATTGGATTGGAAATATCAACACCAGAAGAATCTTCAACATTTTGATCCATGCTTGATATATAGAAATCCTCTGTCTCTTCCACGATACCTGCGTCTAATTTTTTATAACACAAGATGAGAAAAAATGTTAACACATAGAATAATGCATGAGGTTTTGTAACTATTACCTTCACTACATGGGACTGCCAAATCAACAACCTCATGCGGATTGTTACACTCCTCAAAGGCATTATCATTAATTGTAGGGTTGGAGCAAATAGCATATCAACATGATGTCCATTGGGAACAATGTCTGTCCAAGGAGGATAGGAAGTGCTTGGTTGTTCCACTGAATTAGTTGCAACATCATTCTACTCTGCTTGACATCATTTCAAGAATTGGATCAAGTATCTTCGTTGCCTTGATCGCTTATGAATTCTGCTGACAACATTATGCACATGATGTTGGAAGTTGTTATCGTTCGAGATAACAGGGTGAAACAATGCTCTTTGATCAAGTGAGGAGTCCACACCTTCATTGAGAACTTGAATAACTTCACTGACTCTATCAAAATATTGGTGCATATCAATCCTTAACTTCATATAGGGGGCAAACTATTGTAAATTGTAGCATATCTTGCAATAAGTTCTCCATCACCTTCACATCTGGCATGCCTATGCATCCGTCTACTTATAATAACCATTCGACGATGGTATCTACGCATCCGTTGGGTGGACCTAAAATCATAACTATAAATATATCTTTGAAATTGTTGAGATCTATGTGACTCTATTGAAGTAAGACACAACGCAAGTGTGTCACAACTTTGAGATGTAGTGTTAGAAGATAGGCACGGTTCCACCATAGTTTGAACGAATCCTTCATTTTGGAAAGTGCAAACAATGAAAGGGATTCTATATGTAGTGATATGACTCATTATTTTATTAGCTAAAATTCTCGTACGACAAATCAAAATAAAAAGCCAAATGTGTTCAATTTAGACAATTTGCAAATTTTGTCAACATCTGGTGACCAAGAATTCATATCAACTAAAATTTTGACAACTCTATTTAAAATTACCACAAGGCATACACTTAGATTTTGGGCTAGTTTGGTTGGGTGTAATGGGATGTAGTTGTGAATTTGCAATGTAAAAATATACATCAAACACCCACTTTGTCATCCGATTATAGCATACCAAACATGCCCTAAATATTGGAATATTATGCATGTTTATTTTCATCGAAAACATGCATTATTATTAGAGCTAGCTCAGCTGGTTAAGCCTACTAGTTGAGAAGTGCAGGTTGAGCCTTTGCCAAATACCAATATCGATTGGGGAGCATGCCATCCGTTTCTTATGGTAAAAGTATATCTAAACATATTAATTTTTAATTTATGCTTGGTAGACCCCATTTTCAAACTCATAACCAAACACGGACCGATCTCCATAACAACGCATAACAAATAAAATATGTATTTTATATGTTATATGTCTTGTAATATGTGGTGGAGATTGCTCTGTGTTTGGTTATGGGTTTGAAAATAGGGCTGCATAGCAAACCTCCAAAATTTTTATCGGTCGACTATTTTATCTTTTTCATACTTCCATCAGGGAAGGACATTTGTCAAAACCCACTGGTAACGTGTCAGGGATTCCTGACATGTATCCCTTTTACCCTATTGCACGGCTAGAAACAATGCATCGTCCACCTACCACTGACCCCATACCCCCCATTCCTCATTCCCAGACTGCCCAGACCCCTCAATCCCCGACCCCCTCACCCCCCTCTCTTCTTCATGCCCTAATCGCAGTGGCAATTCCTTCTGCTTTGATCCCCTAACCCTAGCACAACTTCCTCCCTTCTGACAATGCGTCAACCCTCTAGTTCCATTTCCTATTTCTGACAGCAGATCCCGACATCATAGCACTGCCCAACCCCATCTCTTCTTCGCGCCCTAATCACAGCGGTGATTCCTTTTGCTCCGATCCATTAACCCTAGCGTAACTTCCTCCCTTCTGACAATGCTTCATCCCTTCAGTTCCATTTCATGTTTTTGATGGTCGATCCCAACATCGTAGCACTCCCCGACCCTCGATCTTCTTCGTACCCTAATCGCAGCGGTGATTCCTTCTTGTCCTTGTCTGTAGCCGTGGTAGTGTCGGTGGTGGTCGAGCTGGTTTCCACAGTGGTGCCGTCTGGTTTTCTGATTCCACAACTGCTATTGGTGTTGTCTATGGAAACTCTATTCATGGTAGGATCAAACCTTGGAGTAGTGATGATGGGTCCGAAGTGGTTAAAGCATTGATCCAACATCTTATTGTCAGTAGTCTCTGTCGTGGATGTACCATTATTGTTAGTGTGCATCAACGTTTCTTCTTCTATTGCACACTGCTGCGAGAGCGGAGTCCTCCCTTTACTACGTGTTCTTAGTTTTTCGTTTCTGACATTTTCATTTTGTGGTTTTTTGTTTTTGACAATCAATTTCATGGTTTTAGCACTCCCCGACCCCCAAACTCCTTTGAGCCCTAATCGTAGAAGTGGTGATTCAACCTGCTTTGGTGACCTAACCCGAGAGCAGAGTCATCCCTTTACTCCCTCCGGTTCTATTCGTGTTTCCAACAATGGATTCCTTCAGATCTCGTCAGATCTGCTGCATGCACAGACCTAGCCCTACTTATTTGATCATCTGGTTGGTTGATGCTCGCGTATCTACTGATGTTTTTGTATGAAACAATTGATCGTTCAGAATAAAATGTTATGACCTTAAAAGTTTCTATGTTGACATGTATTTAGAATAATAATCTGTATGCTATCCAAATCCAACTCTATGCAGGCTGAAGTGATCGGTATTGACCCTATCTAGAGAGGTTAATGTCCCGTCGTTGATGACCATGTTGGGGTAACAATACTACTTGTTTGATCTCGGGTCAGTAAATATATGTTACCTACTTTCTAATACCCTTTTATGATATTACATCTCTATATTATTAAACTACCTGGATCATCTTTACAGGTCAAACCTCCAATTTTTTTTACTGAAGATGGGACTAATTATCTTACAAATTGCATACAAAATGATGGTATTGAAGTTGTATATGTAAAGAATTCAGTCAAACAATCTGATGTTGTTTTGTAGAAAACGATCGCGACCTTTGGGTCTCTATTGATAATTTCCATGAGGTATGATTCTACTTATGGGTCCTTTACATGGTGTGTTTACTTTTCAAGATTTAGGCCAAATTCTATTACTTATAAGTAGTGTATACATCGGATAATTTCCATGAGATATGAATCTGCTTAGGGGCCCTTTTCATGGTGCATTTAATTTTCAAGGTTTAAGTTCTGATTGGCCGTTGATTATATTGGGTACATGTGGCCAAATACATCTAAAGGTCTCTACTGATAGATTCCATTAGGTGTGCGTCAGCCTTAGGAGTGCTTTATATGTTGTGTTTACTTTTAATGGGTAAATTACTATATAACTGGTTGATGTGTACATTTGGTACCGTGGCCTCTATCTTGTTGCATACATATGTATGCTATGTGAGATCTAGCATCAACGACTTGATCTGGGTTTGTTTACATTTTGCTGATCCGCATATCAACATTTTAATGAAGGTAACAACCGTGGCATACTGTATTAATTTGGTATGAATCTGATTGAGTGGGAAATGACATATTGTTCTAGGTCTTATTTAAGTTTGCACTTAGTCTGCATTAGGGTGATAGATTAACACAAAATATATAAGCATGCTTCTCGATTACATCATAATGGGAATTCATAATAAAAATCGAATTGTTTGAAATAAATATTTTGTTGAATAAATATTGGATTTGAAAAAATTGCTTGCTATACTTTTTGAATATAAGTCCTGCCTAGTATACTCTTTTTCTATAAACTATTTTACTTGATTTTTATAGCGTACCGTGCAATTGCATGATTGTGTCTCGATTTTCTTGATTTTAGTCAAAACAAAATGGAATACTACTAAGGTCGCTTCCATACTTCATATACTCTGATGACAAGGATATCAACAATATATCACAATTTGGTTAGTTTGTTCTTTATATCTCCAATTTTTTAGTTATTATTTCTTATTTTATATGTCAGTGTGTGAGATCCTATCAGGCCACTCAGGGATGAGCACTTCAATCATTTTACCACTATCTAGGCAGTGGGATTTGGGATTGGGGTAAGAATGGTTCTGTGACACAAGGTTTCATATAACCCAATTAGAGAGAGTTCATCCAAGATAATGTTAGACCTTTTTCATAAGAAAAATATTATTAGTAACAATTGATTCTATGAATTGACAAGATACCTTACCAACACATCCTATGCCAAGTCATATTATAGTATTGTATTGAAGACTTTTACTAAACATACACAATGTAAATGATATTGTGTTAATCAATATAACAAAGTTAAAGAAAGTTCAACACAAGAGTTGTGGAACTAGATTTATAATTACATTTGAACTTCATTTCAAAACATGCATAATTTTTATTCCTAATTGAATGGAAGTCCAATAGAATGAGAAGACACCTGGTTTCCCAAGGAATAGTTCATATTACCCTCAAAGTGTTTGATATTGAGTTCAATGCTTTCTACAAATGTTAAATAAAAGCAAGTATTAATCATATAATCAACATATGTAATAAGAAATAAAAGAAAAATCTATTAATGAACACAAAGACATAGTGATAGTACAAAGATATCACTAGTACTAGTACATTTTTTCCCTATAACGACACTTTAGATAGAATTGGTTACAACTTCAAACTTGACACAGTAAAATATATCATCATTTTGATATAGATAACTAACATCTAATATATTTTTTTAATAATGAGGGGAAAGCATGGTAACGACACTAAACATAGTGCTGCATTTATTAAAAAAGCTATAAATATCCCATGATATTAAATTCCCACCAAATATTGACAGAAAAAATATATCATTGTTTTTTTAATTATGCAAAATCGACACTATTAATATCCTACAAAAAGATCTTTCACTCCAAAATTAAAATCATGATAAACTATTGTGTTTGTTTTAATGAAGAAATTGATGCTATAAGTCATGGTATTTAAATATATTTGTCTCTATAGGTAGTTGTGATTTATGCACAAAATCGACACTTCAACCCTATATATGGCATCTGTTTTACCAATCATTGATGCATTGTTCCAACTTATACCCATGATACTACTACTCTCTCGTTCCTCCCATACTTGTGAAACCTTTATTTAACAATTATACTCTCTTGTGCTCCTACATATGTTTCAATTTCATATCTCCTGTGCTTCCACCGTTGTCTTCAAAATCTTCATTTCTACCATAGTTTCTTTGTCTTATATCATTTCCCAATATGCCGTCATTTTTCTTCCTTGCTAGCGCCCACCATGTCAGAGTTTTGTTGTTGGAATCAAGTATGATTCATGCCACCCTTCCTCCTTCAAACAACATTGTTTTTGTTTTTGCCCCATCATCATTTTGCCTTTTAGTGCCATCATTTTACTTTGTCATTGTTGCCACATTTTCTTTTGATTTCTCCATTTTCTTTATTATTGTTACCAATGACATTCTACTTGTTACCATTGATGCCTGATGCAGCCCTATTTTAGGGCTTCATCTTGTGTTATATTTCTCTTCAATCACACCTATACCTCTTAGATTACATGTTATTCCCCCTAATATGAATATCAATGCAATTTGTGCTTATGGATGTTCTTTGCAATATTTTTAGGTATTTGGACCACAATGGATGGACGAATGTGATGGAGGGGCCCAAAGAAGGCCCCAAAGCTCCCCCAACCTACCCTAGTGGCCAAATAGTCATCACCAATCAAGGACATCTGAAATTGACAAAGTTTGAAGCTCATCAGCCTGCTCAAGCCCTCACCACGGCCGTGGCCACTGCCCACGGCCGTTATGTTTATTGCCAAAGAGTAGCAATTCCAACAGGAGAAATGGCCAGAATCACCACGGGCATGGCCCTCGGCCACGATCGTGACAAGCCAGAGTCACCACGGCCGTGGCCACTGCCCACAGCCGTAATGTTTATTGCCATAAATCAACAGGATAATGTTCTCCAGATGCCATGACCATGCCCCTACACCACGGCCGTGGCCTACCCTGCCCACCACGGCCGTGGTACCCCACCACGGCTGTGCTACTCACAGAATCCATCCATTTTTTCTACTGCTTTCCCCATTTTGCCCCTAACTTAACCTAGTGCTTCCCCCACACCTATATATACCTAGGTGGTGGCTGGGGCATGGGGTTGGCTACCTTCCACCGCCTCCTAGCTCCCCAAATCGCCATCCACTCCATTCCACTCCATATCCACCTTAAATCCACCCCATTCCACCATTTTCACCACCAAATCACTAGTTTACACTAGTTCCTACCCATAATCCCCCTCATTTCTCACCCTTGCACCTTGGAGGAGGGAGGAGGTCGACCTGCTACTGCTGGAGAGAGGATTGACAACCACTACTTCGAGCTCCATGGCCACCTCCATCTTCTTCCCCTTTCTTTTTGTATTTTCTATTTCCATGAGTAGCTAGGCCCCCTTAGGTGGGCTGTTTGGGGTCAAATATGTTACTTTGATACCATGTTGGGGGAAAATGACATGTAAACTTTGTAATTCCATTTGTTAATGATTATGTTCTATTTGCATCTCATTCTCCATGGATTGCTTGTTGGTTTGTGTGTGAAATCACCTAGGAATTTAGGCAAATTTCTTATATGTGTGAATTTTGGGATTTGCCCCTAGGTCCAATTCTTGGATCCCTAGGCTGCCTCCCATCTTCCTACATCATAATCAATTTCCCTAAACCTAAGTGAGAGATCTAAGTAGCTAGATTGGATAATTCTAGTGCAATTAGCATGGAGCCTTCTCAAGGCTAGAATGTGGGGGAATTGGGGTCCAAAACCCTAATCTCACCTCCCCATTACTACCCTCAGCCCCTAATTGCCCTAGGAATGTCTAATGTAGAAACCTAGACTTGATTAGACTCTAATTGGATTGAACCTAATCCCTAACCCAATTGAGCCTCGTAAGGGTAGTAGGGGGTGTTAGGGACTAGTTCCCCTATACACAACCTAGCATATCCATGGCCAGTTAGTAGCTTAGGTTAATCTATTCGACTCTAACTTGTTGTTTGGTTTGGATAATCTAAATGGAATCATAATGTTCATATGTCACCCCCCAAATTAAGTGATAAGTTCATACCCCTAAACAGCCCACACATCTCTTTACTACTTAAAACCCTAGTTTTGTGCTCGCTTCTCTTAGTTTGTTCTTTTCTTGCTTAGTTAGCTTCTTTCCTTGCTCCTGCCTTGTTTATGATAGTTTAGTTCTTTAATTGCTCTTTCGCTCCTCTCTTGCTTGTCCTAGTGTAATTTGTCTTTTCATACCTAGCTTAGTCCTTTCTTTCCTGCTTAGTCTTAATCTAACCTAGGGTTAACGTAGATTTCATTCATGCCTTTAATTGCTTGCTTGTTCATCCTTAGTTAACAATCAAAACCACCTTTAAACCCTTAACCCTAGTCTCTGCAGTAGGAACCTAGCCAAACTAACCTAGCTCTAGCTCCCCCTCTTTTCCCTGTGGATCGACCCTTTACTTGCCACCTTCCTATACTACGACACGACCCCGTGCGCTTGCGGGTGTAGTGTTTTAGTAGACGTAGGTAGCTAGTTTAGGTTTATAAATTTTGAAAGCAAACCCCTATCCACCGTGCATTCCGACCTCGTGGGGCGCATCTATTCAATAGAGTAGTGTGTTAGCACCACTAGCGGAAACACACCAAGCTTTCTGGCGCCGTTGCCGGGGATTAGAGGCGCTCGGCCTATCTAGTTAGTTTTGCTTTGACTTTTCCTACTACCCTCATCTTTGCTATTCTTTATTCATTTTTCTTTGCATTTCTTGTGTATATTGGTTTACTTACTTGCTTTCTTTTGTTTGGTTGTGCCTTGTGCATGTGACATGCCACTCGGAGAAGACAAGATGGAAGGCCAAAATGCACAAACCCATCCATTTCCTCCACCACCCTACCTCCAAGGCTACCCTAAGCCTTACACACCTCCACCACCTCCATTGCTGCAACCTTCCCACTACTTCACTTTCCAACCTCAATTCCCTCCTCCACTACCCTACCTCCAAGGCTATCCTAAGCCTTACACACTACCACCACCTCCATTGCCACAACCCTCCTACTAGTTCACCTTCCAACCTCAATTCATTCTACCACCTCCATCACCACAAACCTCCCACCAATTCACCTTCCAACCAGCTAAATGCCCTCCTCCACCTAAAGTCCAACGACCATCAACACCGATGCCACCACCACAACTATCACATGCTCCCCCTACTTCCCATGAGCAAATGGATATGATTGAAACCCCTCTCTTTGGTGCCTATGAAGACCCATTCCTCAAGAGAAAGAAAACCTATGGCATGAGATTTCTGAGGGTCTTAAGGCTGATTAAGATCTATGATGATGATCCCCAAGGAGAGAGAATTGCTGAAAAAGACTTACGAAGCTCGCATGACCCTTGGGAGGAAGATCAATCAAGGAAAGCATTTGAGAGGATTGCTTATGATGGGAGTGAAAACATTTTGTTTTTGGACCATGGTTGATGGTGAAAGAATAAGAAGCCTGGCTGAAGGCACGAAACTTGGCGCTTGTGGGAGGCAACCCACATAGGTTTGGGAAATTTTGACCCAACCTTCACTTTTTGATACAATTGCTTTGTTTTTACACTTTCCAAGAAAGCACACACACACTTGTGTTTAATAGTTTTTGTCTAGTTTTAAGATGTGCAGGTGGTAACAGGGTGAAATGAAGGAAATTTGAGTACAATTGAGAGAAGAATTCAAAGAAAAATCCCTTTGGGTCAAGTTTTTGAGTGTTTGATGTTCCTCATTTTGAGAGTAGCAGCTACAGGGACCACCACAGTCATGGCACATCAATACGACCGTGGTCATTTGCATGAAAACACACTAAGTCCCTGGATTCAAAAGAAAAATTGAGAAAAGCTGCCAAAGGACTGCACCACGGTCGTGCCAGGAAGCACGGTTGTGCAACCTGAAGCCACCACGGCCGTGCTGCAGACCAATTTCAGCCAGTGCTGCACTACACAGCTGTGCTGCATCAATGGATTTATTCCATGTATGCACATCAGTATCTTCCATCAGATCATTTTACATACCAGCCTCTATTTTCCTTGTTTGATGAGTAATTTTGATGTTCTTCTTATTATTTTAAAATGTCCTATATATTTCAACCATAATATTTATAATTGCATCCTAACATCACATATCTTTATGTGCTTACCTTATTGAGTATCCACACTTACCGCATTATATTATCCATTACTTTTGTGTTATTTCCGTATTACATCTTAATGTTCAATATATTTCATTACTTATAATATTATGAATACAAATAGATGTTTAATTATAAAAATCTTGTTTTTTTAAAATGAATATGTGTATTAACAAATATACATTCATATCCATATTTAAATTTGATTGATACATATTCTAATTTCTTTACTAATTAGAAAATATATCATAATTATGCATGAACTACATATAAGTTAGTACCTTGCCATCATAGAAGTACAAATAGGGTTATATTTATTTTTGCAACATTTTATAATAGAACTTGTCATATTAAAGGTACATAATATTCTTATAGGTTATAAACCCATGTGAATATTATATAAAAGGACTAATATAAAAAACCAATAATAAGTTAAATGTAATTCTTTACTCTTTCTATTTATTATAAATTATAGAATTTTTCAATAATTTGAAGTATACCTAGATCAAGATAGATTTTACTTAATTAGATAGTCATATATCTAGACTAATATTCCAAACCACATGGGTTTGTATTTTTATCATATTGTAGTCTTTAATAGGATTTTACAAAAGTTACATTTAATTTTCTCAAAAATCTACTTCCCTAGACATGACATTTTAAATGGTTTCATGTTCAAGAATAATAGTGTCTTAATTTCTAACTTGTTAATTGTCAGACCCCACCTCTTCTTTTATTTATCCTTCTTTTGCTTTATGATCTCCTCCAACTACATGAATCTTCCTAAATGACCTTGACCTAGGTTTGACAAAGGAATGAACTTCTCTTCTCCTTTCCCTGACTTATCCTTTGTTAGAGCGCTTCCATGGGAAAGATTTTCTAATGACCTTCAACTTGACCTTGTGGTTAACTTACCATATTTTTACTTACCTTCAACCTCTAAACTTTCCTCTCTTCTCTTCTAACTCCCTTTATCCCTCTTAGAATGGGGTTTTATGTATATTTCCTACAAATCAAAAGGAAGTTCCATCCCTATCATAGTGATAGAATTTCCACTTTTTCACCCATATCTAACAATAATGTTGTGTTCGACCTCTCCTAATTATTTCATTGGCCCCAATTATATATTCACGGTTCTCCTATCTATCCTTCCTTCAATCTTAAATAAAACCTAATTTCATCAAAGGTTATGTGGTATATAGATTCTTCTCCTAGTATATTTGGGGTCGATGGCTAAAGAAACATGACATTAAGCTAAGGGTGGTGGTACTTTTATGTGAAAACCCTCTCTTATAAGGAAAATTGTGTTTTTCTTTCTCTTGGTCAAACTTTCTACTTGTCAATGTAACTTGTGGGCCCACTTTCCAAGGCTCCAGTAGTATTTCATGATGACTAGACCCATAGACCACCACTGACCTCACGTATGCAATTTTTCCTCGCTAACACATAGCTCAATATCAACTTGGCGATAGGTCATCCATCCAACTAATACTCTGGGTTGAGCATGCATAACTGTAGAGTTCTTAGTGATAGGATCCTTGGAATAGAGTTTCATTTTGGTGATATGGATAGTCTGATAATTCCTTTTTTTTAAAAAATTTATTCTCGACCTCAAATTTGATGATGTTACAATCTCCCCCATTCAGACTCTGGGCTTCCTTGGCAAGACTCAATTTTTTGGAAACATAACCTAGTTACATTTTAGTGTAGTCCTAGAGTGGTACATGTACACCGAACTATTGATCATGGATACCAGCACAAGGGTGGCTCCATAATCAAGGATATCACTTTCCAACATGCTTGGACTGCACAACACAAAGGTCAGAATACAATGTACCTATGTGCTCCCTAAAAACTAAGGGTAATATGCTCAGATACCATTTGTCATGCATGGACTCACTTCCCAAGGTTGTGGTAGAGTTTTAGAAGTGGCGATTGACCCCACACACCATCATTTTCCTCAACTATGTTGTTTGTTTTCAATCCACCCAACCATGGAGCAACTTCCCAAATAGGTCACCTATCTTATTAATACTTGAGGCTGAGCAAAATTAACCATAGAGTTCTTTGTGATGGGCTCCCTAAAAAGGTGTAGGTTGGTGACAAAGGAAGTCTAATCATTATTTTTAAAATTGTTTTTATCTAAGATCTTAAATCTTGGGTTGTTAAAATCTCTCCCACTCCCACCTAGACTCTTGATGTCCTTGTCAAGTCTCAAATATATGACCTCATAATATCACCGAATTTTAGTGCATACACGAAATAACACATGTACACCCTCATGAATACAAGTGCAAGGGTGGATTCATCACCACAAATATCCCTTTCTAATATTACTAGACCACATGGCTCAAAAATCAGCATGACACATGCCCATGTGGGCCCCACCTACTGGAGGAGAATTGACTCTGATATCATTTTAACTACATGTCCCATTTACCAAGGATCTAGTACACACACCACCACTGGCCCCAAATGCACACTTTAAGCACAAAATTTTCAATTAGAGCCAATACTTGAACATCATCTATTCAAACCAATATATAATACCTCAGCTTGTATTTGAAAAAAAATATTTTAGGTAAACAATTCCATCATGCTATTCTAAAAATATTATCTTTGGTTAAACATGAATCATGATATGATTTTTCATGTGAATTATAGAACTAGAACATGCTTTGTCACAACTATATGGTGGGATTACATGGATTGGATTAGATGTTATTTTACTTAATTGTGACTATAACATGGCTCATTACATAAATATGTGCTTTGTTAGCCTACAATGTTTTCTTTTATGTTAAAAACTACACTAGAATATTATACGTTCTAGCATTGTGTGTGAACATTGATTTTGCAACATATTTTTTTTAGTTGTTAGTAGCATGAGGTCATGATCTATTGCAATACAATGTGTGCTTAGAAATTGAGACACTTCTAAGTTATTAACTATTTTAAGATGCTTCAAAGTAATCATATAAATTTTTACGTGCAATATATATAGTTTAAAATATTTTTTTCTATATTATTTCAATTAATTTGGCTCCCTATTTTACTTTTTAGTATATCTAATCATGAAAACAAAGAGAATCCACAAGTACTAAGTAAAAAGATGTTTCAATAAGGAAAAAAGGTATGAAACCAATGGTGGAGTAATCTATATGATAGAAGTGTTAAACTAAACATTTTAAGGATAGGTTCTTGAGAAATATCTTGGTGATTGCTGAAGAATTCATATTTGAATGAACTAGAGGTTAATGTTTTAATTTTTTTATAATTTAATAGTAATGTATTATGTATACAATGCTTGTATCTGTTAAATAAAGTGAACGATATTATTATATATAGATATGCCTGTCGTTTATGACTAATTATATAAAGGACCATGTTTGGTTTAATATGTCATTTTTTGTAGATAGTTCAGTATTTTGAAAGTTGCTCCTTAAGTGACATAAAATTATAACTATATGAAGCAATTAGTGGTATTTACCACTCTCCTTAAGGGACCGTTTTCCCACAACCCGTGTAGATAATGGTAGGCATGCACATGAGTGGATAATCGACACAAATTGAATGCACTTTCTGAAAATGAATTTAGTTCTGGTTTGGAGCATGTAAGAATGGGAGATAACTTTTTCCATGCTGAAATGTGAGTTCTCCATACATGGAGTGACTCATCTCATGCATGTAGTTGTATGTCAAAAATAAAATATAAATATATTTCATAGTATGCGTATATCAAGGATTATGTATCGTTATATAGGGAGGAGACACTCCTTACATTATGGCATGAAAGGTGATGAAGAAAACCGAGAGACATGAGAGAAATAATAAATAAAATGAATGTCTGATAGAAAGTGACCGTTTATAAATATAAATAAGTTAATGCCTTGTTTTGTCAGTAAATAAGTTAATGTTAACATTAATTACTAATC
The DNA here is from genome assembly GCA_963693085.1 of Alisma plantago-aquatica. Lineage (NCBI taxonomy): Eukaryota > Viridiplantae > Streptophyta > Magnoliopsida > Alismatales > Alismataceae > Alisma > Alisma plantago-aquatica. The sequence goes on along the minus strand of OY856413.1, from coordinate 233,519,479 downwards.
AATCAACACATTAATTGATAATTGTTAATATTGACATTCTACAAAAAGGGAAACTAACAAGCTACAACAAAATCAAGATAGATCAAACACATTAAGTTTGAAATTGGGAATATTATGTCTAGGCAATGGAAATGATTTTGTAAAGACATTAACAATTTGATCTCTCGAAGATGTACAAGATAAAGAGATGACACCAACCTGCAACTTTTCACATATGAAGTGACAGTCTACTTCAATTTTCTTTTTTATATCATGAAACACTAGAGTTTTTGCAATATAAAAGACATATTTATTATCACAAAAGTGTGTTGCACTATTATTCATAACACCACCCATATTAGAAAGAAGTCATTTCAAGTGGATGAACACAACTATTGTTTAGAAGTAACACTATATTCTGCCTCACAACTAGATCTTGCAGCAACGTCTTGTTTCATATTGCACTAAAAAATTAGTGATGGTCCCAAAGAATATGCAAAAATCCATCCTAGAGTGTCTAGTGGTCGGGCATTTAGCCCATTGTGCATCTGAATATGCTCTAAGGGTCATGTCACATCAACGGATTTGAGGCCGCATATAAAATGATCTTAAAAGGAGTGATTGAACTATCCACATAACCAAGGGGCACCTCCTTTTTAGGAAGCTCGTCACTAAGAACTCCTTAGTTAAGCGTTCTAAACTAAGAGTAGTACTAGGATGGGTGACCAGTCAGGAAATTTATCCTGAAAGCATGTAGTTAAGGCTAGTGTTGGTATGTGGGGCCAGTCATCATTCCTAAAACTCTACTAGAGCCTTAGGCAATGGTCCCGGGTGTTACAAATGGTATCAGATACATAACCTCTCTAGTAGGTGGGTCCCACATGGGCATGTGGAATTCCGGTCTTGATTCATGTAGTTTAGGCATGGGTTATCCATGGTGTTGTATCTGCCCTTGCGTTGGTATTCCATGATCAGGAGCTGAGTGTCCTTGGGCCATTGTCGATCTGCACTGAAATGGGGAAATATTATGAGGCCATGTAGTTGAGCCTTAATGGGGACATCAAGAGTCTAAGTGGGGGAGATTGTAACATCCCAAGATTTGAGGCCTTGGATAAAATGATCTCAAAAGAATGATTGGACTATCCATATCACCAAGGTGCACCTATTTTTTAGGGAGCCCATCACTAAGAACCCCATAGTTAAGTGTGCCCGACTTGGAGTAGTACTAGGATGGGTGGCCACTCGGGAAGTTTATCATGGCTTGAGCGTGAGTGAGGACAAAGCATGCAGTTAAGGCTAGTGGTAGTCTTTGGGGCCAGTCGTCATTATTGTAACTTTAATAGAGCCTTGGGCAGTGGGCTCGTGTGTTACATGTGAGATGTAAAGTTTTGCACATCATAAGTGATATGTGTATCGATCCTTTTACATGGCAAAGAATTTTTCAAACAACATAATAATGAGATTGACAAAGAGAACTCATGAATTGAATAAAAATGCCCACTACATAAAGTGTATTAGGTCTGGAGATTGTCAAGTAGATTAGTTGACCTACCAATTGCCTATATCGATTACCATCTACTAGAGGTATCTCTTAATTAGGAGTGAGATTTCTATACACCTCTAGTGGTGTCTCAACTGCCCTATCATCTGAAATGGTTTCCCTAGAAATAATGAAGAATTCCTAGATATTTCATTTCAAAACAGCTTGCTTAGAATTTATGTAGCTTAGTGATACCAACAATGTCATCTCCACTGATGATCATATCATCAACACATAGAACAAGAATGACACACTCATCTATCGATGCCCTAAAAAACATTGAGTCATCATGCTTAAAGTACTGAAACCATGCTCAAGAGCCTACTTAAGCCTGTAGGAGGCTCTTTGTAGAGAAGAGACACTTACTAGATGAATCGTTGAACCTAGTGGAGGTTTCATGTAAATTGTCTCTACAATCTCAACATGTAGAAAATAATTCTTTACATTCATATGAAAATTAGACCACATGAAATAATTGGTAAAAGCTAAAAGTGAATGAATTGTAGTCATATGATTGACATTGGAAAAGATTTTTTCATACTATCTTGTGGAAATCCCCATGCAATAAGATGAGGCTTATACTTGTCAACTACTATGTCCTTATGCCACTTGGTTTTATATATCCATATGAAACTAATTGGCTTTATTGAGGAGGGTAAAACAATGTGCATATCTACTCAAAGGAATGAAACTCCTTAGCCATGGCTTGTTGCCATTTTGGATGACTTGTTGGTTGTTGGTACATATATGACTCATTTTATACATATAAAGTAGCCATTTAAGCTGCAAATTCTTCACTAATATGATCAAAACTCTAACTATCATCGTCTTATCCATCCCTCTGTCTATCTCATCTAGTGCATGTAGAGCTTTTAGAACCCAACATATCTACATGAGTGGGGGAAAGAGGAAGATTTGTGTCATTGGTATCAATAACTTGATTTATTAGTATGGAAAGTAATCTCATAAGAGAGGATGTCAATAGGTGAGAACCTGTAGTCAGGTTCCAATACATAATCAAGACTCATGGTTCTGAGCCTTTTGTGTATGCCATGGACTGGTACTCATTCACGCACTAGCTCATCTGACTAACAAATAAGGGAGTGTCATTTGAAAGTGTTTGAAGAAGACCATCCGTTGATAGAAACTGTAATCCTGAGACCGGGGAGAAAAATATGGAGTGTCTTCAATCAATGAGACATGTGTACATGTAAACATACTTCTGGTAGGAAGGTGATAACAATGATATCTCATTTTCTCTAGAGTATATCCAACTAAAACACATTGAATTGACATGGGTGATAGCATGTCTCTCTCGTGTCTAGGAAGAAGGGCAAAAATTGTAGACCCAAAAACTCTAAAAATGGAGTAATCTAAAGTTAGAATAAAGAAGACTCTAAAAGGGAGAAACATCACTCAAAATGGGAGTAGGAATCATATTGATGACATGGACAACTACAACAACAACCTCTTCTGAATATGATTGAGGAGTGGATGCATTAAAAATTAAGGATAAAGTTCTTTCAAGAATATGACCATGTTTCCTCTCTACCACACCATTTCGTCAATGAATATGTGGGCAAGAGGGCTTCCACTGAGTGTTGTGGTCCTGTAAAATGTAGCACATTAATGAAAAAGTATATTCACATGCATTATAAGATCTAGAAATCTTGACATGCTTATGCTATCTGATATAAACCGAATTGGTGAAAATGGAGTATATTGAGGTAAACTTTCAGTTGTTCTTTTTAAGTATATAAAGATATATCTTGAATAGTCATCAATTAAAATTATATAGAATCAAAATCCCTAATAGAAAAAATTGGTACTAGACCCCAATTATTTAATGCACAAGATCAAAGTGGAAGACGATTTATTTAATGATTTTAAAAAAGGTAGTTGTAGTTGTTTTTCTAGTTTGCAACTAAAACAAGGACTTAATTCACAATTTGAAAATTGTCCTATGAATCTTGACTCAGGAAGGCTTACAAGACATGACTCTAACATCTGGCCCATATGTCACTACCAAAGAAAACTAGAGAAAAAGTGGAAGTAGTGGTTTCTATAATTGATTTAGATTTGAAACAAACAATTGATTATCCTAATTTAATTCTTCCCTCCAATTTTCTCGAGCAATGACCTCCTTAGTACCTGAATACTACACAATATACAAAGAGAAACACAACTTTACTTTGTAACCCAAATCACATATTGATGATACAAGAAATAAACTCATTGTGAGACCTGGTATGTGTAGAGCAAAAGGTACAATGATTTTTTTTTTTACTTTATTATTGAGTGTCCTGATCTCTTAATGAGAAAAGATGCTCCATAAGCAGTGTGACACGAGGTCATATGAGTAGAAAGAGAGCATGATGTAAGGAATGTACCATCATCAGTCATATTTCTAGACACCCTAGAGTCCATGTACAAAGAATCATAATCTATACTATTTTTACTTAAAAATTCTATGATGCTAAATTCACTCGATTGGAAGATTGCATACATTAAAACATATATAGTAATTGTTGAAAGTTAGTTGAAGATGAGATTGATGTAGAGGTTGTAGAAGTATATTGAGGTACACACTTCTTTATATGTTCTCTTTTTTTAGGATGTAGACTCCAACACGTTGTCTCAACATGACCTATTTTCTTAAAATACACATAACTCTTTAAATTACTCCCTTTTGAAGAAGATACTGGAGCAGAAATTGTTGACATAGCCTCATCAGTGGTAGAAATGTAAGCAACATGGGTTAAATGATTTATAATATTAGGAGAGGATAATGTCTTCAAACATGTCTCAAAGGCTATTATCTCCACCAATACATCCTCGAGACATGTAACTAGAATATGGACAATAAGTTGTTGTCCTAAAGTTTAGAACTCTGAGTGAAGACCAATGTCTAATTCAGGTATATTGTTTGACTATGCACCAAATATAAATTTTGCATGTGGACCAAAGGGAAGGACGCATGGACTCTGTGGCCCTATGAACACATGAACTCTGTGGCCCTACGAATCTTTGTCATCATTGTGAGAATTTGAGGTATTTTTCATTCTCCTTGAAATACAACCATTATATCATGGCGTAGTTGAAATACAAAAACATATTTTTTCACAAGAAAATTGTGGGAAATGTTGTTCCTTACTCGAGTTGTAAAAGTCTCTCTATCCTAGTATTTATGCCCCATGGCATGGTGAATTGAGCTCACAATATAGGATCTAACACATTGATCGTGAAGTTATCTTTTTATAAAAACTAGATTGACTTTCTCCACTTGACATGTCTGTGTCACTTTCTTTCCTACTACATCAAGGACAACCGGTACAATTTCTACAATTGTAGTCTTGGAAGGTTTGTATGCTTAAAAAGATGGTCCTCTAAGTTGAGACAATATAGTTTGGTCTTGATTGTTGAAGACCATAATCTACTGGAAAGAATCTTTTAATAATATGCCACATAGAGGGATGATATCCGCCTCTTGTTTAATCTAAGTTTCCATAATTGAGTTTTGAAGAGGAGAAAAATAAGAAGAATGAAAAAAGATGAATATGTCTGGAAAAAATACTGACAATAAAAGAATAGTTGTCCTTACTTTTAAGAAACTGATACCATAAAACATAAAAGACAAGTATATTTCGTTATATATGTGTTATAGGGAGTATGCTCCTTAATATAAGGGTGGATACCATTGGGACAATATTATATCAGAGGGAATGAAGAAGTTAAAAAGACATGAAGAAATAACAAATACAATGGATATGTGATAGAAACTAACAATCTATCAATATAAATACAATATGTTAATGCTAATTGACAACCAATCAACATACTAATTAATAATTAATTAATATTGACATTCTACAATAACGTAAACTAATAGTATGAATCCCATATGAACTACCAAAAGTAAAAGTATATATTGATTTCAGTTGCCACATGTACATAAATACTATGATTTTTAATTTCTCAAAACAAACAACCCCTAAGTGACACTAGTGCTTGTAATGTATATCACTCTAAATTGGTAGGATATGGTGTGAATATGGTCATATATGTAGATATAACCATTTAATTATGTGGCTATAGGTACAATTATATACCTACTTTGTCAAAAATTATACCCACACCATACCCATATCCACATAACCACCAGATATATGGATGAGTAATTGAGTATATGGTTATAGATAAACATACTACAACAATACACCATAAAATTTGAGATACAACAAACTATCATACTTAAATGGGTAGGTTATGGAGAAATATCATTCAAGAAAGAGAGGAGAGAGGAGTGGAATGAGAAAATGATTTTATGGTTTTCTCAATTTAGTTAAATGTGATTGTGTGGATATTAGGATGCCTCATTAGATTTGTTTATTATATTAGTATAAGGTCATTATATTTACTAGATGTGTGTGTTACAATATAGAATCTAATATTCTTTTATATATTTATACTTGCTAGATGTGAGTCCCGCAATATGAACAATTACATTCTAATATAAATTATTTACATAAAAATACAATTAAATAAGTATATGGGTATACATGGTATGTATATATGCATAATCATAACCTTACCATGTGAAAGACGGGTACGCATGTATAAGAGTAAGCGGTTATATGGTTATAAGAGTTTATACCCATGACGGATTTAGAGGGACTGAGTTTGTGGGTGTGCGTGTATACTCACATTCATTTACAATCCTAGTAATATATTACCGTGAAAGAGGGGTAAACATCAGTCTAGAATCAGACCGGAGTATGTATAAAAATATATGCATTAGATCGGATCGTTTTGAAGTTGGACGAGGCATGGACTGGACCATTTCAATGTAGGACCGGACCAGAACCAGACCGTTTGAACCATTATTCAGAATTTTTTAACATTTCATTACTTATTTGATAGATATTTTTTAATTACTTCTAACAATTGATTATCATTAATATCAAATATTTACACTACTAGTGTTTTAGTATGTGTTTGTACTTTTGACATAATATAACTTCATATTCGAAGAAATTTCACATATAAAACAGTCCAGGGTCCGGTCCACGGTCTGATCGATTTGGACCGTACAGGACCGCAAACTGAATTTCCAGACCGCGGACCGGATTGAGCTCAAAACAATCCAAGACCAAACTGGCTGGTCGGTGCGGTCAGATTTTGACCAAGACTTGTTGAACCCTGCCGTGAAACTATAACAACTTCGGCAGTAGTGTGTTTTGTATCAGCTAAAAACCTAACATGGAATTTTGTCAGCTTTTTGCAATTTTATTTTTCATTACACCCAAATAATTAGCTAGATTATCTGATAAGGTAATGTAATTTGTCGTTTGTTATTTTGCTAAATATCAATGTATCCAACTAAACAAGTTCATTGTATCTTTAGTAGGAGGTTTACTTTTGCAAAGCGTGATCCTGTAAAAATAAGGAGTTGTTTAGTGAGAGAAATTGAACGATAGATTGTGTTCTTGAAGAAACAATATTTTATTATTTATCAAAACTCTCTGACTAACTTTAGTATGTGGTCAAATTTATAAATGCAAGGAAGATAAACTGCGAGGATAGCCAATGCATATAATTAGTTTCCCTTGGGAATCAACACTAGTGTGTCACTAGTGCCTTTCAAAGCATTCTCGGTTCAAGTTTTCCGTAAACTGCAAAAACTATTGGAGTAGTAACGTATTTAGAGTTAGTGTAAACAATTATATGATTGGACCAAATATGGATCAAATACAAAACTTTGGACGACAGGCTGAAGCAAAATCTTGATTTTATTTGGTTATGAAAATAACATTATCACAACGGGCAACGATTGATAGTTGATATTACGGCTTAGATCAACTTTTTGATGTGAAGTTTGCCTAGGCTCTGGTTGTTTTAGCAAACCCGACCGGGCCGGTCCCGGCGCCGGTACAACAGGGACAGCATCCACCCATCGACGCTCGAGTTCTGCCTGGAGGGCAGCACATGACGCACGCCGGGCATTTCCAGGCTCTTGGCGCCATTGGATCTTGTGTCGCCGATGACAGAACCAGCGAGACGAGCAAGATCCCTAGCAGTAAGCTACCCGATGCCTTTCCTGCCATCTCTTTGTGATTTGCAGCAGTGAGCCTGTAGTGATTGATGCGCACGTTTGTTTCTTGTGTGCTAGCTAGGTAGAGGTGTTGGTGTACTGGAACCTGGGTCGATGAAAGTATTATATATTCGTGCTGAGGCTAGCGATTGCCGATGAGACAAACTTCTGATGGCGAAGCCAGTCTAATTCTGTTGGAGCCGCTTGTTAGTAATCTGCTGAACATGGGCCGCCGCTGATAATAACAAACCAAATGGAGCTCATCGCTTTTGACTTGTTAGTGCAATCATACACTCTGCACTCCGGCATGTACGATCGCAGATGTGTCATATGTGGTTTTAGCAAAAGAGAGTGCAGAAAAGAAAAGACATAGACACACACACTTATAAGAGGTAAAAGACACCATACGTTGTTTTGACTCATTAAAATCTATTTATAGGGCTTTATGCCCGACTTCCTGCTGACGAGGATGACAGAGAGGAAGGGGTTAAACTAAAGTCAAAGTTAGCCACACCGTTATTCACGTTGTACACTGCCTCTTGCTGCATATTTAAATAAAATTTTCAATACTTGTATACAAATAGGTGTGCATTAATTTTCTTTTAAGTAACCAGAGAATCTGTATTCATCTGGTTCTCCACCAGCAAATATACCCCAAGATCAACCTATCAACGCTGCGCAGAAGGTGCCACAGCGACCAGCATTAAGGGAAAACAAGACGTCTAAACAAAATCAAAGAAAAGCCACCTGTATACACCCCCATTAAATATATATATAGAGAGAGTAAGGTTAGAGTATCTAGACCAATAGGAATGTAATGACTCGCGTTATTTTCCATTATAAAAAAAAATCATACAGTGAACCTTCTTAAATATCATTTGAGTATAGTATATAAAATTGGGCACGTTTTGACAATGTGATGAATGAATTAAAAGACAACAAAAA